>JACEEZ010024208.1:449429-516929 GCA_016584305.1 Chionoecetes opilio
TGATTGATTGAATATGGGCTGGCCAAAGCTGAGACTGAGAGTGAAGAAGTGTGAAAAAGACTGTGAGCGGGAAGTGAGCAGACGTCCGCTCTGAGCGGCGAGGAGCGAGGGATTGAGAAATATACTGGTCAGAGAACCAGAGGGTATCAGTTGACGTCATTGCGCTGGAATGTTAAAAGTCGCTCATTCGACTGGCCAAATCTACTCTATAACCCTGCACACAACCTGCCTTCTCCCGGCGCGCAACACATCTCCACATATTTATTGTGGCCGTATCGGTCGGAAACGGGTGCTAAGCTCTCTGGAAAGGCACAGCCTTCTTGCTGCACCCATAAAGAATGCAAGTATATGCCATATCGCAAAACAAAAATATCAGAAACACCCAAAATTCTTCAAATACCATATTTATTTCTGTGTTTACGTGTTTCTGGATTGCCGTGGGGGAGGGACTGCCTTTCGTGACCTCACCGAGCCATGGTGCGACGTCTGCTAGTCGTCAGAAGCGTTTTTGAAGTTCGGGAAATTTGCAGATTTTGATTGCGGATTATTTAAAAATGGCTGACTGGATGTAAAAAGTGACAATATATTGTTGATATATTCTATAATGGCTATATTTTGACTGCATTAAATCAGGAATGATGAAATGGTCTGGACGATTACTTCAAGGGGCATGACACGTATTTTCAAATTAGCTGCTCATGCTGTGCGAAGTTTGTGTATAGTGTGTATCGCCAAGTCTCCCACTCATACTTCAACATCATTACCAACCAACACTCTCATCCCGCTGCCATAAGTTCTGAGTGTACCTTCGCCATGAGGTACCTGATGCTTTGATGTGAGGAGATGACAGGCTGATGGTCCGGCTGTGAGCCCGCCACAAGGCAGCACTTTTTTTCCAATTTGAGAAGTCTATTATGTCTCTGTTATGGTCATCCAGCATTGTCTTGAGGAGTGTCCGTTCACACCTAAAGCTTTCACGAGACAATGAGTCGTCGCGTGTTGTGTTAAAAGGTTGTTGTGGAGGTATTCCCGATAATGATGCTGGGTCGTATGAATATATTTTTATTTCCACACCATGATGTGTGTCATGGTGTGGAATAAACATTCCACACCACCCATGGTCGGGTCACACCCTGGCTTGCCCCACGCTAGCTTGATTCGCAATCGCTAGTTTTACCCTCCTGGAAGCATTTTTACAAAGTCTCTTTAGTAAAATTACACAAGTCCTCGTGACATCATGTACATGACGTCACGCTCCTTCTGAGTTGTCATACACTACCAGCATTTGCGTTCACAAAAGACGTGTAGGGTAGGGTACGCCGTATAACAAAAATTCTTTTTATCAACTTTGGCATGCAATTTCCTATGTAAAATAGAATTCCAAGACGATTTATTCTATTTCCATTGTTGCATTTGAAGCAAATTCTCTATGCAAAATCGCACTTTTATTTATTGCACCCTTACTCGAATAATGCTAAATGAGTACGCAGTGTCCGGTTGGTCCTGTGTATTGCATCATGGCACCATATTTGGGTGTGGTGAGTTACAAAAGGACTAGCTTGGTAAGCTCTTTCTGATCAGTTGGTCCACAGGCAATACATCACAGTGTCACAGCCTCTACGTTGCCTGAACGTGTCCATCATGTCCTTCTTAGAACTGAAGCAGGGCATGGTCTCCCGGTGTGGTGGGCCCGCAGCCGGATGAACCCGTCTTGGCCCTGCTGCCCCACCACTGCTGCCGCAGCCTCTGTCACCTGCTTCACCGACTCTTTCGGTGCTCTGAGTGTGGATAGAGAACTCAGGAACCTCGTACGCTTGACCAAGGATCTACCTGGATTGATTCCGGACAGTGACCCGTGTGAATGCCGGCTCGTGCACCTGGCCAGGCTGCCAGCGATCAGTGTCTGCAGCCGGTGGCTGACAATTTCAGCTGGGTTGTGATGCGAGGTCTTACACTGTGTCCACCATACTCCTCGCCAGCCTTCAGCTTCAAAAATCTGGGTCACGGCGAACCTTGCGGTCGTTCTCACTCTGACTCGCCCATCAGCGAGCGGAGGACACATTTCTGAGTGTGCGAACCATGGCGCAGTCCGCACGTAGAAGTCACAGCTGTTTGTGATATCTTGGGCTGCGACCTCATCACTCTGAGCTGCGTGAGGATGTGCTGGGCCGTCCTCTAGTCTGTGGTGAACCTTGATGTCGTAGTAAAGTTTGAATTACACCTTGCCCTGCAGGCAGTACTTGACTAGGATTTCCAGGGTGTCAGTTCTTTGCCAGTCAGGTCCATGCTTTCGGTCCACAGTACACGAACGATGGGCTGTGGTGAGCCATCTGGAGTGGGACACCTTGCCACACTTGATCTCTGCCAGCTCGGACGGTGAGAAAGCCACGCCTCACAGCCTGCTGACCAGCCGGTAGGAGGGGGGGGGGTGGGGGAACTGCTGGTCAGTGGACATGTTGACCAGGTATACTCCGGTATCTCCGTGAAGATCTTCACCGCTGGCACTCTCTGAAAAACCTCTGCGTTGACTGCATCTCATTCACGTTGACAGCAGACTGCACACTGGAACCCGGTGAACCAGTTAGCAGATGAGGTAGCCCGTCGATGCTGGTTGAGAAGGTGGCGCTAGGGGCAACTCGTTTGGTGACACACGCATATACCCAGAGAGCTTGCGTACCAGCATCTTCTCCAAATGGGCGTGAGTACCACCCTTCGATCCCGTGGTTGGCCAGTGAGTTCACCTTGCAGTACGATCAGGAGCACAAGGTGGAGTCGATGTCACAGCAGAATCATAGAGAGCATGAGCCACTCTGAACGCGGCTTCTTAGGTGGCACCGAGCCTCTGTACAAAGTGCCAAAGGTACCTTCCAGATGGATCCTCTGTCACGGACATATGCTCCTCACTGATCAACACTTGGGTTGCAGTTTCCATAGCGTCGGGCACCATTCGCCCTGGTCTGTCCTTCCTACCCATCGTAACCCAATCAAAATATTTTCGGTACCCTGGTTAGGTTACGCCGTATACAAAAATCTTTTTCTCACTTTGGCATGCCAATTTCCTATGTAATGAATTCTAAAAAACGATTTTATCTATTCATATGGCATGTGAGCAATTATACCTATAAGAATCGACTTTAAGCTATGTTTGCATATGAAATATAAAAGTTCCATTTTTGCATAGCAAGAAGTGCTACCAACCAAAAAGTTGAAGAGGACAAACCCCTGAAAATTCAATTTACATTAAGAAAAACCCCTTCCAAATTCGAAAATCTATATTTAACTTTTCATTGGACTAAGGCGCTACAGTGTATTGTAGGTTAATTAATTTTTATATTGTAAAAACTTTGATTGGCAGTATTTCAGTATAGTATAATAATTTACACCTACCTACTCCTGTTTCAAAAACTAGTTATTACAGTCAGAAACAGTTAGGTTAGATTAATTAATCAGGTTAGGTTAGGTTAGATGTGGGTTTGATTTAGCAACAGCCTATCAAGAATTTTTTTTATTGATACTACGACAGTGTGAAGCTGAGCGGGGAGGGCTGGGAGGCATTTTAATATATGGTAGTTCAGCAGTAAACATAACGTCATCAGAAAGACAGCAGGGGCCAATCAGAGCACTCATGTAATTTTATTTATAAGACTTACGTAAAATTTTCTCCTGGAAGCATATTTCCCTTCTCTGGAATAATATCTGGTATGGGGATGTCTTTAGCCAATCATCGTTGTCCAAGCCCGTGATGTCACATGGGGGTAGGAGCCTAAGTGATCACTGGGTTATAATCTGTATTTTATTTAACAAAATTCAATAAGTCTAGGTTAGGTTAGATTATGTCAGGTCAGCTAAGGTTATGTAAGGTTAATTAAACTTGATAAGTCTAATCTTAAATATAAACTTAGATATTATAGCCCAGCAATCACTTAAACTCCAACCCTATGTGACGTCACGAGCTTAGACAACGGTGATTGGCTTGTGACATCAGCATACATACTATTCCAGAGAACGGAAATATGCCTCCCGGAAAGAGCTTGGAGTTCGTAGTGATCGATCTTTCGGTAATGCTGGGACCTCACACACCACACACAACCCACCCCCTTACTCTATATCTAGGGGAACAGTAACCAGCCACATTTATCAGTGAAAAATCCCCGGGAACGAACGAGGATCGAACGAGCGATCAAGGAATGGCTTGACACGCGCTCACGACTCTCGCATTCGACTTGCAAGACGGTGTGTATTCACCCACTTGTCTTGTTCACGCGAGCTGGGCTTGCGATCGCCAGTTTTAATTCCCGGAAAGAGCTTGGAGCTTGCCGTGACCAATCTTTGGGTAAGGCTGGGACCTCACACACCACATAGACCCCATCCCCTTTCTCAAAAGGGACAGCAACCTCCCGCATTTGTCGGTGAAAAATCCTCAGGAGCGAGCGGGGATCGAACACGTGACCACAGAATGGCGTGACAGGCGCTCTTAACCACTTGACCACGCAGGCGGTATGTGGGTGCGTGTATGCGCGTGAGTATATGAGTTGAGTGTGTGACAATTATCATAGTCTTGATCATACGAAAATTTGCTATCGTCAACTGTCACCCTCACGAGAGGAGTGTAGAGCTCATATTAGGATCTAATATGAGCTCTTTGATTCAGAGCTTCTTTTTTTATTCAGCTTTGATTTGAGCTCCAGATCTTTGGTTAGGGCAGAGACCTCACACACAAAACTCACCCCATCTTTTTGTTCAAAGGGGACAGTAACTGCTCGCTTTTGACGGTGAAAAACCTTAGAGGCTTGTGTAGGCCTCAAACCTATGACCTGCTGGGTTGCATGCGAGGACGCAATCAACTAAGCTGGCATGAAATGTGTATATGTGTGTGTTGTGTGTGTGTGTGTGTGTGTTGTGTGTGTGTTTGTTTGTGTGTGTGTGTGTAATGCCAGCATCATCCCTCACATTTTCCGTAGTATATTACTCTCTAGGATGTATGTATTTATAACCATTTAGTTATTTACTCTATACTAAGTGGAGCCTCACTCCAGTGTATAAGTGACACAGATCACTATTAGGATAACGTCATTCAAATTCTTCATTGTGCCCTATCATTAGTGTCTTATTGCTCTCTCTCTCACATTTCTATCCCCCCTTTTCACCCTCCCTTTCTTCCCTCCCATAACGCATGAGTCACGATGTCTGATATGTGAGACATTAACTTCGCGATTACCAATAACTTGTAGTCAAAACTTCTTATTTCCCCCTTACCCTCCTGGCAGATCGAATAACACTCTTAGATTCTGAGCCTCCTTAAAAAAGAGGAAAATAGAGTTTTGTTTCGCATATTAATGCATAGATTAGTAGAGTCATTCGCTTCAATTAAGAGTCGGCCAAGATTCCATCACGCTTCCAAATACCCTACCACTGTGAAAAACGCGTTCGTGCGGTCGTTCTGGATTAAGTTTAATACCCTCCCCGTTGATTATATTTATGAATTAAATTTTCCTTCATCAAATTAAGAGAATTGTGTTACAGTTACTCACTTCGTAGGTATATCTGCTTCCCCAGCTAATAAGAAACATTCGACACTTCGTGTCCTCGTTGATGAAGACTCTGGTGAGTATTTGAACACTCGTTAATTCCCGCGTTTTAGCTGTCCTCAGTCCTCCATGAAGAGCCATGCGACGGAATTCGTTTCTTCACCGTCTCCCAGGTAAGGTGTAATCGGTTTCGTCTCCTCTTATACTTTTTTTCTTGTGATGTGATATCTTAACCAGTGTTAGTCTCCCCCCCCCCCCCCCGCCTAACAAAGGCATTCGTTTCTTCACCGTCTCCCAGGCACGCGGATAGATTTATCAAGCGGAACACGTATTTCCACATGGTCGCGACTCGCAAACAGTTTCATTACTCTCACATTTCCCTTCTCTATATTTCCATGTCTAAGTTAGATGATTATTCTGTATAGGGTTAGGGTGTAGGCCTATGAATAGAGTCCGTGTGGAAGGTTATGCTCTTTAGAGGTTTCCCTCCCGTGATATCCCATAAATATGCACAAGTTTAAGGATGAGTAACTTTTCTTGTTAAATAAATCAAATGAGTTAAAGTAGGAATTTTTCTTGCTAAACCCCAGGTGACTTATTCTCTGCTGTGGAAATACTTCTCCACGTTTTCCGAAAAAGTTTCAGACTTACTCGGTATACTAAAAGTATCCCCACGACTACCGTAATCTTTATATATTAAATCGTGTTCAAGGGGTGGACCATAGGAATACCCGCTTGGACTGGTGGCAGCAATTTCCCTTCTGAATAAAAATCGTTTCATCGTTATAAGCTATAACTAACAAATACTTCTTTCAGTAGATAATTAATCTAATTAATTTCATGCCAACACACAGTTGTTAAACCCATAAAAATCATGGCATCACATGTGTGTGTGTGTGTGTGTGTGTGTGTGTGTGTGTGTGTGTGTGTGTGTCATTAAGGGCGGTTCTTTGGGCAGATTTATGACTTACATGCAAGTTGACGTTCGTTAGTCACGTTAAGTCTTTGGGTGCAGAAGATTTCCATCTGTCTTCCTCACCTCCGTCCTCTTTTTCCTTCATTACTGATGTTTCCGTCGATGATGAATATTCCGGACTTTTCTCCATCCATGCCATACTGTGGAAATAACAGGGTATAAATGAGAGGTGAGCATGTGCACAAACGAACAACACACACACAGAGAGAGAGAGAGAGAGAGAGAGAGAGAGAGAGAGAGAGAGAGAGAGAGAGAGAGAGAGAGAGAGAGAGAGAGAGAGAGAGAGAGAGAGAGAGAGAGAGAGAGAGAGAGAGAGATATTGATATTGATATATTTATTTGGCCATGTAGTTTTGTACATATGAACATATTACATATAGTGATAAAGCCAGGTCCAATAAGCCGAAGCTTTTATAGGACCTGAAAGCTATAATACATAATAACATAGCAAGGGACTGGTCAGACCATTTTGAAAATATAACATTTTATGGATGATAATATGGAAGTTAACAATAGTAAACCAATCATTTTAAATGCATAAAAAAAAAAAAATCTTAATAACCATAAAAAAAAAAAACCACAATATGACATTTATGGTTGTAAAGAGTTTATAAATTTTCATTGTATTTGTCAAGCATGCTTTTTATCAAGTTACGTTTGAAAGATTTTAAGTTTTCATCAGTAATAAAATGTTCTGGTAAGTTGTTCCAGCTTTTAGTTCCTCTTGACAAGATACTCTGTTGTGCATGTGATGTCCTGCACAATGGGTATTGCTCTAAAGCCAAGGTCTAAAGGTAAAGAGTGTATGGATTTATGTACAAAAAGATTGGTTTGAAGGAGTATGATATCTGGAAGCTTTAATAACTTGAAGTCTCGGAAAATACTGATGGTATGGTCATAACGATTTTTAAAGAACATAACACGTAACAACTTTTTCTGACTAATAAAGAGGCTGTCAATGAAGGTTTTATAGGCACCTCCCCATAAAGATGAACAATATAAAAGATGTGGATATATTAGGGTAAAATAAACTTGTAGTAAACATTTTACATTCAAATAGTGCCTTAGTCTGTAAAGTATGCCTGTGTATAACGATATCCTAGATTTCACCATATCAATATGCTCTTTCCATTTCAACTTACATCTATATATATCCCTAGAAATTTAAATTCGAAAACCTCATGTAATGATAGATAATTATTTATCTTTATTTGTGTGTGTACTGGCTGAGTCATAAGGGGACTGGAAACCATAAAGCAAGTTTTATTAATATTTAAAGTTAATTTGTTGCTCTTAATCCAATTTGAAACTTGATTTAATTCTTCATTCAATGTAATTGTAATATTTTCAAGATTGTGGCCTTGAATGAAGATTGTGGTATCATCAGCGAAAAGTATGAATTTAAGTTTATTACTGCTACGAATGATGTCATTTATGTATATTAAGAAAAGTACAGGATCAAGAATTGAACCCTGGGGTACTCCACATGTGATGTCATTATAAGGAGATGATGTATTATTATATGATGTATATTGCTTTCTATGACTTAAATAACTTTTGAACCAGTTGTGAGCACTACCAGAGAGAGAGAGAGAGAGAGAGAGAGAGAGAGAGAGAGAGAGAGAGAGAGAGAGAGAGAGAGAGAGAGAGATGGGGGGTTGATAAGCAAGTAAGAACAGAGAACGTATGAAAATGAGGAATATACGAAATGTCAGTTAGTTTACACAAAACACATTTTGTTCATCCAGAACCATTTGTAATTTTCAGCCAGTAATCTATCCAGTTTGCTATACTTTGGTATCGTGTGTGCCCCAATCAAAACAAGGGGAACTGCATTATCATGTAGCAGAGAAGTGACCCTTGGCGGAGGGAGGGACGATACCCGGGGCCACAGAGTTGACAAATTATCCCGCTTGCAACCATCATGAAGGATGGCTAATGGCTCAACTTTTCTTTGGTCTATACATACAGCATGGTGGGTTGACACAGTCTATTTCCAGTTACGTAAAAATCTCAACACAAGTACTTAAGTGCTTCATTAAACTATTAAGAGAGAGAGTTCACACTTCACATATTTGCTGGACGTAGTCTACGTGCGTCTTGTCATCAGTGACTCACAGTACGTCACAGTGACGGCACTTCCTGCCTGTGTGCCTGTGTAACCAGGCTCCCCGTGACCACCACATTGCTGGAGCAGTGATGACGTCACTGACCTTGAGAGACGCGCGTCTCAGCTCACATTATTCGGAGCTCCCAATTCTTTCTACGTGACTGCGGGAGTGGCGGGGAGACGTCACAGTGATGTCACTGATCGCCACGCCCACGTAGACACGGACAGCAAAAAAGTGTAGTGTGAACCCCGCCTAAGAATAGGCTTCACTGACTTTCCGCTCCTACTACAACGTCAGATAGTCTCAAACTGTAATATCCATTCAACTGGTAATGGGATTGGACCATCTGGACAACCATGAAACGAGCTAAGATCGCCATTGACTAAAAGTAACTTCAGCAGCAACATGAATTAGATAGGTAAGGCCTTCATGCCTACTCACTCTGCAGCTGCAACACGTATTCGCTTACAGGACCTACTCGCCCATACTAAGGAACACTTGTTCCCCCATTTCTGTGTATTGTTGTTGATAGTAAATACAAGGCCTGGCTCCTTTAGGGGATGTACAGACAGCCTTGCACAAAGATCTTGCATAGAAAGCCGCGCTTTGGGCTCGAGAAGGCAACCATAAGTAAATTGAACCAAGGCGAAGCAATCAAGAAGTCCTTTCCAAGTTGAATCCTATCTATACAATATGCACGTACCAACAGCGAGGCTTTTGACGGTACAAGTTGCCACCTAGCCAGAAAGAACCCAAGTCTTATATTAATGTTTATAAGGCGAAGGCCAAAAAGGAAATAAGAGCAGTCAACAACTCCGTCATTCTGGTACAAACTCTTACGCGGGACCAAAATTGTGTCACCACGGGCGGAAGCAGTTCTGTAAAAGTTGCCAATTCTACATTATTCTTATATTTAGTTATGAACAACCAAGCATCCAACAGTTATTGTCAAGTACTCTATTTTATATGTATTTAGGTTTACACAATATTGAAATATTTTTTTTACCATTATTAGACACAATACAACATAATTCTTGTTGGAAAAAAACACTATAAAAAATCCATTGCCCTTGACTTAGGATGGACTGATCGAAATAAGATGTATATAGAAAAATTGTAAATAAGTCTACAGCAAAGTGAAACCAAGCAGAATAAATGACAATATCTTGTTATCGTATTAAAATTATACTCAAATCATGCAATGGAAACCCCTCCAGCCACGCACCCCTGTGTGGCCCTGCCGCAGTTTTGCAATACGTACGATAATTATCGTACATGTACGATACATTTACCTCCAGTTACCTCCTTATGAAGCTGAAAGCCTCTCTCACACTCGAAGGCACTTATTCTTGGCACTGTTCACCCTCTCTTGTTCAACAGGTATAGGATAATTTGTGCTTTGTCTATTGGTGGCAGGCTACGTACTAGGTCACATTTATGCTGAAGTTGTCGTACTTACTACTGCTATGTTTTATTTTCTTAATCTGTCTTTCAATAATAATTGACACATGGAAAAAAACTACCAATAATATATCTTTATTTATGGAAATAATTATGTTTCACTTAATACAGTAACTATATTTCCGCCGGGTACTTGGTAATGGCAGGACGACTGTACAGATTCCGAGATTATTATAGAGTTGTTGACTGCTCCTATTGTATATATATATATATATATATATATAATATATATATATATAGTATATATATATATAATATATATATAATATATATATATATATATATATATATATATAATATATATATACAATATGTAAAGTTGTGCTGCAGACAGTGTTGTTTAACTTAGGAGATAACGTTTTAATATACTATGACTCTAATGTTCTTAAATTTACGTTAACATTATCAATAATTTAAAATCTTCTGGATTCAGCAAAACACCACAAGTCTCAGTGTGTTCCTTACCGCTAAGTAAGGAGGGATATATATATATATATATATATATATATATATATATATATATATATATATATATATATATATATATATATATATATATATATATTATATATAATATATATATATATTATATATATATATATATATATATATATATAATATATATATATATATATATATATATATATATATATATATATAATTTCCAAGACCCATACTGATATTCAAGATGTAATTTTTTTTCTAGTCCCACAAAGGTTCTTAGCAGCGTCTACTACACTATATGAAACACAAATCAAGTACTGTTTAGCTCGATAGAATTTCTTGTCTTGCCTGTGCTCTTTGTAAATGACAGTGATAGAGACGTGGTGTGATGCATCTATCGAAGAGGCAGGCTGATGCATTCCGTAAACAAAGTAACTTTCGTTCCGTATTGCTAGCCTAGGAGCATGAAGAATACAGAACAAGTCCCTACCCTGTACTAATCGTATTCTAGGTGTGGGACTTTCATTCTACGGAATCGTTCTCATTCTAGAAACTTATATAAGTATTATTTCACAAATTTACATAACCGTAAGAGTCTTTGATACATCAGTGTATATCTTACATAAACTATCAGCATATTGATTTGAGTGCTCGTGGCCACAACAAGTAGACAAGTCCGCGGGCCCGCATACATACTTGCACCACGCTATTATAGATGAAAATGTTACTTAGATCGGTTTGTTTGGTTGATTAAAGACACAAACAGCGTGAGCCTGTATAAGCTTGACGGTCTATCTTAGTGGACCGTATCTTAGTGGACATCGCCTTCCACCACCATCCATCCTTAATGATACATCTTGCTCCAACTCCTTCACCTCTTTTGTCAGCCTGCGATGCATTCACCTGGGAGTGTTGTTTGTGATGGTGGTGATCACCTTCGTCCTGATCGGCTTGGTGCTGGAGTCCGACAATCTGCGTCAGGGGATGAGAGCGTGACGGGATGCAGGGCCCCCCACACTACCCTCATGGAGAAGGTGCGGGAGTGCATGGTCACCGCCTCGTGACTGTTCTCCCCAAAGGACCCCCTGGTGGAGTATGGTTTCCCCGTCGGCGAGAGCTAACGGGAGATGCTGCCCCTGGTGGTAGGTAGAAAGTAACGTCTGGCCTGCCTGGAGAGGTAGGTCCAGGAGGCCGAGCAGGAAAACAAGGCGTTTGTGTTCAGATTCGTAGTGACCATGTGTGTGGTGGTGATGAATGTGTTTGATATCCTCATGGCGGGGTTCACCTGGGAACGGCAAACCAAGCAACGCAGTGCTACTGAAGGAGGCAGTTGGTCACTTGTCTCTCAGAGACGCACGACTGTGCCTGGAGACACAACCTTGTCCACTGGAGCGACGCGTCCTTGTTGTGATGTTCCAGGTTATAGGTAATAGGTCACCAGGTAATAGAGGCGAAACAGTACGCCAAACATCCGAGAGATCTTCATTCATCCTCTCATCGAAAGCAACACTGAGTAATGATGATAATAACCTGCATCAAGTCTGCTAAGTCACCTTGAATCAGTTCTCACTGGCAGACGGCACAGTATAGGAGGACTAGGAGGAGTAGGAGGAGACGAAAGCGAGGTTATTCATCCGTGTCGTGAATAGTGGAAGAATATAACCCCTTATATCATGTTCATGGAGAGAGAAGGGAGGTAGGTGGGAAGGAAGGGGAAAAAGAGAGAAAAAAAGAGAGATTGGTGATAGTTAACTGCTTTCGTAGCTGGCAGTATGAGGAAATAGGGGGAATTAGAGAAAATAAATTAGAAAGACATGCAGAGGAGGGAGATAAGGGAGCTTTAGGTGGGGGAAAGGGTTAAGAGAAGAGAGATGGGAAACACGGGAGGGAGGCAAGGAGGACTGATACGGAAATGGAGGGATATGGGGGTAGGGAGGGCAGGGGAGCGTCGTCACTACGAGGTTATAATAGGCCATGGTGAATATGCTGAGGCATAAGGAGGCGAGAGGCGCTCACCTGCTGTTAACTTAGAGGAGGAGGAGGAGGACGAGAGGAGAAAGTGGGAGGAGAAGGATGGGTGTGTGGATTACAATGATGATGGTATAGATGGCAAGTACAATGATGGTGGAAATAGCAATAACAAAGATAAAATGTTGCTCATTCCTTACACATATAATAATTGAATGAAAACGGATTCAAGAAAACATAAGTATGATTAAAAATTGTCGGGTACTTCAAGAAAACAAAGCATAAAATCTGACCGTTAACGCTGCTTGTGGAGTTACGATAAAACAATGCAACGAATATATAAATACGCAGCAAATATTCTTACCTCAGAATTTGTACCAATAACCTAATGAAGATAGTTGTGGTTACACCAATCACACACACAACCACCACGACACAACACACACACACACACACACACCACACACAACATACACACACACCACACACCACACACACACACACACCACACACACACACACACACACACACACACACACACACACACACACACACACACACACACACACACACACACACACACACACACACACACACACACACACACACACACACACACACACACACACACACACACACACACACACACACACACACACACACACACACCACACACACACACACAACACACACACACACACACACACACACACACACACACACACACACACACACACACACACACACACACACACACACACACACACACACACACACACACACACACACACACACACTAGGCTACAACTACGTATACTGCACCACGGGTAGAAATAAATCAACCTTAATCAATTTGCCCTCTGAATCAGATGTGAAAGGTGCAGGGCTCGGGGCAGGACGTGTAGGTACTGAATATTATCAGTACTATTACGGTATATTATTATAATATTATCCTATAATGATAAAAAAACCCGCCAGACTCAAGGATGTAATTACCTGCTTGTGTTGATTTAATCCGATGAGACAAAATCCACTTGAGGAAGAGGCTGATTTCATAACGCAAACCTATGCAATGCCTTGCGGTGTATTCATCAAGCATAACATTATGTTTCTCATACTTCATGACAACCTCATCGAAAAGTGGTTGCAGGTGAGGTGTTGACATTCTTTGCGAGACCAGTGGCTCTGCATGTGCGCCTTCGAGCAGCTGCATGACAGTAAGAGACAGAGGGAGCCGTAGGGGTGGCGCTTGTACGTGGGCAGCGGAGCCATGGCAGGGAGGGCAGGCAAGATCCTGGTGCCCTTTGTATTTTCCACTGGCACAATAAACGGCCATTACAATGCTGGTAACGGCTGAGAGCTATGGTGCTGATGACATACTGTATCGTAATTCACAATCACAAATAAGCGGGAGACAGTCCTTTTAATTTCAGTTAATTACTCTCACTTTCGTTGTCAACCCCCGCCACCCCCCAAAGTCCTTGGTATCATTGTCACCATAAGCACCAGAATCGCATCCCTTTCACTCCAATTGGAGAGGCTCCCCCCTTTTTTCATGGAGCCTTGTGTCACACCCGCCTTTTGGACTCCATCGAATCTACGGCACAATCCCTCTCTTTGATTTCCCATAAGAGCGGCTCTACTTGCACGATACAATGTTTCTCTTTCCCTCTTCTCTAGTTACTACTGCGGGTTGGACCCTCAGGGCTTGTTTCAATCCTCCTTCCCCCCAGGCTCGGGGCAACACGATATTCAACAAGCAACTGTGTTTCTCATCTACTGTGTGGTGGGAACAAGTTGGCTTGGTGGAAATAATACTCTCTACTTTCCGCTTAGTGTTGTAACTATATATGTTCTCTTGTTTACTTGCCAAATATGCCCGATCCTTTTAGAGGAAATTATGTTTTTATATTTAAAGCTATTTATCTGTTTCACCCCCATTCTTGCTGCTTCCTTTGATAAATCTTCACTTTCGTGCAGCACCGCCAAGTCAAGGTTATTTAGTACTTTGGCGACTCCTTGTCTTCATCTGACGCGCGTGATTGAGGACAATATTCATCTTCATCATGACTGTCGCCACCGCCATTCTTGCTCTCACTAGCATCCTATCTCATGACCTTGCATATGTTACCCAGCATACCATTGCATGTCAACATACTTCTGATAAACAATGATGATAAATACTTTTGATTAGAGCATCAACAACAACAACAGCAACAACAATAACAACAACAACAACAACAACAACAAAAACAACAACAACAACAACAACAACAACAACTACTACTACTACTACTACTACTACTACTACTACTACTACTACTACTACTACTACTACTACTACTACTGCTCCTACTACTACTACTACTACTACTATTACTACTACTCCTACTACTACAACTACTGCTGCTGCTGCTATTACTACTACGACTACTGCTGCTGCTATACTACTGTTGTTGTTGGTGGTCCTGCTGTGGCATTTCCTGTCGTCGCCCCTATTGGAACTGTTACTACGCTGTTGATAATGATGACGTAGACGTATGAGGTGTGAGGTGATACATCATGAGCATCGATGTCTTCAGAAAGCAACTTCAAGACACGAACGAGACAGAAAGGAGAAACTGACTGACGAGAAGGCAGTGAGAAAAGTAAATAGTAAATGAGTTCTTTTCTCAAGCGAGCCTGAATGAAGCAGCGATAATCACCAACTGTAAAAATGAATTGAGGGATGGAAGCTTTTTGGCATCCTTCATCACTCACTCGAGCGCCGGCCTCAGCCAACAGCAACATGCAAGCTTGCAAGGCCTCAAATGGAATATAGTTCGACACCCTCGATCACCGCCCTCACTCTCAACGCCCTCCACATTGCCGCTTCCGGGTAGCAAGCCGGCAACGTAGGGAGAGAGAAGGAAGAAGGAATTAAGTAATAGTAATCCTTGTTATCTGTATTTCTGATCAACGGGGAAAATGAGCGGCGTCAGGAGAGGGTGATTTTTTACAACATAGAGGAAGATTGATGGAAACAGTATAAGGAGAGAGAAATGGGCGCTGCAAGGGCTAAATAAAGAGGTATTCACACACACACTCACACACACACACACACACAGAGAGATTTATACATTTCTACAGAGAGAGAGAGAGAGAGAGAGAGAGAGAGAGAGAGAGAGAGAGAGAGAGAGAGAGAGAGAGAGAGAGAGAGAGAGAGAGGAGACATAAATGGGGTTGAAGGGTGGAGAGGAGATGGTTTGTTCGGCAAAACATAGTCAACCCGCTTTATAGTTGATTTCACAGGGGCGAGGGAGTAAGGAGGTGGTGGGTGTGGCAGCGAGAGAAGGAGAGGAGGGAAAAGGCAAAGTTAAAGGGGTGCCAGATGGGCGGGGCAGCGACAATGAGGCCAAGTATATACAGACTCGACAGAATCATGAAATAGTTATCAAGAGGCGGGTCGGACGGCCTCGCCTTATAGAGAGAGAGAGAGAGAGAGAGAGAGAGAGAGAGAGAGAGAGAGAGAGAGAGAGAGAGAGAGAGAGAGAGAGAGCGAGAGAGAGAGAGGAGAGCGAGAGCGAGAGCGAGAGCGAGAGCGAGAGCGAGAGCGAGACAGAGAAGAGAGAGAGAGAGAGAGAGAGAGAGAGAGAGAGAGAGAGAGAGAGAGAGAGATATGCCACTGAAATTAAGCTCCGATGAGTAAAAATTCTTTTTAAACCATCCTTATGCAAAACAATGGTTATTAAGAGCACTATCACATTTATGAAACATTTTCTTATAGAGGTGAAAGTCTCCTATAAGATTTTACCTTCTTCGCAATATATTCTCCTTCGCAATATATATTTTGGAGAGGCACATAAGTTCCTGCGGTTGAAACTACTACTACTAGTACTACTACTACTACTACTACTACGTACTACCACTATCTTCTATCATGTCATATACCTAATCATATGTATGTAGTTTCTCTACATAAAATTAAATATAGACCAGCTGCTAAGTAGAAATAAAACAATGCCTTCTGAATCCCATTCTAACAAAGGTGAAAGTTATGTTGAGTTCCAATAATGTTTTATAAGTTAGTTGTTTCTCCTCTTACGAAGGGCTTTAATTGGTTATATGAAATAAGTAGATATCAAAATTTGTTAAATAGATGAGTGGAGTTTACTGGAATAGATGTGTTGATACCATATTATACTATGATAATGTTATATGGTAAGTTGTCTACTACTTGAAATGCGCTCCGATTGATTTCCTCAAAGTGATCTCTCAATCGTGCGAGGGTCTAGGCACGACCTTGATTGTCATTCTAATCTTAGTTCTTCAGATCAGCTAAAATTTCAATGCATTTATCTTTTTTTCCTCTCGTCTCTCATAATCATTTTATGATCATTTTTTCACCAACAAATATAAATGTTGTAGTTCTCAAAGAATGCGGTAAAATATTTATCATTGTTATTTTTGGAACAAATATAAATTTAGTGTTTGTCAAGTAAAATGAAAGTGTCTCATGTTTAAAAGAGAATGCGGAATGTGGGTTGGCGGTAGACAGAGGTAGACTGACTCACTAGTAAATTAAAAATAAATAAACCCATTTTAAGTAGTTCACCGACGGGCGCCTAATATGGCGAGGGCATGGAGTGAACTTGACACAGTATACATAATTCCTGCCGCCTTATACTGTCTCCATATCTTCCATCTGATCAACCACCTCTATCACATGGGCTGTACATCATTAACAACCATACAACGAACATTATCGATACCTTCGTATATATTATTTGGCCTAGGTTTTACTCAAATACAAAATTAAAATGTGGACAAGGCTCGAGAGAAAACGGAAGGTGGTGTAGTATCACCACCATAAGCGAATCAAAGAAAACGAATAAAGTGCCAAGGTTGAGAGAAACTAAAGAAAAACTGAAGCAGTAGACGAAGAAAATTAATATAGGTGGAAACAGTGTCAATGAATATGCTTATAAAACTATTTTAAATAATGCAGAAACGTAGATTGAAGTAGATTATAAAAATGATGTATGAAAAGAGTAGTGTGAAAATGAGACGAAAAGTGAGATGGGAATTGGGGCAGAAGGAAGAGGGGGAGAAGGAGGGAAGGAGGGGATCCACACTCGAAGTAAGAGGCATAGGGAATGGTCTCCCAACAACACCTGGCTTTTTATTATTTTAAGAACGAGAGAGAGAGAGAGAGAGAGAGAGAGAGAGAGAGAGAGAGAGAGAGAGAGAGAGAGAGAGAGGAGAGAAGGGAAGAGAGAGAGAGAGAGAGAAGGGAGGGAGAGAGAGAAGAGAGGAGAGAGAGAGAGAGAGAGAGAGAGAGAAGAGAGAAGCAGATTAGTACAAATGATACATTATTTAAAAAGGATAAGATTTTCTGACTCTCCAATGCTAAAGTTATATTTCCTAACAAGATCGACGAATTTGAAGACTGCATTGTAATAATTGCTGAGTTACATACCAGATATATTAATGTTGGCTAAATCAGAGAGGAGAGAGAGAGAGAGAGAGAGAGAGAGAGAGAGAAGAACGAAAAAAAAAATCTAGGTATTTCATGAGCTCGGAAAAAAGAGACGATCCACGCGCCAAAATCAGTGCCAAGTTCCCTCCCTCAACCTCCCACTCACCCCATCACGCCAGCACCCTCCTTACTGTTAGGCATCCTTCCTTCATCCCTCCCTGCTGTTCGTCCTCCCGCCCCACCCTCCTCCCTTGCCTCCCTCCTACTCCTGTCACGTTTGAGATTAAGTTCTTCGGTACATGCACCGCCCCCGAGGTCGCCATTTACGTACACTTCATGTTAAATAATGAACCTTCAATAATTTAGATACACCCCATCCCCTCCGCAGGACTTGTTAACGGTTCTGTAACTACTACTGCTACTTCTACTGCTACTACTACTACTACTAATTCTACTACTACTACTGTAGCCTACTACTACTACTACTACTACTACTACTACTACTACTACTACTACTACTACTACTACTACTACTACTACTACTACTACTACTACTACTACTACTACTACTACTACTACTACTACTACTTTAAATGATAATGAATTAATGATGGTATCACAGCAATAACAGAAGAAAGAATGACAATGATAAAGGAAGTTTACTACTTATTTTAGTAATGATGATGGAGATGACAAAAAATGTATCAATATCAATAGTAATGATACTAATAACAATAGTAATGCTAACAATCAACATGTAAATAATAAGATAATAATGTTAACAATAATGATACTAACTATGATACTAATGATGATAATGATAATAATAGTAATGATAATAATGATAGCAATGATAATGATGACAAAGCTGATAATAATGATAATAATGATAGTAACAGTAATAACAATAATAATAATAATGATAATAATAATTATAATAATAACAATAATAATAATGCAAACAATAATTATAATAATAATAGTAATAATGATGATGGTGATAATGATAATAATAATTAGTAGTAATAATAATAATAACAATAATAACAAAATTACAGCAACAATAGAAATTATAATAATGATAATAATAATAATGATAATAACAATAATTATAATGTTAACAATATTCATTAATAATGACATTAATAATTATAATGATATTAGTGATAAGTGATGATGTTGATGATAAAGTGATGATGATATTGAGTGTTATTGATGTCCGTGATAATTTTTCAATGATGATAATAATGATAATAGTAACAATAATATTAACAGTAATTAATGGAATAATAACAATGATAACAATTATGGTAATAG
The DNA here is from genome assembly GCA_016584305.1 of Chionoecetes opilio. NCBI lineage: Eukaryota > Metazoa > Arthropoda > Malacostraca > Decapoda > Majidae > Chionoecetes > Chionoecetes opilio. The sequence goes on from JACEEZ010024208.1 coordinate 468,692, forward strand.
CAATGAGAACAATTAAAAGAATAAAAAAAATGATAATGATAACACTAGTAATTATAAAAATAACTGATAGAATGTTAACAATCATAATAATGGTAATGATGATGATACAAATTATGATTAGGATGAGTAGGAGGAGGAGATGGAAGAAGAAAAAGAGGAGGAGGAGGAGGAGGATGTTATGTTGTTACCATCATAATGGATATGGTGTAAGCGACACAAACGAGGGTACGTAGTCCACACTCGCCGTATTGAGTCCGCTAAGGTCGCTGGCAAACCGATGTCCGGAGACTCGGCAGTATTTAATCCTGTAAGCCTTAACCCTTACCATTTATAGATGATAATAATACAATCTCAATTGCTTCTCTTTTCTGGTTTTATTGCAAAAACTTGAACAGAATATACATAATAGATTAAATGAAAATACAGGATACAACTGCATATGGAGTGTTTACATGAATAGTTAATATAGTGATATGAAAAGAACATGTAACCATAAGGAATAAAACAGGTACAAAAAACTGTGTAGCCATATGTGTGTAATTATAACAGGCAGTTATTAATTTGTGTATGTATTTTGTAAGATGTTATGTTTACTTAACTAACACCTTCGGAAACTAAGAGAACGGAAGAAACTGGTAAACGGAAAACTGGCGTGATGAGGCACACTGAAGTATATTCGCTCGTGCTGCTACAAGGAGGATGAGGAGGAGATGGAGGAGGGGAATGATGATGTTGATAATAATGAGAATGGTGAAGATAATAATAATTACTATAGCAGTAATGATAATGGTAACAATAATAAATATATTATCAATAATAATAATAATAATAATAATGATAATAATAAGAATAATGATAATGATTATAAATTAATATTGATGATAATTATTATGTGTAGATAACAATAATGATAATGATAACAAAACTAATTATGATGATAATAGTAATAATGATTGTAATAAGGAGATAATATTTTGATCACGATGATGATCCTGATCACCATTATCAATAGAATAATAGCAACAGCTACAACAGCATCATCAATAACAACAATTACTACTACTACTACTACTACTACTACTACTACTACTACTACTACTACTACTACTACTACTGCACCTACTACTATTACTGCACCTACTACTACTACTACTACTACTAACTACTACTACTACTATTACTACTACTACTACTACTACTACTACTACTACAACAACAACAACTACTACTACTACTATTACTTTAACTCTTACTGCTGTCCAGAATATGGCTTGGCCCTATGGAATGATACCTCAGTTTTTAGATCTTGTTTTTTTAAAGCGTTTAATGTAGCATATAATAATGGTTTAAAACTCATGTCGGGAGTACCTACATATGCCAGCAGCCACATCACTGCTGAAAACTGCAATAAATTATTATTAAGGCATCTCACAGCCCTTATACAAGCTAGATTCTTTAAAAGACTGATTAGGACAAGCAATCCTATCATTAAATATAATATATATTTTTATACAAAAGGTCTTTTTATGACTTATTGTAGACATTTATTTGATCAGTATTACAATATCAATATATTTGAAGAGGCTCTGGATGTTATAAGGCCAGGATAGTCTGGGTACAGCGACATGAGGAGAGGCGAGGCCCCTGTTTATTTTATGGATATTAATCCCTTCATAGATTAGGGGTTAACTTTTTTATATTTCCTTGTTGTTTACAAATGTATTACATATTTTAGTTTTGTATATATATATACTTTATAGATAATTTTAATTTATATCAATTGATTTTAATGGTTAGCCTATCCATACATTTTGTTTTATTTGTACATGTATGAGATTTTTAATTTGATATCTTAAGGTGAAAGACATAAAAATACATACCTGAAAGATTTATCATATAAGTATGTGCAAATTATGCTGTTTGTATATAACAATAACATTTATTTTTTCTTATTGTATATCATGTGCGTCTACTCTACGTACTATGTAAGTTTCTTACGAAATAAAATGTACTGAACTGAACTGACCTCCTACTACTACTACTACTACTACTACTACTACTACTACTACTACTACAATATACCTCCACCGCCTCTTTATTTGCAGCGGGTACGCCATAGCCCCACCTCGCTATTGACTGTGGCATCCAACCTTACAACTACCCCTAAAAATAAATACATTTACTAACTAACTACCCCTAAATTTACAAACCTACTCTATTCCTAACCTATCCACCCTTATCCCACTCTCTACCAATGTGGCCTCGCAATCGAGGTCACTACTACTACTACTACTACTACTACTACTACTACTACTACTACTATTACTACTACAACAACAACTACTACTACTACTACTACTACTACTACTACTACTACTACTACTACTACTACTACTATACTACTACTACTACTACTACTACTACTACTACTACTACTACTACTACTACTACTACTACTACCTACTACTACTACTACTACTACTACTACTACTACTACTACTACTACTACTACTATACTACTACTACTACTACTACTACTACTACTACTACTACTACTACTACTACTTCTACTACTACTACGACTAACATTACTAAAACCACTTCCACCGCAACCGCCCGTTTATTTGACAAAAACAAAAAGAACTGCAATGAGGAAAACATTATTTTACCTCTCCCCTCCCTCCATCCCTCCCTCCTCCCCATCGCTGCCTCTTCACGTTCCTTCTTTGACAGCTGTGGTGGGAAAAAAATAGAAAATAATAAATCTGAAAAAAATATGACTGTGGACGTCCTGTCATCCTTCCCTTCCTCTTCCTCCTCCACGCTTCCTTTAGCATTTTATAGATTTTCACCTATCTGTATTGACTTTACTTTTATCTTGCATGCTACTTATAACCAGTCTCGTAGTATTTATTTTAATCATCAATATGACTTTTGTGTATCTTGATGTACGAATCTGAAGAAGCAGCTAGCATTACTATACTGTGTGTATGTCGGTTCTATTCTCTCGATAAAATTGTGTCAACTTAGTTATTTTTGCAGTCGGGAAGCTTAGTAACTCTGCTTAAATTTTCTTTTTTACTTGTCTTATATAGACAGCATAAGGAAATTCTCCTCAAACCCGTTACGATTTTTTATATGTTTCCTGTCTAGGTGTACTGCACTCTTAGAAAAGAACGGTAGGAATAGGGTAGAAAAAGGGTGTTTGTAGTGATGAAATACTGCTACCCTTTCAAATATACCCTTTTGCAACCCTAAATATACCCTTTTCCAACCCCAAATATACCCTTTCTCATCCCTCTCGTCTAAAAAGGGTAGATAAAGGGTAGATGAAGGGTATAATCGGCAGCATCTACCCTCCAGCCTGGACATAGGGTTTAAAAAGGGTAGTGATGGTGCGATTTAACGATTCTACCCTTAATATACCCCTTATTTCTGAGTGTGTGGTGGTAATCTGGTGACCAATCAATACGAGTATGATGTTGTAAGGGAAACATTTGATTTTGATGCCATGGGACAGGTGGCTTCACACCCCTACTAGAGAAAGGAACAAGAGTTTATAGTGGAGGAGAATCATCGCCAGTTTTATTATAGCGTCTTGTGAGAGTATAATTATATATAAAGAAATTATTCAAACGAAAAATTAATGTGTAACGGTAACTATAAATGGACGCGCACTGTGCTTCAACCGCATTCTATGACATCTTTTATCCTCTAGGAGTGCAACTTATAGATAGACTATTATTACCCCCATGCAAATAATTCTGAAAGAGATAATAAAAGGTATAAACTAATAATAAGCATTACGAGTACACACATTCTCCAGCATCCGTGTCCCGCTGTGCGAGGGAGGGTTAAAACGGGGAGAATCTGGGCGGATGCCAGTCCTGTGCGTTAAGAAATAACACGAGAAACACATGAACAGGGTGGATGATGGGTGGCACGAACCGCGGCAGGGCGGTGCACGACACCCGAGCTGCAGCGTTGCTGTTGCTATCACATCACATCACGCTCATTGAAAAGTTCTTCATAAAACATTGAAGTAAGAGTATACAATATAAATAAGAGTATAATACACGTAAGTCATGTAAATCATCGCCCCACCTACGTTTATGCTATCAACCATATTAATTGTCCCATGCAGGGTGTCATTAACATTATGAAACTTCATCCCATGTCTGCATTATTTTGTTTTGCCAACTGTTAATTATTTCTGAGTTTGAATTTATTCAACAAGAAGTATAAGCTTAGGCTATACTTCTTGTATACATTGCTTAAATTAGTTGACTTCTCGCTTAGCACGTTAGGAAGTATGTGTGTCTTTGTCTCATAGAGATCGCTGATGACTGGTGACATCTTTCCTTCCTTTACCAATTTCGCTCTCTTGACGTGCATGAGTGCTGACGAACCAAGACAAAAAGGTACGGAGCTAAAGATGATGGCTCTTTGTTTATTTCTCCCTCTTCTCCATACAACTAGGAAATAGACGTCCATACTAAAGATGTGGAACGTGTCCAAGCTCGCACAGGCTAAAGTCAACTTTTTAAATACCCTCACCTTAAAATAATTCTATTATAACCTGACCTAACCCAACCTAACCTTCACCATCCCCTTTTTTTTCTTTACTTTTTACAAAGAAAAGAAAAGGGCTAAATTGTAATTTGTTGTTTTAAAACCATAGATGGTATTTATTTAATCAAAGAAATTTACTAAACTCCAGCATAAATCTGCTCTTCTTTGTTTGCCTGGTGTTGAATTATCAGCAAGAATAGTGTGACTTCTTGTTGGCTTGATTCAGTCTTGCTCAAGCACATTTAAAACTTCTTTTAGGTCAGATCCAAATTCCAGTGTAGTCCTCATTGTTGGTGACTGGGCCTGAACAGTCAAAATTATTGTAGCGAAATATACTGCATATATTTATATTGTATTGAAAATATTACCTGATTTGCTTGATGAGATGTTGGTATGGTCTCCTCTCCTGGATGTCTGGGCCTTGGATACCTTGCCTCGATTTATGTGTTTAATTTTGTTTTTTTTGTTGTGTGGACAAGGGGAAGTAGACTACGGACCCTGCAGTAGCACGACGTCCTTTTTTGTTATTTTGTTCCGTCTTGTATGCCGATTGCAGCTAGCCAACCAAATTGTCATAATTGTATTTCCCAATATAATTTTTAACTCTCACCAATTTCAATACACAACTCTTTATCATTTTGTTTCTCTCTTTCATCTTGCTTTAATCTTTCCTTGAAAACATCTTTTAACTTCAATGTAAGAAACCTTCTGCCATTTGGGTATGGTTTAAATGCCAAGTTTTCAAATTTTTTGCATCTACTAATGGCAGTATAAGTAAGACCTACCGCAAATTCTTTGGCACCTAAGTTTTGATAAGAACTCTATCAAGACTCTGCCCTTGACTCTTATGTATTGTGATGGCATATGCGGGAACTATTGGAAACATTGTTCTCATGCAAAGGGTTTTACCTTCATACCATGTTTTAGTTATGGGACAAATTGGTACTAATTTTGTTTCACATGTCACTCCAGAGAAGGAGTCTCCCTTGAACTGAGAAATTTCTACCAAGACAACTGCAGGCAAGTTTGGGGGCCTTACACCAGATCTGTATAATGTGTATCTGACCACACCTCTAGTACCATTGGTTAAACCAGCTTCACTCCAAAACTTAACACCAACCAGCATTACATCCATACCTTTACAAAATAACAAGTTTTTAGGTAAACCACCATCTTGGTTTGAAGAGAGCTTACTATGAGCTGCTGTGACACAGGTGTGCTCAGCTCTGACAACAGCAATTGGGTTACCTAATGAAGCTATCCGTCGGACATTATGCTCTTGCAAGTCCACATTATATGCACATAACATGATGGCACTACTTTCAAAACTTTTCCTTTCAACAGGAGTGAAGTTGTTGCTGTTTAAGTCACGTTCCCCAAGTTTATACCAGTCATTTCTATCAAAAGTACCTTGGGACAATTTGGTCAAAAGACGTCTGAAATCTTTTAGATCGTCACCTTGTTGCCTCATGATTTCATCTAATACCACAGTCTTTTTGAAAAGCTTGAACAAGGACTGTCCAGTTATCAATGGAATCATAGTTTGGGTTTTACAAGCGTAGAGGTACTGGTGGAAGTCGAGCACTCGGGAGTCGAGTACTGGTGGAAGTTGAGCAAAGTCCCCCATAATAATCCAAGTGAAGAATAAGTTCTCGCTATTGACCTGCGACTCTGTGGAGTCTGCTGACTCTTCTCATAATGAGCCTCCAACCATCTCTCGTGTAGTGCATGCCGCACACGGGAAATATGACATTAGTGACTCCTCCTCTAAGAGGCTCCCAAAAACCCATCCTAATAAAGAGTCTCAGAAGCGAACTCGCAGTTCCAATGAGTCCTTAGACTCAGTGGGCGTCCCTCCGGCTAAAATCTCAATTGCTGAGCAGGAGGGGATGGACTTGCGTAAAGATACACCTACTGATAGGTGTGGGAGTACTGACGTGACTCCTAATATCACTGCCCCTGTTACCACCCCTGAAGCGGCTAGCGACACAGCTCAACAACACGCTGATGGCGAAGGTGTCTCACAACCTATGGACACACAAGTAGTTGATAGCCATGCTGATAAGCAATCTTCAAGACCCTCGTCGGGAGCTATCAGTAAACCTAGAAGTGGTAAATCTTCTGTCAGTAAATCGGCATCTTTGGTGGGACATACGGTCTCTACTACTGCCGCGGGTCCTCGTATGAGAACCCCAATTTCACCACCGGATGTACACAAACGCCAATCAACATCTGAAAAAGTAATGAAAAGTAGTTTACCATCTTCTACAAAACACAAAAAAGATGTTGGGCTTTCAAATAGCGCAGCGTCTACAAGCCGTAAGGCTTCTACTATGCATCATCGTCACGCACGAAAAACATCTCAACCTTCCCAATTGAATATCAGTGGATGTACGTACAAACTGAAGAACTAGTCCCTCTCATTCAACGAGTTTGGACCCAGTAATTCTATGTTTTACAAGAAGATAATGATAGGGCAGGGAAGGTGTCCTCCTGTCCCCGATCAGGTTTTAATACCTGTACCATCTCACACCAACATCTCCACAGGTGGTGCTTTAGTGTGGTTGTGCATTTACCACGTCGGATGGCCCCCTTAACTGTATCCCCGCTGCAATCACCCTTGCAGGCTGTAGCAGTCGTATCCATCTGCCAAGACCTACAACTGGTCGGCTCTCATATTCTACCTCCAAATTACGACTACCTCTCAAGATCTTGAGGATCTTATCCCGCCGCTTCCCCGTCCATTTTATTCTCCTTGGAGACATGACTGGGCGGCATTTTCTGTGCGGGAGATTCCCCGAATCGTCGCGGTGATTCTTCTCCTCGTACCTCTTTATAAATGGCACCAACCTAACTATATTCATACACAGGAGACCTACACATTTTCCATTCGCAGACGGAACATTGACTGCTATTGACCTATCATTTGCAGTCCATCAGTCGCCCTCGACTTTCTCATGGGAGGGTGGGCCGATTCTCTTCGAGGAATGACCATTATCCCCATTACACTTAATAGCATGTCATCGCCGGCCCCCTTCCGATGTCTCCCAAAATGGTGCTTTACTCTCGTGCGTAACTGTGAGGGCTTATTCAAAAGGCTTGTGTTTTTGAACATCATATAGATGGACTTTCATTCAGACATAGATGGGCAGTAGATTACTTTGTGTCTCGAATCCATTTTTGGGCAGCCTCGCTGAGCATCCCCCGCACTTCTGGCTCTTTCTCATCGACCGACCTGTTCCGTGGTGGAATCCGGACTGTACGGCAGCGGGATCAACTCCCGCCCGTGCTGAGGCGCAATACCTATCGCGGTCCCAACTTCGCAGACCTAAAAATATATTTTTCACAGATCAAGAGCAGAATACCGTCCGGTAATGAAAGAGGCTCGTCACTCCTCTTTGGAGGGCTTATATACTACATCTGTGACATCTAACCCCGGTTTCCAAGGTTTGGCAAAGAGTGAGAAAAATGAAGGGAAATTAATAAAACCATCCTCCCCCCCAGTTCTATCAATTAATGGTGACCCTAGTTGCAGATCCCTTGACCGTAGCAGGACTTTGCTTCCATTTTGTGTCCAGTGGGGCAGACAGACCTTGCGTCTCAAGTGCTAGGGAAAGACTGCGACAGGAAACAGATGATAGATTTTTTCATCTAGAGGCGGGGAATCTTACAATGTTCTTTTTACACCTCGTGACTTGTCAAACCATGAAGGTTTGGCGCTGACACTTCCCCAGGCCAAGATGATCTACATATACGATGCTCTGTCATCTAAGAGATGAGGCTCTAGATTTCGTGTTGAGGCATACTATAATAGAATATGTATTGAAGGACCTTCCCAAGTTAGCTGGGGTGTGCGGTGGTGATCTCCGATCCCTAAGCCTGGTCAATGACCACGCACTACCGACGAATTTCCGCCCATATCCCTAACTTCATGTGTGTGTAGTTTTCGAAAAAATGTAAATAGTCTTAGCTTATATGGTTTTTGAACGGAAAAAACTTTTTCTCCGTCTCGTTTCTCAGTGTGGATTCCGTAAGCAGCACTCCCTACAGAGCGCTTATTTTCCTTAGAGTCATCCATATGCGGGGCAGTTGCCTCTCGACAACACCATATGACCATCTTTTTCGAACCTTGAGAAGGCTTACGACACAAGCTGGAGACACTGCATTTTGCAGCTCTGTATGAGTTTGGCTAAGAGTCGTTTGCCCTTGTTCCTCCAGAGTTTTCCTAGCCAACCGCCGGTTTCTTAGAGTTCGAGTTGGCAACATACTGTCTTATGAACACTGCTTCAGGTGCATTCCCTCAAGGCCGCGTCTTGAGTGTAGCTCTGTTCGCTGTGCCATCATTGTATGTTGATGTATGCCAGAGGGGATGTTAGTACATTTAACGTGGATGTTTTATCATCTCTTTTGTGCTTCCCAGGATGTTCCATTGCAGAGAGAAGACTCCACTTGCTCTAGAAAAATTTTTGTGAACGGAACGACGAATTCGTGGCTTCCGGTTTCTCGCAGCGAAGAACTGTAGCGGTTTCATTTTTTGCAGAACCCTTGGGGATTTCAATACCCGACCCAGACTGTATTCGTTTCGATAAGAGAATACATGGTAGGGGAAGAGACCCGTTTTTAGGACTCATTTTTTGACAATGGACTGACTTGGGTCTACTTCGTGTCTCTCAAGACTGACTGTCTTCGTGGATCTACGGAAGAGTCCTCTCGCACACCAGCTGGGGAGCTGTCGCGCTACACATCGCTCACTATCCTTTACCGAAGCTTGATATTGATTTGAAGTGTAATCCTCTGCGCCACACCCACTCGAAAAAAAACCCTGCGGAGTTGGCTTTCCGGTACACCATGCTGGTGTCCGTCTGGCACCGGGGCCGTTCAGTCAGCTCCCATCCCAAGTCGATTGGTGGATGCTGTGTCCTCCCATTAGATCTTCAACCCAGTCCCCTCATGTCAGGTGTTTGGTATCGCCTCCACGCCTCCCTGGACTCAGTAGCTTGCCCGTCTGTGTCGTGTGATTTAGGTCGCAAATTTAACCATGGGCGAAGAAAGCTTACCAAAGCCCCTTGGTTTCCGGATTTAAAAGCTATTATGGAGATGCTATCCTTCCCTGCTTTAGCGGATCTGCCCGCATAGAGCCTACGAGAGTCGGCTCCATTGCTTCTCCCAGAAGTGTCCTTCTGCCAAAACCTCCGCCTCAAAAGGGTCTTTAACCTCCTCAAGGCTGAGCGTGCCCAATTTTTCGACCAATATTGCAACACATCAGGGTTTCTGTCCCTGTCTTTACTGATGGTTCCAAATCAGACGAGGATTTGGATACGTGTCGTATTCCATCATTTAAACAAGGCGGTCAGGCATTCCAAGTGTTTCATCTGTTTTTTTAAAACGGCTGAATAGTGCTATTTTATATTCTCTCATGGCTATTCTTACTCTTCCGGTGTCTCTTTTATCAATTTTTAGTGATTCTTTAGTAGTGCGCTTCAGTCACGGGGAAGGGGGGGGGGAGGGAGGTATGTAATTTAATTCTCCCCATCCGCGGTCAATGCCAGCCTGGAATGGCTTTTTCTGTTCAAAGAGCGAGGCCGGACGGTCAGCTTTTTTGGGTACCGGCAACATGTATGTGTTGCCGGTAATGAAGACCGAAAGCTGATGCCCTTGGCAAAAGCTTGCAGCTAGAAGACCAGCTCTATCACATTTTGCATGGCCGGCTACGGACCTACGCTCAGGCAATCCATAGATCAGTTCACCCAGTTTGCAGTAAACGTTGGATTACTATAGGGCGAAAATAAACTACGCACCATAACCCAAAGTATCGAGGACTGGAGGCGACTGCGGTCTCTCCCGGAGATGGGAGACTGCCTTGCACGATTGCTGTTTGGTTCACACACTATAAATACAAATGGGTTCCTCATGGAGGGGGGCCACACTCCTTATCTGTGATGATTGTTTGGTCCCCTTAACGATGCGATACCACTTGCTGGTCGAGTGTCCTAGTCTTGGGGACCTACGTGAGCAATTTTTGTCCGGTGTTCGGGGTCGGACGGTGTCCTCCGTCTCTCCCTGGCATTGGGAGAGAGGTGTTTCTCTTGCCGGGACACGAGTCCATACCTTTATTGAGAGGGCTGGCCTTCTCAACAAGTTATGAGGTTTTTAATATTCCTATTTTATTGTTTTTTCTGTACTATTGTTTTTTCTGTATTTTGTTACTTTAAATATTTTATTCTTCTTAAATTTTGTTTTTTAATTTTGACTTTTCGTGTATTTTATGTAAGCAGGCTCAATACCCCGCAGTTGCGGCGCCTTAAAACCTATATAATCTATCTTCCCCCTAATATCATTGAAAATCCTCCAAAGGGTTCATTGTTTGTTTTTTTGTTTTTGGATTTCCTGCATCTTTGTTTGCCTGTACACTACTGCCACAGGCCCATCATTGACTTTTCATCATTGTAAGAGCTTGGTGCCTCAAATTTTCATATTTTAACTCCCTGAAGAACATCTCCATGACAATCTGCTATATCCTTACCAAAACCGACATTACTGGCAGCTTGAACAAAGAATGCAAAGGTACCTACCTCCAATCATGATGCAGCTGTCCTGTAGGAGCAGGCCTTTTTACCAGAAATGTTTTACCAGCTCTCTACTACAATGAATTTGGAGACACAGGTTAGGCAAGAACTTCACCACAGCCAGCCCTAAACCAATTATTGTTTAAATGCAAAGGGGGGATTGCTCAGTCGCAGCTTCTTTTCTACCCCATCCAATTACCATTGTTGTAAATAACTTTCTGTTAATTTACTTTAAAGGATCACACCATCATAAATGTCACCTCTGGCAATACTGCAGTTTTCTTTTTGCTCTCGATCAACCTTTGGCACTCCTTAGACAGAGTCAGTCATACCAAGAACCTGGCATCATCAAAGACTTCACTTTTATTTCCCTCAGGAAACAGTCATCAGCATATTCAGAATGTTGCTCAACCTCTGACACATGATGTTCAACACTGCCTGAACAACTGCATCATTACCAATATTTCTGCACTCCATCCACTCATCTAGCTCTGTATTTTTCTGGTTCCTCCTCCTCAACACATGTAACTCATCAAGAGGATTATGTTCTGGTGCTGATGGCACATTCTGTATGGGTATCTGACCTCTGCTTAAAACTCCTCTTGGTATAGTTTCTGGACACAACGGGTTTTTAACAAACGCTTCAATCGGGCTTCACAAGAGCCAAACTCCTTACCAACATTATCTAGAGTACAACCAGCTTGTCCATGAGCAGCACGCACCTGCAGTAGTCCTCATATTTTGGGTCAACCTTTGTGCACATGTACCTATGTGGGTATGAAAGCGGGAAAACATTTGCTTTTCTTCTTGACCTTCCATTTTTTGGCGAATTAAACATGAATGCTCTCAGACAAATCTATTTTGATGGCTTGTCCCACTTGACCTAAGAGGATAATCCTGACAAAGTTTTGAAAATTTGCATTGCCTCTCTTCTGGAACCATTATGCATCCTGGCCTTATCATCGTCACCAATATCTTCCGACTCCCTCGGCAACTGTTTTTATTTACCTTTTTGCTTCCTTTCAATTCGCATAACGTGGTTGTCTACTGTATTTGACATAGGGGGGCAAATCCCCCTGAAAATCGAACAAACACTCATTTAACCGCTTTTCTCTTTGACCTATGTTTGGATTCAAAATTTCTGGTTACCTTCCGAAGTGGTATATCATCATTGATTTTTTTGAAAGAGACACTTTTTGCTATGCTAGATGAAAAAGTCTGACTGGTCTCTGGTTTTATTATGTATTTCAGCAGATACTTGGAAGTTGATCATACTGAAGAAATCGTCTTTTGATCAGTGTTGGCCATCCAAACGAATAGCTTCACATATATTGCCACTATTGGAGGGTTGTTTTCTTGCCAATACCAATTTCTTTACATAGGAACAACCTTCAAAAACAGGACAGAGTTTAGTTTCATCCTGGGGTCTTTCTTTTCACAGAATCATAAACCAACCCTCTTTTGATCGCAAAAAGGCTCATAGCCATGATACTCCATTAGGATGCATGAACCGCCAAATAAACTTTGCCTTGTGGGGATTACCAGGCTTAGACACAAGGGTGTTCAGGATCAGAAACATTTTGTACTTTTATGATGTTGACAGTAACCCAATTTACATTTGTGTAACATTACAGCTTACCAACATTGTTCATTTTCTTGAGAAGCTCCTCATTGTTAATGCCCCACTTTAAATTCTTTTCTAAGTACATTGTCCAAGTGGTCGGTACACATTTTTTGTCCCAATGGTGCAGGCCATTTTGGGGGTCCCAGTTTGGTGAATCCAACTTATACCAGCAGATACGAGTTGAATTTATAATCATTTTCTTTCTAGCTGCAAGATTATTCTCTTTTTTCTTCTTCTTTTTCTACCACAACCTTAGGTTCCATCTTGCAGAAACTATGGGCACAGCATTTTCCAGCACGAATCCATATCTTTTAATACTGTTGGAGAACCATTTTTAACAGAATATTACATGTGGCAGTGGATAGCACCTCTACTTTGAAACTCATTTCTCATTATGTATCTTCAACCACCGGTTCAGGTTTTTAAGACATAGTTCCCATAGCAATATCTACCCTCTTTTGAGAAGATTCATTCACAATGTCAACGTTTTCCCGAACAGGCTTTTGCCTGAGTAAGTAATCTGTCCTTTCATCAATGTCTTAACCAGAATCCTGGCCTTCAGGTATGTCACCCAAACTTTTCACCACAGTTTTGTTTTCAAATACTCCCTCTGAGCCAGGTAGTACCTATGCCAATCATACCATTGTAAAATTTGCTGGCTTACAGTCAGAACAAATTTGAACATTTTTTTCATCCTTTTGAAATTACTCTGAGATTCCGTAGAAAGCACTAGCTTTTTGAGATATGCTTGAAAAGAATTGTTTGACTGCCCTTGATGCCACTAGAAAAACAGTACAACTTTTAAAATGGCATGGTCCACCTTGGTCTATAACTTTTCCCTCAGTTCCTTACACTAAAATGACCCATGTGTCCTCTGTGCGTACAGATTACCTAGAGTTATTGGTTTGCCATCGTGTTCCACTCTGGGGATCTTCTGCGACTTCGAGGGATTCCTGCAAGGACTATTGGTTTGATAACTGTCTGTATTCTGGGACTGAGAGTGCTTGCTGGAAGTGTGGGGCAGGTGTATCAGCTTCTTTCCTGTGAATACAGGAGGAGGCAAGGGTGCGTCTTGCCCCCATCACTTTTCAACGCTTGTATGGACTGGGTATTGGACAAGGTTGTCAGATCAAAGTGCTTTGTGGGAGCATCCGTCGGCAACACCAATATCACTGATCTTGTTTTTTTGCCGATGATCAGTAATCTTTGCTGAGTCCGCTGAATCCTGGTGATGGCTCTCGGGCGCTGCACGAGGAGGCAAAGCCTTTGGGAACTTGAGGTCTCCTGGCTCAAGAACCAAGGTCCCAGGTGTTTGGAGACTTACTAGATGAAGCAGTACAGTCCTTTTCATGGCGTGTGGCAGGACATTGAGATCTTGGAAAGTTTTACATACCTTGGTAGTCGCAGTCCATATCGACTGCGGTCACGTCAAATCTATATTACGCGGATTTGCATAGCCACGGTGTTATGGACTCGCTCAGCGGAGTATGTGGCGTTGTCGTATCTTTGCTCGGAGGACAAAGATCCGGATCTTCAAAATCGCTTGTGATCCCTGTCTTACTCTAGGTTTGTGAGAACATGGACACTAAATAGTGGACTTGAAGAGACGTCAATGCCTTTGGTACTAAGTGTCTTCGCAGAATCATGGGATATCGCTGGGATGATTTACGGTGTCGAATCATCGATTGCACCGTGAGCCTGAATCCGAGGCCTATTACCTGCATAGTCCCCCCGCAGCGCCACCTGTGGGCTATATGTGCATGTGCAACGCTACCCTGAAACCGATCCTTCCCATCGTGTTGTTCTGGAAGAGACAATCTGCGTGGAGGAAGCCAATGGGGGCCGCCCACCAAGGCACGTGGCTGGGGCAAGTTGATGTTTTCTTTGTCGGAGCTTCTTGGTATGGGAAGGGCCTGCATGGGGACTCGCGCTTGTGACCCCCCGTGAGGGCGTCGTAGGGTGCGAGGCGAACGCGCCCCCCGGCGTATGCCCCCCAATGTGATTTCCTCAATACTTCAGTTTCAGTCTGAATGCTTCATAACAGTATCACCATTATCAATCCATAGCCTTTTCAATAGTTGACCACTGATAGAGAAGCTTATGTCAGATGTTATTGTACCGTGATTAGAACTTTGTTTGTTACCAGGAGTAATCTTTTTTATTTAGAGGTCTATCTGAATTCAGTCGATTCTTACTTGAATTTTCTTTTGTCATTGTTACCAGTGGTATATTCACACTTTGCTTTGTAGCTTGTCCCAGAGTCAGTACTTCTTCCTGAAGACTCAAAACACTGAACCTGTTGTGTAGCAATATCATAGTGTCATTTGTACATGAGGTCAAGTCATTGCCAGTACTTGTAATAGCTTTTTTTCGGATGTCCTACAACCAAGTTTTGACCTTTCCTTTTTGAACTGGTTTGCCAGTTGTACAGAGGTTTCATTTTCGATTCTAAGCTGTTGTTTGAGGTCCTATCTAAGTTCATTCTTTTTCTTGGCCCTCAATGCGTTGTCCAATAATACACAGGTTTTTCAATACCAGTACCACTTTCAGAGAATCCATTTTTTTCTTGGAACCATCGTCACACATCTTGATGGATTACTTGGTTACTACGTTAATTTTTCTCGTAAGAAAGACATATCCATACTTTAGGCAATCTGAATGTTCAACTCGTCTTTCATCATTACACTCTATCCAAATATTACCTTGTAACAAATGTGAAACATAGTGCCCGCTTTCCAATGTTTCACCCCTATGTTCAACAACTCCTTTCAATTGATAACTGTTTCCTCCAATACACATTGCTAGAGCAGGATCAACATGGCTGAAGACCTTGTTTAAAAAATTGTCAAACCTGCCAAGCGACAAAGCCAAAAGTTTGGAGAGGTTGTCTAAAGTTTCAACTATTGTATGCTCAGTCTCTGTTCTGCAGTTCTCACACCTTTTGGTAACAACACCTTCCCGATTTTGCTTAAAAAAAAAAAAAAAGATGAGTCGTAGATTACGTCCAAAAGCATGGTTTCAGGCTGTAAGTGTTGCCCAGAGACACTTGGACACTTCTTACAGGAAAAGACCCTGGTAATATGAAACCCGAACAGTTCTTTGATCTTGGGCTCCAAATCAATCAGTGCACCCAAATATTCTCGAGCATCTTGCTGTAAGTTACTGGCAAAGATACCATTGAATCTGCCCACAAGCTCCCGAATTTTGTCTGCATTTGAAATGAAATCTGTGCTTTTTGAAATGGCAGCCATTAATCCCAATATGCTAACTTCATGGGATCGCTTGCTTTGTAGAATTTCTTTTATGCTATCGCAGTGGAGCAGCGTGTTTAAAACGGCATTAGAATAACAAAGATTTTCTCCAGGCGGGTTTTTTAGCCTGTGACCAGTAATTTGCACTTTGTCAGCTTCTAATCGAGACATGGTCCCTGTGGATGATTCCTAAGGTAAAATGTAGTAAGTGCCGATTTACATCCCCGAGTATGTTTTGGAATGCTTTCATTGTTTTGGGCCAGAAGTTTTGCCACATCCAGCACACACATCCTCTTAATTTCGTCTCGAATTGACATAATTGACAATACATCCTTGTCACAATACACTCCCATGTATACACGAGGCACTCATACCCACCCCTGTGCCTCTGTAACACTGTTAACGTTCCTATTTTGCGTGATATTACCTTAAATATAGACCTATAAATAAGACCTAAACAACACTACCGAGCTGCTGCCCAGTGTTGCCAGATCGTGCTGCCAAAATTTCCCTATATTTACCGCAAACATCTCCCTGTTTAGCCCTGTATTTCCCTGTCGCCTTTATATCAGTTTTTCCGTCAGAATTGCACAATTTGCAATGGAAATACAGAGGGCCTTTACCCCTTCATATCAGCCAACTTAAAAATTTGGGGTCACTTTCCCATTTATCAGTATATCTTTGAGTGTACGCCTGGCGTTTGGGCTTGTATGGAGGCAGTGGCGCAACCAGGGGGCTCTCCGAAATTTCCTTCCTTGTAAGAAATTAGAATACACTAAGTCAGTTAAAAAAAAATATTACAGGTCCTACCTAGCGATGTGACCGCGTCACCTGACCGTGTACACCTATACCTTGATTTGGTCGCGCATATGCTTCACGAAATGTCTTGAACAAGCATCTAACAGCACCAAAACTATTGTTTCAGCAGCAGAAATATGAAATCAGGCCTGAAAAGGCCATCAGCCGATGGCGGAAAAAATTTACCATCCAGCGACTAGCGATAAATCTGGCGGATTTACTGTGTACTGGGTGGCGAATACAAATTTCTGCCCCCCCTCACCGAAAAATATTCCTAGGTGCACCTCTGGCTGGAGGAGTAGACATGACTACAGGTCACATCAATAACACAATAACAGAAATCCTTCAGAGACTTCCAAACTCATCAGTAACGGCAGCTTTACCGGGAACTGAGAATGAACTCACGGGAGTCTGAGATAGGACCTCAGAACACGTACTGTACCGACACTGTGCGAAAACCGGACGAGAACGATACGGCTATTTCGAGACTTACAGCGAATATCTCTCTCTCTCTCTCTCTCTCTCTCTCTCCTCTTCTCTCTCTCTCCTCTCTCTCTCTCTTCTCTCTCCTCTCTCTCTCCTCTCTCTCTCTCTCTCGTAATTTAGAGATATATACACAAAAAGTTTATATATTCTCCGTATCTTTCGAATTTCCCTATATTTTGATATATTTTCAATTTTCTTCCCTGTTTCCCTGTAGTGACCTGAATTTCCCTTAAACAGGGAAATTTGCCTGCATCTGGCAGCACTGCGGCCGGGAGCTGCCGCCATGGCCTACCACTCACAGTTGCCAGATCACCCTCATAAAATATCCTTATTTGGAAATTAACACTCCTCTTTTTGACTCATATTTCCCGTCACACACACGCACACGCACATATAAATATTTAACATGAACTCAATGGTTTCTTTTTTCCCCATTTATGCCTTTTTCTTTCCCTTTCGAAGCCAAAACAATTTCGTCAAACTGTAACTTTTGACTTGGCAACACTTTTATGGCCTGCACAGTGCACAGCCTAAAATAAACAGTTTTACGCGTATAATCTGTAAATAAGAATACTTTAGACATACATTAACTCTTATTTGTTTCTCATATAGTGAATAGTTCCTGCATACATGAGTTAAGAGACGAAATATAACTTTCTGCGCCAAATTTCTTCCTTTGCGCCTGTATACCCGTTGCCCACAAAAGTAGTCACAAGAAGAAGAAGAAGAATTCCTGGAAACATTTTACAAGCCTATATGACACCTGATTTTGGCTGAAATAGGTGTCCAAGCGAGCGAAGCGTGCTTGGACAATAAAATATCAACAGAGTAATTGCAAGGAAAAAAAAAAGTCATTCTGCTGTTCTTATAATGGTAACTATAATTTTATGTAAGTCCTGCACGGCTCATTGCTACTCCTTTGCAGATGATAACCTACTGGCCTAGATAACACTATTTTCTTGAGTAATTTTGATTTTATGAATCTAGCTCAATACTTCTAACACTTATTGGAAGGTCTGTAGCTGATGTAGGAGACTCATACCAAGGCACTTTCTGATCAAAAGGTTGTGGTTCACTCATTGACTAACAATGTTTCGCTTCTCTGGGTAGGTGTTGAATGCATCTAGCAGGCGCTAAACACATGAAAGTAGCCCCATAAGATTTAATTAAAATACCACATTAGGTATCTCCATGCGCGTGACATTTTGACGAATGTTTGCATTTTCCTCGAATTCCTCAAGTTCCTGCTGGGCCTTGCGGTACTTGGCCAGGTTGAGAGCAGCGATCTCCTCAGCTTCCTCCATCTGTCGTTTATATCCTTTGATTTTTTGTTGGAGCTTATCGACAAGGTCCTGCATGCTCTCGTGGTTTTTCTGGTTTTCCTCTGCCTGAAGGGCAAGTTCCTTGACGCGCCTCTCGTTCCTCCTCAAATTCTTCTGAGAGTCAGCGTAGCGGCTCGTCTCTTGTTCTAGTTGAGTCTCCAGGTCACGCGCACGAGACTCCATCTTATCGAAAGCAGCTCTGCCCACTTTCTGACTGCTACTTTCATCGTCCATGCGAGCTTGCATTTCTCTTAACGTGATTTCCAGATCCTTGCGCAACTTCTCTTGTGATTGAGCGTTTTCCTGCTCGACTCGAAGCTCATCACTAAGGCGGGCGGCGTCCATCATAGCCCTCTTAGCCTTATCCTCGGAACTCCTCGCCTCTTTAATCATGTCTTCAAAGTCGGACTGTAATGATAAAAGAGTAACGATGTCGCATTTAAAAAATATATATAATACCAATATTCTAGAATAAGATCATTGAACGAAAAACTAACTTGAGGAATGAATAACAATGTTATAGTTATTCCGAAGTCAAGGGTTGACCACGAATATTTCTGTTGTTGCTTGGGGCCAAGATTTATACGATCAACTTACCTGCATGTTTTGAAGCTCTTCTTCGAACCTTTCCTTAGAGGCCAGCAGGTCCTCGTTTTCTACAGTTAATTTGCGAATGTAATCAGTAGCTTGAGTGAGGTTGACATCTGCGCTGCGGCGGCTACGATCTGCCTGCTCCAAGAGGGTATGAGTCTCCTCCAGCTCAGCCAGCAGGGAGCCAATGCGACGCTCGGTGGTGTTCAGCTGATCCCTCTGTTGGGTAATCACACGCTGACCTTCCTCTAGACTGGCTTGCTGGTTTTCGTTCTCTCTGTCCATCCTCTCCTTAGCTTTCTGGAGGTCAGTGTTGTCTCCCTTGACGCGCTGAAGGGTGACCTCAAGTTGATGGACATCTGATTCTATTTTCTTTTTCATGTACAGCGCCTCAGCTTTGCCTTTGACCTCTGTCTCCAGAGACACTCTTAGAGAGTCTACGGAGCTCATATAGAACTTCCTGTTAAAAACGAAAGATAAACAGAGTACGTTCTGGTGTAAGGGAGTCTGCGTCAAATGTTACCTTGGACAGTTAAGATGCTTCCCTCCTTCATTGTGTTCAAGACAAAGCACCTTTGCTTCTTCCATAATAATTGCACATAACTTTCTTTACACTGATCTTTAATATTTTAGGCATTTTTTCTATCATGATTCAGTTTAGAATATACGCGATACATCTCTTAGCAGGCTTTACCTCTCACTCCTACTATCCTACTGCATGTCACGAATCATGACACGATATAGAATATTATATCATGAAGATATCAATTTATAATGGGATAAGGTACATAACTCTCATAATACATGGAAGATTCACCCCTTACCTGGCTTTCTCGAACTCCTCTTCTTTTTCCTGGATGCGGCGTTCCATCTCCTGCTTGACCTGGTTCAGTTCTATCTTCCCACGTTGGGACTTAATTTCCTCCTGGTCCAAGGCGGCCTCAGCCTCCTCCAGGTCAGCTTGCAGCTCATCCTTTTCGCCTTTGAGGCGTTTAAAAGCCAACTGGATTTTGTGCAAAGTTTCAGTCGTGCTCGTGATTTGGTCAGTTAGACCTTTGATCTCATGAGCGAGACCTTTGTTTTCTCCACGAAGGGAGTCCACGTGCACTAAAGTTTCTTTGTAAACGGCGTTGACTCGAGAATTTTCTGCCGCATGCTTACGGCACTCCTTTCGTAAGGCCTCAAGCTCATTTGTAACGTTCTCCACCTTAGCCTTCCACTCATCGACTGCACTTTCGAAAGTTTTCTGTTTCTCTTCAGCGGCATCAACCCAAGCTTTGGTGCGTTCCAGCTCCCCCTGCATCTCCACCAGTTCTACAGCGGTTCGTTGCTTGATTTTTTCTAGGGTTACATTCTTGACCTTTAGTTGCTCAATTTTGGCCTCAGCCCCCTCCAGACGGTGTGACAGCTTCTGGCGAGATGCTTCTATCTCCTGGACGCGGGCAACACCCTCAACTTCGTACTTAGAGCGCCACATGACCGTCTCGTCGGTGGCTTTAGATAGTAATCGATGAAGATCTTTATTGCTATCACACTCGTCCTCCAGTTTCTCCTTCAGGCCACTGATGTCGTGTTCCAGGTTGCGGTACTTATCCAGGACCATGGTATACAGCTACATAGGAAAGTGTGAATAAGGTTTGCACGTGCTTTCGATGGCTACAAATAAAGTTTGATATAACAAATGATACACAAAACGACATCAAGGACGAGGATAAAGACTCACCCGGCGTTGCTCATCAGCAACAATTCTGGTCTCCTGAAGGTCACTATCGAGGGATATTCTCAGTTTGGATAGAATCTCAACCTGTGTTTCGGTCTCCTCAAGCTGCCTCACGATGTCTTTGTTTTCACCTACTAGTTTTTTCTTGTTGGATTCCAAATCAGAGAGCGACTTGACGGCGTCGTCGTACCTGGTCTGTATCTCATTTAGCTGATGATGCAGCTGTTTGTTGGTCTTCTCAGCACCAGACTGGGGAAATATGACAAAGATAAAACAAAAAAATATTTCGAAGATCATTCAGTCAGGTCCTGCTTCACAGGTGGCTTTTTTACGTGGTTCAGTGACCAGTAAGTTTCTGATTTACTTACTTCCTCATGGAAGATCCTGTCTATAGTATTCCTTGCAGCCTCTAATTCCTTCTTAACGGAGTCTCGCTCGTTTTCCACCCTGCAATGGAAGGATGTCTTAAATATAGACAAAATACAGACACAAAAATGGTAATCATGAAACCTTTACTGCTTTCCTGTTTACTGCTAATGTTTTCCGATCAATGTCTTATCTCTGTGCCCGATGACTCTCCAGGATCCAACAATAAAGGATTGTGAGTAGATGGTGAGTGGCTTTGCAACCTATTTCAGTCAGGAGGTGTTTCCATTTGACTTTTTGATTCTTATTTATGAAATTTGGACAACTATTTTGTTTGCTGCGGGAAAATATGTTATATTGATGTTGGTGATGCTTATCAATCTTACCAGCACTAGCATCAATTTGTTTTAGAATGCCACATTTGAACATGATTCATATGTATCAACTTTTTCTCGTGAACCTATTCTACTGTTATTAGGTGCTATGACACACACACTGTTGTATTTATATACGATTTAAATACGGCGAAACTTAGATTTTTTTTTCATACTGTACTGCCGTACCCTCTAATTCTGTCATGCCTTTTTTTGTGTACGTGGCTTGTCTCATTGGGCAACTCTCCCTTCCAACCAAGATTTACGCCTACAATGGCAGATCCCAAACATGACTCACTTTGCCTTCGTCCTGCTGAGATCATCGATCTGCTCCGCCATTCCTTCCAGCGCCTCTTTGTGTTTCTTCTGCTGCTGGGCAAGGGTGGACGTGTAATGAATGGCTTTATCCTGCAAATCATTACGAAGCTTTGCAACATCCGCCTCCCGATTCTTGTTCATCTCGATCTGCGCTGTAGCGATTGCCGATGCCTCATTCAAGCGATTGTTCAGCTCTGTTACTTCATGGGAGAGGGCAACCCTGGCTGTCTCAACGGAGGCGCGCGCCTGACGCTCCTCAAGGATCTCGGTTTCAAGTTGTCCTTGGCGCGTCTCCAAATCTTTGATCTGCTTCGAGAACCTGCTGATCTGTTGGTGATCCTGCTCTACCTTGATGGTTAGGGCTGAAGCCTCTTTGTGTTTGAGATCAATGGTTTGCTCCAATTCCTTGCGGGTCCGCTGGAAATCAGACACCGACCCTTGAGTCATCTTCAGGTCGCTTTCTGCTTTCCTCTTTTCTCTTTCGGCATTACTGCGGAGTTTCTTTTCATGATCCAAGAACCCCTCGAGCTTTTCAAGGTGCTGCTCCAGATTGCTCTTGACGATGCTAAGGTGGGTGCATTTATCCTCAACACTCTGGTTGTCCTCCGCTGTCTTCTGGTTCACCCCTTGCAAGTGTTTCTTTTCTTTCTTTACCTTCTTAATCAGCTCTTCTTGGCTGTTGATCTCCTCCTTTAGACCCTGAATTACCTGTTCCTTGGCAGCCGCTGCATGCTGAGCTTTGTGCATCGCCAGTTCCATCTCCTCCAAATCCTGCGTGATACCGTTCAGATTGTGCTCCAGCTTCTTTCTGGTTGCAATAAGAGCTGTACGACCCTCCTCCTCTCGCTGTAAGCGGTTGTTTGTATCCTGGTTAAGAAGAAAGTCCGTAGATTATTTCATCACAGTTAACACAGTGTAACATCAACATTGAAATCGAGCCATTCACCGAATTACATGTATATATGTGCACACACACGCACACACACACACACACACACACACACACACACACACACACACACACACACACACACACCATATATCGCATACACCGCGCGATGGTCAAGTTGATAGCGTGCTGGTCTCCCACTCTGTGGGTAGGCGGTTCGAATCCTCGCGCTCCCGGGGATTTTTCACTGACAAATTCGGGCGGTTACTGTCCCCCTTGAGCAAGGGGATGGGTGTATGTGGTGTGTGAGGCATTGCCCAAAGATCGGTAATAATGAGCTCCAAGCTCGCACTGAGAGGGTGAAAAACTGGCGATCGCGAGCCAGCTCGCGTGGACAAGACCATGGGTGAATAACACACACACACACACACACACACACACACACACACACACACACACACACACACACACACACACACACACACACACACACACACACACACACACACACACACACACACACACACACACACACACACACACATACACACACACACACACACTATATACACACAATAATATTATTGTAAGTGACATATCCACATTGTTGGACCTCAGCAAAGCATGCCAGTACGTAAGCAACAATATGGCATGGCGCATGAGGTGTACTATCGACATTTGCACATTCAGTTTCTTCTCGAGAACTTACCTCTAACTGTATCTCAAGGTCAGCCTTTTGCGCCTGCAGCTTGGCTTGCTTCTCGAGGAAGTCCTTTATATCGCCTTTGGAGGACTCCAGTGTCACCAGTAGGTCGTACTTTTCTTCTTGAAGTTTCAAGTTTTCTGCTTCAAGCTCCTTGCGGAATTTACTCTCCTTTTCCAGATCCTCTAAGGCCTTGGCGGTCTTCGCCTGAAGTTCTTTCATTTCATCCGCGATGCGGGTGACGTTGAGTAGCGGCTTCAGATCCTCGAGAAGGCCTTGCCATTTCCAGCTGTGGATCCTGATATACTTTCTCAGGTTGCGCTGGACTATTTCTAGAGCTATTCGCTTTTCTTGAAGCTTTGCATAAATTTTCCTGGTGGCGAAACCTCTGATCCAGGCCTGCATCAGCGCCACAAGCTTGCCCACGCGCTCTTCCTTCATTTCTTCCAGAGCGTCTATTGCGCCGGCACGGAAGAACACCTGGATGAGGAACGCTAAAGTTTAATGGATTTCAGTATTCCCATTTTGGTTTAAAGTTATCAAAACAAATAAAAAAATGGGACTCGAGTTGACAAACACTAACCTCACCTTTGTTTTGCCGAGACGGTAGAAATCCTTATCGAAACCTGACTTTTCGAGACATTTCTTTGAAGCTTTTTTATTGTCGGAAACGTTGGCCGTCTCCTTTGCGGCGAACATCTTGTACCTGTGGAAGAAGAGTATATTTGATTAACATCCCAAAGTACTCCACCAAATCCATCCTATTCGGCCTCGCCCTTACTGTGATTAACCTTTCACTAACAGCAGGTCTTGAATCTTCCCCTCATTCCTGTCAACGTCATTTACAAAAAAATAATTACTGACTGAAAAGATTGTAATTATGTCCTTCTGGACGCTTTTTAAGTAAAAAACAGACATTATTCACTAACATTCTAACTACATTATAACAGGATCCCACCGACCGTTTTCTGAATTCCAGGTAGATCATCTTATTGGGGTAGGTCTTGCGAGCGACGTGAAGGCCTTCCAGCACACCATTGCAACTCAGCTGATGCATCACCAAAGCGGGATCAATAACACCTGAAAAAGCAGTGGATCTCTTCTTTACCAAATGTTGTACAACAAACGAAAACATGAAGAGTCCTCAAAAGTAATACAAATCAACGTCATATTTTCATTTAGTGGTCATACGAGAAACACAACAGTTATTTCCCTTAGTAATATATGATGAGCGTCTATAAGGTTCTATTCATTTTGTAAATAAATTTCCTTTGGCACTATCTTGAACGTTACAAAATGAAGCGATAACTCCCATAATAATTGTTTTGTGCTGTTCAACAGAATTAGACCTCTTCTTCATAATTCACACAAGCTCATAGTGGGACTGCATTCTTAAGCCCCGTTCACACTGTGCCGACTCTGGGCCACGACAACCCAGCGACTTTCGAATTTGACAAGCTGACGTGTCAAATTCGAAAGTCGTTGGGTGGATCAAGACTAGTCTCTAGAAACTAGTCTTTAGTAAACTAGAAACTAGATCAATAAACTAGTCTCAAGACGAGTCTCATTGGTAATTTTTTGAACTGGCGGCATGTCTACGACAACCACGACTCTGCCGACGGATTGGCCGACAGTCGCAGACGGTCTTGACGACAGTCATGCAGACGGTTGCCGACTGTCGGCAAGACTGTCTGACTGTCTGACTGTCCAATTTGGCCAGCGAGAAAAATGTATTGGCCGACAATCTGACAACTAACTGGTTAGCGGATGGTCGGCGTTTAAAAATATTTAGTCTTGGGATGCTGCTAACTTGTCGGCAATCAGTATCCAACCAACAGAGGGGGAGGCGGTGGCCGAGTGGTTTGCGTCTTGGTGTGGTGAGCTCGATGTTCCGAGTTCGAATCCTAACGGGGGCAACTCTTTCGGCCATCTTTAACGAGGTCAACATGAGCCGGGGAGGTGAGCACAAGGTCCCGAGTTCAAGTCCTACCAAGGAGCAACTGTAAATCCATCGTCGAGTGGCCGAAGCAACCCGCATGCTACATTCCTGTTCTTTTGACTGTGCCTACAAGTGCGGCGGAGGGACAATAGATGGCAGCATGTGCCTAACTGAGGGTTGACCATCACAGAAAACGGACCTTCACCTATAGCATCACAGGTGTCACTATCAAAATCCTGCCTGCGCCACCAACGTCAGGGCCAACCATCATGACCCTCCAGAATGTGCAGGGCAAACCACCTGAGCCCTCAAGGAAATACATAATAAATAGCCTACAGGCGCTATAAGCAACAACGTAAAAAAAAAAAAAAAAAAAACATCCCGACAATGTGTTAGCCGATATTTATGAGACGACAGTCATCACGAACGTCCTTCATTAGACGAGGACTGTCGTCACGACAGACCATCATTAGTCTTAGGTAGTCGGCACCGACGACTGTGCACGTCAGTAAACTGAAAAATAGCCCTGACAATCTTCGCGACTGTTTCTAGACAGGTCATGTCTATCTGGGACAGTTTTGACGCCTGTCCCCGATCTCCCTCAGACCTCAACCGGAAATCACCGTTGTCCAGACCCTTGCCGACTCTTGTCGTGACTGCATTCCATGGAATACTTTTTCGCGCCCCCCTTCGCGACTCCACACCCCGCCCCGACGTCCGCTCAGCATTCGGCGACGTTTCTAAGACTAATGACGGACTGTCGTGACGACAGTACTCGTCTAATGAAGGACGTTCGTGACGAATGTCGGCTCGGAAATATCAGCTAAGACCTTGTCGGGATATTGGCCAAAGTATCCTTTTGAAGGAAAATCTGGGCTAAAATCGGCGACAGCACCCAAATGCTGGGCAGATGTCTGCGGCCAAAATACCAGTTGAAGAAAAATCTGGGTAAATCAGCGACAGTTGGCAAGGCTGCCACTAAGACAGTCGGGAAGATCGTAGGGAAAACCGTCGGCCAACTCCTTGGTAACTGTTGGCCAACTGGTCGGCCAACTACTTCACAGACACTCTTGCCGCCAGTCGGCGATCGTCTGCATTACTGTCGTCAAGACCGTCTGCGTCTGCGAGTTGTGTTTGTCGTAGACCTGGCGCAAATAAAAAAAAATGACCAGTGAGACTCGTCTTGAGACTAGTTGCCAGCATATCAGCGACATGCTGGCAACTAATTGGACGAATGTCCCAGACAGGCGACGACCGTCGGTAATTATACTAGCTGACACCAAGACACCAAAAAAACATCCACCCATTCTTGGAGCGTGGGAGCCGACTTGTCAAATTCGAAAGTCGCTGGGTTGTCGTGGCCCAAAATTGGCACAGTACATGTGAATGGGGCTTAAAGAAAACAAAGAATGAATTAAGTTAGTAAAAAAGAGGAGAGTTCCTAATTAAGGCTGAGTTTATCGGAAATACTGGACTTAATGAGACAATGGGAAGAAACTAATAAGACGGACAATGTTTTGATTAATCATTTGAGTCGTTACTGAACCCTCGTGCAAGTGAAAGTATATTCAGACTCTGTATAAGGCGAATGAGGATCCATTATGGTACATGAAATTAATTTGACATTTAGTAAAAAAATTATCGTCTCACTGAAATTAATTTAGGACGAAATTTCAATGTGTGTAATTTCAGTTTTGATCCCTGAAATAATATTATCTGAAAAGCTGAAGACATTTTATAGTAATATGGTTTTATGGGATGCGTTAGAGTAAACAGAAAAAAAGAAAAGCTGCAGGCTATATATAGTGGCATGGTTTTATGGGGTGTATTGGAGTTAAAAAGACGGCATTCAGAGACTAAAAGGACGTTGATCAAATTAACTATAGTGGCAGACATAATTATTAATGGTTAGTCTATATTACACCTTTGAATGGCTAAACAACACTGTCAACTTGGGTCCTTTTACACACCTGGGGACTTTGTCTCGTTCGGTACAATGCAGCGGAGGAAGTGAGGATGAGTGGCGTTCAGGGTTTGTATGAGGTTGACCAGCTGCTCCTGTGGGTGGAAGTAACGAACATAATACCTAGACGTCGATCTCTTTTCCTTAGTCTGTATGCTTAATAACACTGTGAAGGGTAATGTTCATCAGCGAGTGCTACAAGAGCGGTAGATTACTCACCCTGTAGTCAGACGACACAGTCTTGAAGACGGGAGCCTCAGAGCCACTTTCACCTGAGATGTAGACACAAAATATTCACGTATAACATGTTCACTACAAACGTTTAGAAGTGCAACATATGTGATAAATATGTAAATAAAAGAGAGCAAATGATTGGGAAGCAAACTGTTTTGGAAGTCTGAAGAACCAAGATAAGAACTCGCCTTTTTTAGGCTCGGCTACACCTGCCAGACCGGGATGGTCAGCGAAGATGGTGACGCATAGCTCGTTGGAGGAGCTCTTTAGCAGGTCAACTAGAGAGGCGTTCAGAGGATCCTTATTCTTCTCGAGCCAGCCAGTCAAATTATAATTCACGGTGCCAGTGTAGTGGACGATGGCGAAATGGGCCTCAGACTGATCGGGCTTGGGAGGCTTGGGCTTGATGAACACTGGAGTCTTCCCGAGATGGTTTGCATTCAGCTTCTCAGCAAAGGACTTTTCGGTCCCCTTGGGTGACATTGATTCCTCGTCTAGGATGGGCATTAAACCCGTTTTCTGCATATGTGCGAAATGATGAGTAAAAAATCTCAATGTGAAACTATTACAGGAGTGTATCTTACACTTCAAAAATTATGACTGGAGTAAAAATGCAGATAGTGTATTTGTTACCTTCTCGAATAGGTCAATGCAAGGCTGCAAATCTGCGACTGCGTCCGTATAAGTCCACTCGATGCCTTCTTTTTTGTATTCCTCTTGCACCCGCACAAATGTGTAGTAATTGTAGAATTGCTGAAGTTTCTCGTTGGTAAAGTTGATGCATAGCTGCTCGAAACTGTTGTGCTGAGAAAGTAAACAAATTATCACATCTTAAACCTGACACTTTTCTTTACTCTGTGATAGTTTGTAGGTTTCTGCTAACCTTATTATTTCAGTTTCATGATTCTTACATTCTAGTTGTACGGTACATGCTGACTGACTAAACTTTGGGATGCTCCAAATATTTCAAGACTCAGTGGACAAGTCATTGCTAAAGATTTACTTTCAGTTATCATCATTATTATTATCAATGTTATTACAATGATTATAATTTGAGCCCGGTGGTGTGGTGATTAGCACGCTCGGCTAGAGGCTGGCAATCCTTCCTTCCTTTAGGTGTGTGGATGTGGAGTGTGTGTGTGAATTTATCTAGTTGTTGTATTTTACAGGGCCTGAGCTACACTTGTATGGTTCTGTCACAATATATTTTTTTGCTTCCTTAGTACTTAGTCTTGGCCGAAGCCACCACCCCGGGAGGCGGGACACAACCCCCGGCTAACACCCGGTACCCATTCACAGCTGGGTGGACAGGGGCTGGGGTTTTAAGGAGACCGCCCATCTTTCTCTGCTCCGCCCGGGGATCGAACCCGGAAATTCTCGGTTGTGAATCGAGCGTGCTAACCACTACACTACGGAGTATCCATTACTTCGTGTGTGTGTGTGTGTGTGTGTGTGTGTGTGTGTGTGTGTGTGTGTGTGTGTGTGTGTGTGTGTGTGTGTGTGTGTGTTTATTTGTTTGTTTGTGTGTGCGTATGTGTGTGTATGTGTGTGTGTGTGTGTGCGCGCGCGCGTGTGTGTATGTTTGCACTTCAGTTATTGTCGTTGATTTGTTACTTTCATTTTTTTTCGTTTGAAATTCCTAGTGCGCCACTTTGAATGCGCGAATAGATATGGTCAAGATATATCTATGATTATTGTCATAGTTATTGCTGTTTTTACTGATGTATTTGAAAATGTCTATTGATGTATTGTTATCATTGATATAAATGGTTGTGATTCTGTGAAGTTGTAATCTAGGCATCTAGCTAAGATAGATACACCAAAGTCTGTGTGTGTCATGTATAGTCCACTTTGATGTCATTATTCTATCATCGTGTGCGGCTCATCATG
Organism: Chionoecetes opilio; assembly: GCA_016584305.1. Taxonomy (NCBI): domain Eukaryota; kingdom Metazoa; phylum Arthropoda; class Malacostraca; order Decapoda; family Majidae; genus Chionoecetes; species Chionoecetes opilio. The sequence continues at coordinate 498,298 of JACEEZ010024208.1, forward strand.
TCCTCGGCATATCAAAGAATAGGGACGACCATTGTTAACTCCTTAAGAGAAGAAGGCAAGAACTATGTCACACGCTTAAACCACCTCTGTTTATCGTATGTCTTATGGTGTTGGTACTGAGAGCCATACATCAAGATCATTATGAAGGTTACTCACATCAAAAATCTCGAAACCGGAGATGTCAAGGATGCCAATGAAGAATGCAGGTTCGTGGCCATTTTCGAGGACCATGTTACATTTGGTCACAAGCCATTTAAAGACGCGTTCATAGAGAGCCTTGGCCATGGCACGTGCTGATATTTGACATTGGTCAGCGCTGACGCCCTTAGCCACGAACTCCTCTCCGACCTTGACCTTGGGCTTGGTGATACAGCTGAATAGATCATCCGCCTCCACGCCGAGGAGTTTGCTTGCAGTTCTTCCAGCCTGCAGATAAACGTTCTGAAGTTTTGTCTATTCGATGAAATTATCTCTACATTTTACATTAATCTTCATTTGCATGTGCTTCACTTGGACTATTACCCTCACCTCGGTACCGTCCGGCTCTGCTTGGTCTTCATTGCCTCTCTGCTTAAACGCCATCTCTCCGAAGTGTAAGACCGAGGCAGTAATCTTGTATACGTTCTCTCTTTCGATCTCGCTGAAGCCCAGGGTATCGAAGGCGTCCTACAGAGAACTCCAATTTGGTATTACGATCCTAACACAAGTGAAGGCTGTGAACTGCAACTCGTAGAAAAAACAGATCAAGGACAATTTTGTGAGCCATTTTTTGTGATTTTGTGTTCCATCCCATGCATGTTTAGGTTTTCCCACCTTTTATGTACATATTCAAGAATTGTCCCACAAAAATAGTTATCAACATTATGAAGTATTGTAGATCATAGAATGGAAATTATTCTAAATTTCTCGAGTGCAGACTTCAAGAATCAGTCAATGATTTATCAATAATAGATAATCCCTTACGTGACACAATTGCATGCCCTCTTTGTCTTTGATGGAGGACACGCTGACGGCCCCCTGAGTCACGCATTGGTAGTCGTAGATGTCGTCGCTCAGCATACACATCGCTGCGGCAAAGTTCAATCATTTGTCACCTATTTCTATGGTCACTAACTAAAGCCTATGCCAGTGTTCATGATCAATTTATAATGTTCCACGCTAAACATTCTAGAGCTACCACAAAAAGAGATAGTTTGCCGTTATTGAAGCGAGGACACACAGTTATCGTGATCATGATGTTTTTGTATAAAGGCTTACTCGGGAATAACTTTTCATAATAATTACTAATAGGAAAAAGTTGCTTACAAATTATTTCCTTGATCTGGTTGGACATCATTTGGTAAAAAATGTGGAAGGACCGATCGGCTGATTGCTGGAAGAGAACACGCGCCTTGTCCAACTGAAAGACCTCGATATCAGCACCAGCCAGCTTGCCATTGCGTTGGAAGTGGATGCGCGTAAATTTACCCTGAGAAAGAGAAGTAAACATAGCACTCATGGAAAAATCGTAACAATGAAAACCAGTAATGCATTCTTACGTTCCATGAATAACAATAATGAAAAATACAGACTTATGTCCACCAAACTGTTATCACACACAAAAAATTAATTTGACGCCACTCACGAAGCGGGAAGAGTTGTCGTTACGGATGGTCTTGGCGTTACCGAAGGCCTCCAGGATGGGGTTAGTGTGCGTGATGAGGTCTGCTAAGTTCTGCAGGAAGTGTACAAATTATGATTCAGGTGTGTCTACGAACGCATGTGGTATGAAGGCATTCCATGGTGTGAACGCAAATCATGGTAAGCCCAGGTAGACTTTGTGAGATATAGGCATGGTGAGGTGAAAAAGTAGCTACATGATGGTGACCTATCCAGGGAAAGCAGAGAAAATGTAGGCTTTTTTAAAAACACAATGGGCGGCAAGTATCAGACTAACAAGAATTTTTTTATACAGATACACCATTGAAGGTTAAAGAAACTTTTATAAGTACGATTATATGGAACCATTCAGCCGTAGTGATTGGGATCTGCTACTTTTCGTAGGTCTACAGGCTGGCAACTGATCTTTTTTTCTGCGTGATGCTCATATGCCTGTTATCTAATCAAGTATTCAGAAAATAAACTCTTCATATACACAGTGTTTTCTTAAATACTTGTTACTGTTCTTGTAGTATACGTACTATATAAAATGTACAAGTATGCAAATCGAGCTCCTAGAAATAGAAGTGAAGCTGTATTATTAAATAGAAAGTGGTAAACACGAAATGTGGCCGGACAGCAGCTATACACAAAATATTGTCCTTGTTATTAGGAAGATCCGAGACAGAGATTGAATATCCTAAATCTCACGAACTTGCGTATGCTTTGAAGTTAAATTTATGTCTCCAAACGTTGACTATCATTTCTTTACATTTTTTTTACTAACACAAACAAGCTCAACCAATATTTGTGCATATTTTCTGGGAGTGATGTGCTCTACACTTACAGATTTTTCATCTTCATCTTCGTTCCTCTCGGGGACAGCGGCAGCAACTCTTGTGAAGTAAGAGAGCACTCTCTTGGCGTTCTCAGTCTTGCCGGCGCCGGACTCACCGCTGAGGGAGGAGGGGGAGAATTGGGATGAAGTGGGGTGGCGGAAGAGACTCGCTTGGGACAGAGGGGGGAGAATGAGGTGTCATTCGGATTCATTTACTTTGGCAGTACAAGAAGGTCAAGCAGGTCATGCATGAGGGGGCAGAGTGTGAACGGTAAAATACAACACCCACAGGAGCTCTGTGTCCGAGCCACATGTTTCGGTACTCACGTGATCAACAAGGACTGGTTCTCGCCATCTGTAGTGAAGAAATATAAAAAAAATAAGAAGTTATGTTCTCTCTCTCCTCTCTCTCTCTCTCTCTCTCTCTCTCTCTCTCTCTCTCTCTCTCTCTCTCTCTCTCTCTCTCTCTCTCTCTCTCTCTCTCTCTCTCTCTCTCTCTCTCGTGTATATATATATATATATATATATATATATATATATATATATATATATATATATATATATATATATATATATATATATATATATATATATATATGTATATGTATATATATATCTTAGCATCCAAGCCTACCCTATCAAGCTCTTTTGTTCATAAGTATCCGGCCAACACTTGCACTCACGCCTCTCCTCCCTCTTCGCCCCTCATATCTCTCCCTCTCCCTCTTCCTGTCTTTCTTCTTGGCCCCACTCCAAGGCACAGCATCGCCAAGAGTTCTCATGTCTGGGCACCTCTGACAGCATAAGATGAAAGTATATTTGTACGAGAGAGAGAGAGAGAGAGAGAGAGAGAGAGAGAGAGAGAGAGAGAGAGAGAGAGAGAGAGAGAGAGAGAGAGAGAGAGAGAGAGAGAGAGAGAGAGAGAGAGAGAGAGAGAGAGAGAGAGAGAGAGAGAGAGAGGAGAGAGAGAGAGAGAGAGAGAGAGAGAGAGGAGAGAGAGAGAGAGAGAGAGAGAGAGAGGAAGAGAGAGAGAGAGAGAGAGAGAGAGAGAGAGAGGAGAGAGAAGAGAAGAGGGAGAGAGAGAGAGAGAGGAGAGAGAGAGAGAGAGAGAGAGAGAGAGAGAGAGAGAGAGAGAGAAAGGCGAATGTTTTTTTGCGCAATAGCTTAGAAATGTATTCGATTATTTCCAAAGATAAGGAATTTGAGGGCTCCTATTCGAGGGCAAGTTTTAATAAAAGAGTAATCATAATAATTATGATAGTAATACTTTAATAACAATGATCATAGTAGTAATGGTGATGATGATAATCATGATGATATTACTTTTATAGTAATTCCTATCATCATTACTATTGTTAATGCCATTATTGTAATCATTATTATCATGAATATCGATATTACTTTTGTTATTAACATTATCATAATTATTGCTATTAATATTTTCATCTAATATTATTATATCATTACCATCATTGTAATTATCATTATAATTATAGTTATCATTATTATTATTATTATGATAATATATTATTTATTATTACTATTACTATTATTTTTATCACTGCTATGATTGATTGTGTTATTATTTTTTATTATTTTTATAATCATCATTATTATGATTATAATTATTGTCATCATTATTATTACTATTATTATGATAGTTATCATCAATATTATCATTGTTATTATTATCATTATTATTATTATTACTATGATTGTTATTAGCATTATTGTTATTGATGTTATTATTGTTAATATTATTATTATTATTATCTTTATTTTTTTTAATTCTTTTATTATTATTATCAATATTATTATTATTTTCATTATTTTACTATTACCAGTTATTGTCATTATTTGCATCATTATCATTATTATCACTATTGTAATCAATATTATCAGTCATTAATATCTTTATCATTATTATTATTATTATTATTATAATTATTATTATTATTATTATTATTATTGATTATTATTATTGTTTTTGTTATGATTAATGTTATTATTATTATTATTATTATCATTATTATTATTGTTATTATTATTATTATTATTATTATTATTATCATTATTATTATTATCACTGCTATTTACATCGTTATCACCCTCATCAGTTTTTCTTTATGTTGTAGTTGTTGTTCAAAGATAAGTGGAGCCCCGTAGATATGGAAATAAATAATCAAGTCGCTTCCAGTATTGCTCCATAAGTGCAAAAAATGCATTGTCGGACAGTTCCAGATTCTTTTTGACTCTTATAGGCGACCAAATGTTGACCCAGCACTTCACATTCACTATTATATTGTATTTCTTTGGATAATTTTCCCTCACAGGTTGCCTGCATCGATATAGACATTTGGGCAAGGGCTATGAATTGTGTTTTATTCTATATCTCAGTCCAAACTCATATAGCTATGAATAGTTTAGCATCATTGGAACTAATTCTTTTACAAACGCTAAACTGAGATTATAACAAGCTGATAATCTAATGTTATAAGTTCGAGTATTGTAGCCTCGAATACCACCACACTAGTTGCTAAAGTTAATATACATCTCTTCCAGTGATCACGGCAACGCATAACGCTTGTGACTTCCTGAAGATCACTTACAATTCAATCCATGGTGTGTCACTCTCCCCCCTGGCCCTGCGACAGGGTTCCCGAGGTCATGCTTAAGAGCCACCACATTCCCCGCGGTGCTCGTTCACTACGGAATGCCACCGCCCTGGCAGCAGACCAGACAACTCGTGCGCCCAGCCCCCTCTAAAGCTAGTTATACCTAGTGAGCCTCACCGAGGGTTTGGTTACATTTTAATACAATTAATTGCATTCACTACAATGTCTTGCAGCGCAACACATACTTATCGGATATTGAAGCTTCATAGATTTAATGAAAAAAATAATATGCTATGCTTAAGTTTGCCTATAGTATACGTCATTATAACAGTCACGCTATACCATTGAAATCAAAAGGGAAGTCAGTAATTTACCTTGAAGCATATCTGTGTAAGCGTCGTTGGAAATGCCAAACAGATGTGGTGGCACCTCGTTACGTTTCTTGCTCTGGTAAATTTCGACCACACGGTCGGTATAGATAGGATAAAGCTTGTAGGGGTTGATCATAATGCAGGAGGGGCCGGAGTAAGTGTAGATTAATTTCCTCTCGAAGCGAGATTTCAGGTTGTGCAGGATAGAGGGACCATTTTGGTAGGTCATGTCAGACATATCCTCGCATTTTTCAAACTTAGGCGAGTTGACTGTTTCAACCATATCCTTTTTCCAGTCCTTAGTCTCGCTTCCAGCACACACCGTGATCAAGTCGCCTTTGGTAGCTTGAATCTCGCCCTCTGTGAAGCCATTCTTCTCATCAGGTATCCAACAGGACTTCTCCGGGTCGTATGGCTTGTTTTGGTCTCGCTCCTTCTGTTCATCCGAGACGTAAAGGAAATCGGTTGGATCGGGGTCCGAACTGGTTCCCGTCTCGGTGTTTCCAGACATGGTAGTGGTGCTGGCTAGGGGCAAGTTTCAGTATCTCCTTTCTCCTGCAGGCAACGAAAATATTCATGTTCACATAAAATGCCTATAACTATCTCCATTTCTTTTCGCTCCGGTCCACTAAAATATAGATCATTCAGTTAAACCCGTGCTAGATGACTTGATAATGATATGACTGACAGTGAATGATATCTTAACTCACGCTACAATTTGAATGACTTTGCAGTGTAAACAAAAATATCATACACTGAAAAGTTGTATTGTTGCAGTAATAACATGTTGTATGAATACAGTGATGCTAGGTGTACCAGATACATGAGCACTATGTAACCATAGAGAGAGGGTGCTACATACTACAACAACAAAGGCCAACAGTGTATATCCAGTAGTTTGTATTACAAGTGTAGGGAGTAACAGAATAAAAACACTGCACCACACGAACCCCGGCATTGCAAAGTCAAATATTTGGAACACAGTAGTTCTTGTTCTTTATGAGGCACTGTTTGAATATATGTATATCTTGCAATTGGATGGCATTGGAAGAGGGTTTACTTGATGATAATTTCTAGTTCAGTCTTTCTAAAACTAACATGAAGACTCCTGTACAACAATTTCGATGTGACGTGGACATTCTTGCCACACTAACTCTTGTTTTAGCAGTAATTACACCGTTAAGTTGTCCTTAGCATACAACACCGAATTTTACCTGGTTATTGGAGATCCAAAGTGAATGCTAATTTTAATTTGAACAGACACTGTTACCTGCCGTCTCACCAAATCATGCAGCATAGCGTTGGACACTTCAATGGCGGTCGGCTCCGACAATTGCAGAATAAAAGACAGTATGGCGAAGGCGTTTTATCTTACCTATAAGATGCCTAAACTCTTGTTATTTTACGAGCACGACCAACCGCGACGCCTGTCGTTGCCTCGCGCTGCCGCTGATGACACTCGTCTGTGGCCAAGCTGAGAGCCATAACCAGTTGTCAGGTGAGCAGGTAAGGGGGAGAAGGGGAGGATGGACTTCATAAGAATAGCCAAGGTAAGGCGGGAGGCTTTCTGACCACGAGGCGTCATTGAAATGCCTTACTTTGGTATTCCGTCAACCTATACAATTATATGCTTTAGGATTCATCAGGTGACTTTTAACTGGTCCAGGCATACCTGTTATTCGGGGTAGAGATGGCCACACCGCCCCTCCTGATCGATTGGCAAGGGGTGCGTTAATCAGCCAAGAGCGTCGAGGAGTCATCGGAGATGGACACCTTGCTTAGTGCCAAGTGGCAGGAGGGGGACGGCTTTAGACGTTATTTTCGATGCCTACCCATCTTTTCGCATCATTTTAGCATTTTGCTCTGGAGGAAATTAATATGGTGTTCTCATGAGAGATTGTGTACATTTTTTTTATCTCCATATCCATGATGGAACTAAGACTCCCCCATATACAATGCGAGTACACCGCCGGTTGTGCTGGATGATAACGTGAACTAATGAAAAATTGATGAATGTGAATGATGATGGCTTTGTTCAGTTCAGTTTAAGCGTTTTTTACATATATATTTTTTTAACATCACAAAGGACTGGCCAAGAACAACAAAAAAGGTAACATAAAGCCCGCTTAGTTGCCAGTACCTATAAAGAAGACAGTAGGAGAATAAAAAAAGGGGGTGTGGACCAATTTAGTTCGGGGGTGTCTTGTCACTCTTCTCTTGAAAAGATATAAGTCGTAGGAAGGTACAAAAATAGAAACAGGAAGAGAGTTCCAGAGTTTACCAGTGAAAGGGATGAAAGAGTATAGATACTGATTAATTCTTGCATTAGGAAGATGGACAGAATAGGGATGAGAATGAGTAGAAAGTCTTGTGCAGCGAGGCCGCGGGAGGGGGGGGAGTCATGCAGTTAGCAAGTTCAGAAGAGCAGTGAGCATGAAAATAACGATAGAAGATAGCAAGAGAAGCAACATTGCGGCGGTGATTTAAAGATTGAAGACAGTCAGTCAGAGGAGAGGAGTTGATGAGACGAAAAGCTTTTGACTCAACCCTGTTTAGGAGAGCTGTATGAGTGGATCCCCCCCAAACATGTGAGATTTCCAGTTCAGATTTTTAGTAAAGGATAGTCCAAGAATGTTCATTGTAGAAGAAGGAGACAGTTGAGTGTCATTGAAGAAGAGGGGATAGTTATCTGGTAGGTTTTGTCGAGTAGATAGGTGAAAAAATTGGGTTTTTGAGGCATTGAACAAAACAAGGTTTGTTTTGCCCCAATCAGAAATTATAGAAAGATCAGAAGTTAGGCGCTCGGTGGCATCTCTCCGTGAATCACTTAGTTCCTGTTGAGTTGGACGTCTAATAAACGACGTTGAAAAATGCAGGGTAGAATCATCAGCGTAGGAGTGGATAGGGCTTTGAGTTAGACTTAGAAGATCATTAATGAATAATAGAAAAAAACATATGTTATATGTTCTTATGTTCTTATGTTTTAGAAACCTGTCAGGGTGGCATGGTTGGTAGAGTCGTGAGCTCGCGTGTGCAGCGTCCCTGCGCATACGGTCAGCGGTTCGAGTCCACCAAGTTCGTCCTGGCGTGGTGGCGCTTTGTATAGTCAATAACCTTGTAGTTGGTACTTGCAAAGTGTCTAGATAGGATTAAAGTATCTTATATTATGCTCTAGAAAAAGAGTGGGTGATAGGACAGAACCCTGGGGAACACTACTATTGATATATTTAGGAAAAGAATAAAGAAGCGTACAAAGGGATTGTTAAAATTTGTGTCAGTTCAAGAGAAAATTATGCATACATATAAAAGAAATATAACAATTTATACCTACAGCCTGTTAGACTAGGAATATAATCTCAAAATTTTACATGAGGGGTAACGGTTTGTTACAAGCTGTCACCCATGCTAGGATTGATCCATGACACCTCTTGAGCAATATTTGCCTGAATGACACTTTATATTTTTATTTGGGACCTCACAGTGGGTTATTTTGTGAAAGAGGTCAATCGCGAAATATCAGATTTTCTCGAAAATACAAAAATGTCAATACAATGACCAATAATGCAGTTACAAGCTTTATTTTCGTGTCAAAATGAGCAGAATAACAAGCCATATTGTAAAAATATTGCTTTATGCTATAATAATGAATAGATTTAATTACTTATTACAAACATAACATACATCTAGTGAAAATTTAAGTAACGCAACAGTGAACGATGGACGAAAAAGGCGCATCATTGCATATATGCAAGTTTACATGTACATGAAATGAAATGAAAGAATGTCGTGTTTAAGTGACTCAGAGTCCGTTTCAATTGCCACACTGTATGGGTTGTGACACACTCCGTTATTACAGATACATGCAGCTATGCACTTCAAATTCTTGGCCCTACAAGAGCATCTGGAAGTTGCACAGTTTTTGCACTTGCAGCAGACTATGTCTGTGAACTCGTTTGGCAGAGGATCGTCCACACTGACGTGTGGGTGTAGTCTCCTCGTAGCATCCTCGTACCATCCACTTCCAATGGGCGACTCGATTTCAGGGATTGGTACATCTGCCTGGAACCACACCTGAGCCTGGTGGTGTGCGCGTTTGATGTGTTGTTCAAGACATTTTTGACTTGGCGGAAGCTTTTCTTGGTCTTTGGTACCCTTTTGAAACATGCGGTATCGCACATCGTTGATGATAGTTTAGTCCGAAGCTGGTGAGTAAATGCGGCAGAAGAGCTCTTCCACACTCCGTATGGTGGATTATGACCGCGTGCCACGTCCGAGGTCATCAAGCAATGCTCCGTGTTGCTGGAATACCTTCCATGTCGTCTTTTTCCCGTGTCCACTTGGTTGACTGACTGTGTCACATCCTGTAACCGCATCCAGGATGTTACGCTGCATGGTCGGTGTCAACTGTATGTCGTGCACAGCCACATAACGCCGTTCCTGCCTTGTGCCAGTTCTCATCCAGAGCTCTCCACTTAATTGTCCCGCGAAGTGTGTGAGCAGTACCAATACGTCGGTGTCCCTGCACGAGACTATGATCCGTTCGTATCCATCCATATAGGCCGCCTTGGCATGCAATATTATACGTGTATAGGTCTCCTCGTGAGATGATTGCAGCTGTTCAACATCAGACCCCTGTGACGATGCTACTTTGGTTTCTTCCTCAAACCCACCTGCAGTGATCAACTCACAAGTGGGTCGGCTCTTTTTTGCCTCCAACATCATTTGATCGCTGAGAAACTTGGTAAGATTTGCCTTGTTTTCTGGTAAGTCCATGAACTGCTTCCAGTTGGCAGGGAGTGGAATCTCTCTGCTGTCGATCTTGCGCCGGATAGAACGTACTCGCCCCTCTCTCCTTTCCCGGGTCCCAGACTTGATTGATGTGATACGATACGATCGAAAACCACATCGACTCTTGAGCAGTGCTCATTGAAATGACTGAACACTGATGCATTGAAGACATCAGCCAGATGATATTTAAATACATTTGTGTACTTAAAACTGTATTTATAAATACATTGGTTTTCACGTATTTAAATACAGTATTTAAATACTTTAATGAGTATTCAAATACATTGTATTTAAATACTCATAATATAAAAATGTAAATATTTTTTATCAGTTAATTTGGCCATAAACCCGCCCAACTATCTGACAATCCTGATGTTACAGTGAACCAGTGTTTCCACTTGCAAGGAAATTTCCTTATTTTAAGGAAATTTAGGCCTGAGAAGGAAAATCAAGCATTTAGTCATTACTGAATACATGTTAAAATTTGTGTGTATTTAAAATGTATTTACAAATGTATTTAAATACAATTGATGTATTTATTATTTAGTATTCAAATACATTCGTAAAATGTATTTAGTATTTGGTATTTATATACATTTCTCCCATGAATTTAGTATTTAGTATTTAAATACATTCAATTCAATTCAATTAAAAATTCAATTCAAAATTCTTTTATTGTCATGAACAAATACGCAATATATATATTGACTTAATTTCTTCATTGTTACATGGCAATGAGGACTGATACCTACTGGTATATTTTGCCCTCCTATTCTATATAATAACTGTATTAAATTATTAGAAGGCTAAATCTAATGTTCTTATATGTTCTATTGTATGCTACATCCTAACACAAAAAAATAAATATAAAACATAATTTACATGGTCATGAAATATTTCTTAATTCTGTATTTATAAGTTGATAATGAACAAAGATGGTCTATAGTTGTTGATACCTCGTTCCATATACGTGTTCCTTTATATCTAAATGTTCTGTGTATCATTGTTGTTCTGCCTTGTGGTACACGAAGGTTACCTCTCTGTCTGGTGGGGTAAGAGTGTATATCCTCACTAGTAGAAAACATGCCTCGCAATGCTCTCGGCACCAACTGTTTTACATACTTAAACATCAATTTTGTAACACAGTATGAATAAACTTTAGAAAATGATAATATTTTGAGTGACTTAAACAATGGGGCAGTGTGATTCCTAGGTCTTGATGATGTAATTATTCTGACAGTTCTCTTTTGCAATATTATAATCTGCTGAATCATTTGCAGATCCCCAAACTTCTACACCATAAGTAATATATGCATAGATAAAGCTGTTATAGAAAGTAATCAAGGAATTGGCATTTATAAATTTTCTAGCTTTACACAAAATCCCAATATTTTTTGGTATTTTACTTTTGATGTAAGTAATATGATGGAACCAAGACAGTCTTTCATCAATGACTACACCTAAAAATTTTTGTTGATTCTACATTATCTATTTCAACCTGGTCAACATAAACATTGAGTTTAGTTTTCAGTTTTACCTCTAGTTCTGAAAATCATATAATGAGCTTTTGAAGTATTTAATGAAAGTTTATTAGCATAAATCCATTTCATCAACTTCTTCATTTCAGAGTTGATTTTTGTAAACAATTCATCAATATTTGGACCACTAAGAAATAAGTTAGTATCATCAGCGAAAAGTATTGGTACAAGCAACGTCGAAATATTAATAATGTCATTAACATATATCAAAAATAGTAGTGGTCCCAAAACAGACCCCTGGGGAACACCAGATTTTAATTGTAATGATTTTGATTCAACTTCATTATATAACACATACTGATACCTATTAGTTAAATAACTTTTAATCCAAATACGAGCTGTACCTCTTATGCCATACTGCTCCAATTTTCCTAACAAAATATCATGATTAACAGTATCAAATGCTTTATTTAAATCAAGGAATACTCCTAGCACATAGTCTCCTGCATCCAATGATTTTGAGATTTTGTCTACCAAAGTGATCAAAGCAAGATCAGTCCCATGGCCTTCCCTAAAACCAAATTGATATTTATATAAAATATTGTTCGATGCTATAAATTCAGTTAACCTCTTATGCATTATTTGCTCAAATATTTTAGAGAATATACTTAGTACAGAGACTGGTCGATAATTATTCATTAGAGTACTGTCACCTACTTTAAATATGGGAATAACTTTAGCAGTTTTTAATTCTTGGGGAAAAACACCTTGTAAAAGAGACTGATTTATAGTATGTATCAGAGCATTTATGAAGATTGGATATGATAGTTTAATGACATCAGCTGTTATTCCATCATGTCCTGGACTCTTTCTCTTTAGCGTCTTTATTACGTTAGTGACTTCGTTTGTATCTGACGGATGCAAGAATATAGAATTGGTGTTAGGCGCTGACAAATATTCGGAGTAATTTTGATTATAAGGAGGCAATGAATCACAAAATTTCTTTCCAATATTAACAAAATAATAATTGAAAGCGTTAGCAATAATTTCAGATTTTTTTTCTTCTCTATCATTCACTAAAATTTTGTTTGACATCAGAGTCGATTTCTTCTTTTTATTTATAATTTCATTTATTATATCCCAAGATTTCCTGATGTTACCAATATTGTCATTAAGTAACTTACTATAATGATCACGTTCAGCTAGACGAAGTAACTTTTGAAGATTCCTTTTATAAGTTTTGTAATTCTTTGAAGTTTCAGTAGATGGTCTTTTTAATTGCAATAGGTATAGTTTGTTTTTAATTTTAATTGATTCCTTCATGGCTGAAGTTCAAATACATGAAATGAAGCTCAATACATTCAATGTATTTAGTGACCAGCTCTGGTAGAAGTGTAGTAGTAGTAGTAGTAGTAGTAGTAGTAGTAGTAGTAGTAGTAGTAGTAGTAGTAGTAGTAGTAGTAGTAGTAGTAGTAGTTAGTAGTAGTAGTAGTACAGTGCGTACGTGGAAATATGTTCGAAAAATCTGCGAACTTGTTTTCCACCAGCCTATTTCCAATTTTGACCGAGGACATGGAAATGGGATCGTGTGTGAAATCTATATATCTAGTTGGATATACGTACTATCGTATTCAATGCTCATCAGTCCACCCAGACCTATCATCTCGCTTGTGATGAGAGGAGAGGAGAGGAAAGGAGCAGGCTGTGGCAGCGTTGTCTTGAGTTTTGAGATAAAACAAATCCTACGGATTAACACCATAGAAGGGGAAAGGCTTTCCCCCTTTCGAAAATGAGGATTATGTCTGTCTGTTTGTCTATCTCCCTCTCTCTCTCTCATTCTTCATTCATTATGTGGGTTAGCTTTGTGTTGTTTAAGTGTTCAGGGCATGTGTGCGTGATGTATGAGTGTGTGTGGCTGTATCCTTATTTGTGTATGCGTGCTAGTGAATGATAAGTAACAGGAACTAACTCGTGTAGGTCTCACGGCCTCTTGTAGCTTCCTTATTTTCTTATGTTATTATGTTCTTATATGTGTGTACCAAAAAATATAATAGGAAGGTGGTTGGCCCACCAACTTTTATTCTTCTACTTTAATTCCTTTTCTTACTTTACCTTACTCAACTCCCCATCTTCTTTTCATCCCACTTTTCACACACACACACACCAAAAAAAAAAAAAACGAGCCGTATTCCTCTGATGAAACCCAGTTAAGGTGAAACTAGTCAGGAATAAAGTACTCACTTCCCAGCCCGTGTCTCCTTCATCACCTGTTTTACAGTATACATAGCTAAAGTTTAAATAAACTGATTATAGTGAATGTTGTTTCTATTTAATCATTTAAATTATATTACAGATGTTTATATTCTTTTTTATTATTATTATTCTTTCTTTCTCTTTTCTCTAAGCTAAACAATCAATGTTTACTATAGTTAGCAATCTGATTGGGTTTCCGGAATATGATATGTTTCTATGTTCTTGATGTTTGCAATGGGGTTTTGATAGCCATTACAGTCGCAACAGCAACAAGAAAAAAAACTTATGAAACCTAACCTAACGCCAAATCTGGAAACACAGTTACATTGTTAACTACAGTACCCCTTGCCTGGGTAGATGTGGAGAGGCGTTCTCTTATACTGATTTAGTCTCGCTGCGTAGGATTTGGTTGTCTTCTTCTCTGGCACTTGATAGTTTCAATAATGGTATTGGCTAGATCATAATGAAAACCCTCTGTGATCCGGTTCCCGGCAATTGTCCTTAATAATTCCTTGATCATCTTATTGTTCTTTTTAGTAACTAGGCTTCATTTGTTGGCTTGGTTGTTTGGTTCTATTACGATTCATTTGACTATTTTAAGGGTTGCATCAGCAGTTTATCGTGGACTGAAAATTTACTGACACTGGTTCAATAAATAATGTGTGGTACGAGCTTTCATAATTAGCGATGAATAACCCTTTAACTCATAGTAACAAAGCAATGTGACAGCACCATCCAAGGTTTTATCTACATTTTAATATAAATAAAAGTATCCATGTTCGGGTAACTTTAAGGTGGGCTGCATTGTGTAAGCACAGTTAAACCGTGGCCTCCGAAATATACTGACCTTGGTCTCGAATTGATGACGTCACAAGAGTAGGCGGATTTTCAGAGTTTCAGTGCATTGAAATGTTGTACTCTTACCAAGTACTCTTGTTGTACTCTTATATCTTGGTGCACCTCTTACCCTCTTACCAATTTTACCAAGCTACCAGATGATATTTATGAAAACTGAGTCTACTATCGTGTTCATGATACATTGCTGCATATCATGCGTATAAATTATTTAAGGTAAGATTACACCTATATTAAGATAATTGAAGGAAAATAAAATAGTGTATATACATTTTGTCTCACTTTTTTACTAAACTCGCTGTAACTCCCTTAGTTTTGATGGCATTGATAATTCAATCATTGTTTTGAAATTGGCACATTATCCAATTTTTTTGGTACGTAAAATGTACCGAAAAAAAGGTGGTCAAAATGGCCATGAGAGTAAAACTACTGCAAACTGGCGCCGTGATGGGTTAGCGTCGTTCCCAACAGAAGAGATGAGGCCTCAGCTGCTAAATACTAAAAAGGAGCGATGTTAATCCTTTTGGGCGCCAATTTGCAGTACTTTCTTGTATTATACTTTCTTGGCCATTTTGACCACCTACTTTTGTCCTTATAGGTATATGTTACATACCAAAAAAAAAAGGAAAATTGTGCCAATTCAGAAAAAGTGATTGAAAATATAATGCGAGCAAAACTAAGGGAGTTACAGCGAGTTGAAGCAAAAAAGACACACCACACCCACGCACGTGTGCAAGCTCTCCCATTCTGCGGGTAGGCGATTCGAATCATTGCGCTCCCGGGGATTTTTCACTGACAAATTAAATTTCGACGGTTACTGTCCCCCTTGATCAAGGGGATGGGGAGGGGGGGGGGTGAGGTCCCAGCATTGCCCAAAGATCGGTAATAATGAGCTCCAAGCTCGCACTGAGAGGGTGAACATTGGCGATCGCGAGCCAGCTCGCGTGGACAAGACCATGGGTGAATAACACGCACACACACACACACACACACACACACACACACACACACATACTTTTCTATGACATTTCTGGTCTATGAATTTCCACAAAGAATGGGCAGCTTGTCAAATATATCCCTGATATCATTGTTATATGAATTTCATTCTCCTCGGCAAGTTCGCTCTCAAAACTTCAGAAGTATGAATATCAATTTAGCAGAAGATATTACTGGAGGCTCTTTCTTCTTTTGTGTAATAAGAACTTAGATGTTTATTTTAGTTACAACGACGTGATACATAATTATTATTATACATACGACTTACATGTTCAGTCAGGGGGTCATTGAGAATAAGTGAAAGCAATGCAGCCATTTAATTAGTTTTATTGATATATGTCACATCAGAAGGATTACCCAATCCATGATGGAAGAATCATTTGGTGCTGGGTCGTTTCATGTGACAGCGACCTTTTTACTCTTGTAAAAACAGCTTACAGGTGTTGTAAGCCCTGTTTCTCCTGAAATTTAGTACACATCCTCCTAAAAAAAACCTCTGTTCCTCTCTCCTCACGAATGTGTTGAGTATAATTATAAAGTCATGAAAGACAATGCATAGATGATTTATATCTTTTGGGGTGTTATTAGTAACCACATATTAGCGTCACAAGTGTAGATAGGTATTGGTCTTTTGGTGAGATTAGTAAGCATGCAATTCTTCGAGCTCCTGCTGGGATTTGCGGTACTTAGCCAGATTGAGGGCAGCAATCTCCTCGGCCTCCTCGATCTGTCTCTTGTAGGTCTTGATCTTTTGCTGAAGACCGTCGACGAGATCTTGCATTCTCTCGTGGTTTTTCTTGTCCTCTTCGGCCTGGAAAGTGAGCTCCTTGATGCGCCTCTCGCACTTCCTCAGGTTCTTCTGGGCGTCGGAGTGGCGGCGGGCTTCATCGTCGAAATGACTCTCCAGTTCACGGACGCGAGTCTCCAGTTTAGCCACGGCCTTCTTGCCTGTCTTCGCGATGTAGGTTTCGCTCTCCTCAAGTTTCGCCTGCACTTCCTTGAGGGATCCCTCCAGGCCCTTGCGCATCTTCTCTTGGTTTTGGGCGTGTTCCTGCTCAGCACGGAGCTCGTCGGCCAGACGTGCGGCGTCCACCATGGCCTTCTTAGCCTTTTCCTCGGAATTCTTGGCCTCTTTCGCCATCTCGTCAATGTCAGACTGTGATGGAAAGGAAAGTACAAATGAATTCATTGGTAGATAGATCGAGAATTGTGAATCATTCTATTACTGCAAAAAACAAACTATTAGTTTATTAGTCCTTACCTGAAGTGCCTGGTACTCTCCCTCGAGCTTCTTCTTAGCAATAGAAAGACCTCCATACTGTGCGTTCAGGTCACTGACTTGATCATTTGCCTCGAGAAGGTTGGATTCAGCCTGGCGGCGGCCTCTGTCAGACTGTTCCAACAGAGTGCGGGACTCCTCCAGCTCGCCGTTGATCTGGTTGGCACGGCGTTCAGCACCTGCATACTGGTCGCGATAATCTGATGCAAGACGCTGTTCCTCCTCTAGTTTCGTTTGGACGTCCTTGAACTCATTCTGAAGCTTCTTGTAGCCCCTCTGAAGTTCATTGTAGGATTTTGTTGAGTGATCAAGGGCAATTTCAAGTTCGGAAATGTCAGACTCTAACTTTTTCTTTAGACGTAGTGCCTCGGCCTTTGCTCTGGCTTCAGCCTCAAGAGTGGTCTGCATGTTGTCGAGTGCTTGCTGGTGGACTTTCCTGAAATAATTTGTTTCAATTAGACGTACAAAAAAATTGAATTGGTTTAAGCTATGTATGCAAGATGTATTCTATACTAGGGATTAAGGAATCACAAAGATAAAACTTACCTGGTGTTGTTGAATTCTTCCTCTTTCTCCTGGATGCGGCGGTCGATTTCCTGTCTGACCTGGCTGAGCTCCAGTTGGCCGCGGAGAACTTTGTTCTCTTCCTGTTCTAGGGCAGACTCAGCTTCTTCCAGAGCAGCTTGCAGTTCTTCCTTCTCGATATCCAGGCGCTTAGCATTCTTCTCAATTTCATGCAGGTTGCGAGCACCCTCGGTGATTTGATCCATGAGGTCCTTGATCTCATCACTGAACGCTTTGTTTTCACGACGTACGGCATCAAGCTGCTGGAGGTTCTCCTCATACATGGCCTTCGAGCGGAAAAGTTCTGTGGCATAGTTGCGGCATTCCTTTTGTGAGGCATCAAGATCAGCAGACAGATCATCAACCTTCTGTTTCCATTCATTGATGGTCCTTTCGAAGCTCTTCTGTCGCTTCTCAGCGGCCAAGGCAAGACTTTGAGCACGCTCAGCAGCAGCCTGTTCGCTTTCGAAGTCTGAAGTCAACTTCTGTCTTGTCTTTTCGAGGTTCGCATTCTTATAGTTAAGCTGTTCAATCTGTGCCTCGGCCTCATCCAGACGTGCTGCAATCTTTAGTCTGGAGGCTTCAAGTTCCTCAGCGCGGGCCACGCCTTCTGTTTCGTACTTTGAGCGCCACATGTGGGCTTCACCGTCGGCCTTGGCCAGCTGGCGCTGTCCGTCTGTCTTTGCCTCAGACTCAGCATCCACCTGCTCCCTAAGGCCATCAATGTCATGTTCCAGGTTGCGATACTTGCCCAGGAGAGAGGCGCGTTCCTAGTGGAAAGATTTTTTCTATGTTATATGTCACGGACACATTCTCTCTCTCTCTCTCTCTCTCTCTCTCTCTCTCTCTCTCTCTCTCTCTCTCTCTCTCTCTCTCTCTCTCTCTCTCTCTCTCTCTCTCTCTCTCTCTCTCTCTCTCTCTCTCTCTCTCTCTCTCTCTCTCTCTCTCCTTCTTTAG
>JACEEZ010024208.1:521929-539429 GCA_016584305.1 Chionoecetes opilio
TTATTTTTATTTTGGGTCAAATTTCGTGAGGTCGACAAACGTTACCTTCTCAAAGAGCTCAATGCAAGCTTGCAAGTCCATGCCGAAATCCACGAAGACCCAGTCAATTTCTTCTCTCTTGTATTCTTCCTGCTCTAGCACGAACATGTGGTGGTTGAAGAACTGCTGCAGCTTCTCGTTACAGAAGTTGATGCAGATCTGCTCGAAGCCGTTAAACTGCAAGAAAGACAATAATAAGTTTCATTGGTGCATTCTTTTTTTCTAATATAATGGTGATTATTCGTGGTATTGATTATTGACAGTTTTGTAATTAATCGCCTGTGACACTTACCTCGAAAATTTCAAAGCCGGCAATATCAAGCACACCAATGAAGGATGCACGTTTTTGTCCAGTAGCAAGAGTTTCGTTACACTTGACGACGAGCCACTTGAAGAGACGGTCAAACAGAGTCTTGGCCATGGCGCCCACTGTATAGCTGCACTGGTTAACATTCATGCCCTTGGCCACGAACTCAGTTCCGACCTTGATCTTGGGCTTGGTAATGCACCTATACAAATCAGAAGCATCCACACCGACAAGTTTGGCGATCCTTTCACCAGCCTGAAAGATGGTGCAGTGTATTTTATTTATGTATGTGATGATAGATGTAGAATAATTTCATACACACACACACACACACACGCACACACACACACACACACACACACACACACACACACACACACACACACACACACACACACACACACACACACACACACGATGCCACGATGAGTCCAGTGGATAGAGAGAGCATTGGCGCGCCAGTTTGGGGGTAGCCGGTTCGAATCCTTGCTCGCTAACTGGGATTTTTCACAGAAAAATTCGGGCAGTTACTGTTCCCTTGAGTAAGTGGATGGGTGTGTAGAAATTTATGTCACAAACACATATTTATTTGAGATCTTACCTATAGAAAACCAATTGTCTATCTCATCCCGACACAATACCCCAGCTAGTCAACTAACTCAGATACTTATCGGTGGATAGTAGGGTTGAATTGGGTTGTAGGCTTATCAATGCTGCAATGTCTTGTTATTCGAAGTGTCGCGCATGATCGAGGCCGCAGGTGATGGGCGGAGGCGGAGCAATTATTGTGGTAAGGCGTCTGGTTGGTTATCACACCCATCACGGCGCGGCGAGTATAATCACTGTGTTGATTTTAACACGTCCTATTGTTTTTTAACACTATGTCTACAAAGAGTCTATATACAATTATTCTCAATGTAATCAGATAAGATTAAAGAGAGATGTTATTCCCGTGGGGGCTGGAATGGTACTGATTCTCCGTGGGCGGCGGCGAGGTCCAGCTACCAATACCCAGACACTTGTACAAATCCCGGTGGCTAGAATCTAATGGGCGGCGGCCAATGACGGGCCGCTTCAACCAAGGTGCTAATTCTTTAAGGTGCAAATGGTTAATACCACTGGGAATGTTCATTTATAATATCCCAGTACCTATCATTTACTTAAATTACCTTAATTAATACCCATTACCATTATAATTATATATATACATCCCTACTCTCTCCCCTTATGATGAGCAAACAATACCTCCCTCACAAGGGGGGGGGGGGAAACAAAACCACCACTTCTAATTGAGAGGGTGGTTAGTGGATAATTTCCACAGGGTGTTGGGGGTGTGTGAGATCCTAGCATTACCCAAAGATCGGTCATAATGAGCTCCAAGCGCGCTCCGGGAGGGTGAAACTGGCGATCACGAGTCCGGTTCGTATGGACAGGGCCATGGGTAAATTATACGCACACACACACAGACACACACACACACACACACACACACGTTTCTTACCTCAGTACCATCAGGTTCAGCCTGTTCTTCACGACCCCTCTGCTTGAATTTGCATTCACCAATATGCATAACGCAGGCAACGACCTTATATACTTCCTCGACTTCCCTCTTGTTGAAGCCCAGGATATCAAAGGCATCCTGAAAAGAAAAAACATTATATACATGTGACAGACATGTGTCAGAAGTACTTTGCTTAAAATATTGTTTTGCTGTCGCTTAGGATTTTTTGTCGTAAAGATTTTTGCTTTGAAATGCTTACGTGACAGAACTGCATGTCCTCGCCATCGTCGATGGAGGGCACGGTGACCTTGCCCTGAGACACGTAGTGGTAGTCGTAGATGTCGTCGCTTAACAAGCATGAGGCTGGGAAGAGATGAATGCCATATGTAATACACACACACACACACACACACACATACACACACACACACACACACACACACACACACACACACACACACACACATACATAAGTATATATATATATATATATATATATATATATATATATATATATATATATATATATACACACACACACACACACACACACACACACACACACACACACACAACACACACACACACACACACACACACACACACACACACACACACACACACACCACACACACACACACACACACACACACTTTGTTAAGGCTGATCTGTGTATCAATTTATGTAAAAAATTATCAAATTGATCGACATGACTAGACAAAAACGCAAATATTTTCCTATGGCAACATGGACATGTTGGCTGATTTGGCGCTTTTAGTTGTCAATCAATACTCACGCTTGATGTCTGGGATTTGGTCGGACATCATCTCGTAGAAGATGTGGTAGGATCGCTCAAGAGTCTGCTGGGAGATGACACGAGCCTTCTCCAGCAGGTAGACCTCGATGTCAGCACCGGACAGCTTGCCAGCAGGTCCGAAGTGGATACGGATGAACTTACCCTGAAAAAGAAGTGGGGATGATAAACCTTGATCAAACAACTCATTGCTGTCTTTCAAAATGTTCATATTTATAGATTTCTTTGTGAGAACATGAAAGGTTATTGTATTTCCTTCAGGATTCTCTACTTACAAAGCGAGAGGAGTTGTCATTACGGACGGTCTTGGCATTACCGAAGGCCTCCAGCACAGGGTTGGTCTGCACGATCTGGTCCTCCAGGTTCTGATAGGTTGTGAAAAGTTAGAGTGCATGAAAGGTAAATCAGGTGCAAGTTGAATATAACGGCATTTTGAAGGGAAATTTTGACAATTTTGATAGTATCCATTGGCTAGTTAATTAAGAATGCGAACAAGTGTCTTACAGGCTTTTCTTTGATCTTTTCACCCTCCTTCTCCTTCTTCTTGCTGGTGCTGGCGCCCACGTTAGCGAAGTAGGAAAGTACCTTCTTGGTGTTCTCGGTCTTGCCAGCGCCAGACTCACCACTGACCACAGAAGTCAAGAAGTTAGTGAGAAAATTTATAAAAAAGGGACAGTATTAATGGCATATTGATCTGCATAAATCACACTGAGCCACATAAAATATGTCGACTGTTTGCTTAGATGTAAGTTAAACAGGACAAGCGTCAATACTCACGTGATCAGCATGGACTGGTTCTCACCAACTGCCGTAGAAACAAATATATTCTATATTATAATCTGTCTATGTCCATAAATCAACCTATCTCTGTAGTTGCATCTGTTTAATGTTTATAGATGTACTTTATCTATGTCCACGTTTAACAAGAATTTTCAGTGTTATTTTATAATATTATGATACAAATATATGCTTTGACCATATAAAACGACTCATTGCGTAAATCATTGTGTCAAATAATTATACCTTGCATCATAGCCGAGTAAGCTCCATCAGAGATGGCGAACAGGTGAGGGGGCACTTCATTACGCCTCTTTCCTTGATAAATCTTGACCGTACGGTTGGTGTAGATGGGGTACCGCTTGTAGGGGTTGACGACGATACAGAAGAGGCCGGAGTAGGTGTAGATAAGCTTGTGGACGTAGCGAGCCTTCAAGTTGTACAAGACAGAGGGATCGTTCAAGAAGGTCAGGTTGGACATATCTTCACATTTTTCATACTTTGGTGGGTTCACTTGATGAACTTGCTCCTTCTTGAAGCTTTTGGTCTCACCAGCAGCATACACTGTGATTAGGTCACCCTTGGTGCCCTGGATCTCACCCTCGACGAAGCCGTCCTTTTCGTGAGGAATCCAGCAAGATTTTTTCGAATCGAAAGGTTTGGTGGCGTCCTTCATTTTCATCTCCATAGAGATGTACAAGAATTCGGAGGGATCGGGGTCGGGACCCGTGCTCTTCTTCTGGTGGCCAGGCATGGTGGTGGTGGGTGCCTAAAGCTGTCTGACGCTATTTGTGATCGTTGGAATTATCAGAATCCTGTCAAAAAATCATGCAGTAAAATAACTGGTGAGGATTTATTAGTTTTGAAAAAAAAGGAATTAATAGTGATCTTATTTCAGATAGGATTTCCAGAAGCTAGCTACTTCACAGAAATTACTATTCACTTTGCATTACTAATGGGAAAACCTGGATACTATAATGATCTTTCGTCACTACGTATTATCGTTGACAACTTATGAGTAGATAAGCGAAAACTGTCGAAAACTCCTTAGACTTACGACACGCTTTACTGCACCACTGTGAACACACACCCGACCGCAGCACCCACCACAGTGCGTCTGGAGATCCTCTTCACAATGTCGAGCCTGGTCGGCTCGAGAAACGGGTTGTAATCTGAAACCTGTTGAAATAGCTGTTGGCCAAGCACTTTCAAACCCTCCCTCTCGCAGTTTTTACTTTCTTGGCAAAGTAAAAACATCAGATGCAACATGAAGTTTTCTGACCCACATGAGTGTCGTCTAATATTAACCTGACACCGCATAGGTTCTCCAGCCTTGCTGCGTTGCCATTGTAGCTGCTTGTTTTGCCTCCCTCCATGGCAGAGGCTCCTTCGTGCCCAAGTCCGCCCACACCGACACCTGACTCGGCTTCCATCTTTGTTTGGGATTGTCAGCTTCCACTAGCGCCTTGCCAGTCCCCGGTCTACTGCATACTTGTGCGAATAAACGTGGTCTCGATTCCTCTTCTGAAGTTATTTTTGCCGCCACTTCCCATGATTTACGAAGACCACATTTTTGTTCTAATTTTGATAGTAAAGCTGGAATGTTTTACGTGATTTGGCCAGTGAACTCCCACACTATCTGGCTTGCAGACGTAGTCATTATATGAAACATATTGCAGCACAATCTAGAATCATACTTTTTGTCATAAAGGTTACGGTGAATTGTCAAGATAAATGTTTACACACACACACACACACACACACACACACACACACACACACACACACACACACACACACACACACACACACACACACACACACACACACACACACACACACACACACACACACACACACACAAACACTTACACACTTACACACACACACACACACACACGTCACACGCACACACACATTATAAATGAAAAATTTAGACATTTATGTTTTTATTACTGTTGGCGATTAGTGTTGTAATGTAATCGATTACGATTACATGGTAATTTTAAGATTACGATTGCGATTACGATTAGAAAAAAAACCGAATGTAATAAATTACGATTACGACTACAGGATATGTAATGATTACAATCATGATTACTGGAAGAGGAAAATGCATAAATAATACATAGCCTCTCAAAATTACATGTATTCGGTAAAAAAGAAGTGTGATATTTATATTTGGCATTATATTTCTCGTGGTTCATCAGGGCAATACGGCTGACGGCCCACTATCGACTGTGTACTAATGTAATTGCAAAAGTAATCATATTAGGATTATATTTTTTATGTAACTGATTACGATTGCGATTACTTCATTAAAAATAATATATAATATATATTATATAATATATATACAAATATAATATAAAAGACTGTACACAATTACGGTTACGATAACTTAAAAAACTGTAATTGATTGTAATCCATTATAATTATTTATTACGATTACCCCATGTCTGATAGCGACTTTTGTTGATATTAGCTGTACTTTCTTCATTTTCATCTAGAGATTTTCCATCATCTTTCCCATCACTTGCCTGAAGGTGAAGCTGGTCCTACACTCTTAGAAAAGAAGGGTAGGAAAAGGGTAGAAAAAGGGTGTTTGTAGTGATGAAATACTGCTACCCTTTTTCTACTTTTACAAATATACCCTTTTGTAACCCTAAATATACCCTTTTCGAACCCCAAATATACCCTTTCGCAACCTTCTCGTCTAAAAAGGGTAGATAAAGGGTAGATGAAGGGTATAATCGGCAGCATCTACCCTCCAGCCTGTACATTGGGTATAAAAAGGGTAGTGATGGTGCGATGTAACAATTCTACCCTTAATATACCCCCCATTTCTGAGTGTGTACATGTTAAGATTTTAACTGTCACTAAACATCATTCACTTGATCTTTGTAGTCTGCATCTTTGTTGACTTTTCCTATGAGATAAAAGTACACTGTCCAATTTCCTGCTGATGTTGTGCATTTGAAATGGATATAATTGCTATCTCAACTGAACGTAGGTAATGAACACACTATTAAAATTTGTGCAACTAGTTTTTTTCGTATGAGCCAACTGTATTCACGGAGAGTTAATGGGAAAAATGGTTATGAGTTATTCAGCTCAGCAATTGAGATATTGATAAGAATTTGAAAAAAATATTAAATCTTCAGATCATTTTTTTAACATTTTCTCTCTATATCTTTTTGCAATTATGGATCTTCCAGTTATATTTATGCCCTTCAGTTTAAGAGAAATTACACATTTATCACGTTACGTTTTACCAATATGAAGAACGAGTGGGAGCGTCTACGCCTTCTATTAGAAATATTGCACAGGGTAGGATCACATTTATTTTATGATACTTGAATATATCCGGATCTCTTGACATTACAGTATGGTAGGTCTTAATTTGCGTTTGTGCTATATATTGCTGTTGTCGTGGACATCCAATTTTAATGCTACCTTTCTCGTAATGGCGTTAGAATATGGATTGTACGTATTTAATCAATAAACATGAGTGTATAAGGAGATCAAATTTGTATGTGTTCATTTCTTGGAACACTCGACCATCTACAATTTGAACATTTACACACCTTTGAAGCTTTGTATGGGAGTCTACGTAGACCGTGTATAAACTGCAGATGCGAGTATTTTGAGTTGTTTATTTTGCATCGTGAAGCTGTACGCCTAGGAAAATAAAACTGTTATGCATAAATTCAATGTTTATTCGCAGTTTTTAAAAAAGATGTATTTATAATGTTTTTCTCCATCGAGTAAATTGTATGTATTTAGGATGCACTGTATTTCTATGTATAAAAAGTACATATCATATCAAGGAAGAATATTTATTCATACGCATAACAATGTATAGAGTACTACCCGATCGTGATAGAAGGTTGATAAATACTTCTTCCTAAGATATTATGTAAAGATTTATTAGTTGTGGGCAGTCATTGATAAATAATTCAATGATAATGACATTGATGATGATAATAATAATAATAACAATAATAATAAATATATTGATGATAATAACAATAGAAACAATATGGATTATACTACTACTACTAATAATAACAATGATATTAATAATTATAATAATGATAATAATAATAATGAAGTAATAGTGATACTGGAAATGATAGTATAATATAATTTGACAGGATTTTTTGTTTCTATAGATCAAGTCGATTCAGAAAACAATAATAATACCCGACTCAATGAAATCGTGACTTGATGACGCCCGTTGCATTGTCTTGGCAAAGCTCTTCAATCACAACGAATTAGGGTCATTGAGAGACTGCAGTTACTAATCCCTAAAACGGCTGGATTTATTTCATCATTTATTATTTTTTTCTTCGTGGTAGTAATGGTGTTCTTTAAAGGAATAACTGTATAGCACGTAGGATATATTTAAGCGGTGTTCTCTTCAAGTTCCTGCTGTGCCTTGCGGAACTTGGCCAGGTTGAGAGCGGCGATTTCCTCGGCCTCCTCGATCTGCCTCTTGTAGGTTTTCATCTTTTGCTGAAGTTTGTCAACAAGGTCCTGCATCTTCTCGTGGTTCTTCTTGTCTTCGTCGGCCTGGAAGGTGAGCTCCTTGATGCGCCTCTCGCACTTTCTCAGGTTCTTCTGGGCGTCAGAGTAGTGGCGAGACTCCTCAGAAAGGTTAACCTCTAGCTCGCGAACGCGACCCTCCAGCTTGGCCACAGCAATCCTAATGGCCTTCTGGGCATTCATTTCACTTTCTTCAAGTCTTGCCTGAATTTCCCTGAGGGAAATTTCAAGGTTCTTACGCATCTTCTCTTGGTTCTGGGCGTGTTCCTGCTCGGCGCGGAGTTCATCAGCCAGGCGGGCGGCGTCCACCATGGCCTTTTTGGCCTTCTCCTCAGAGTTCTTGGCTTCGCTTAGCATCTCATCCAGGTCAGTCTGAAAATGAAAAAAACAAAAACATTATGGCAAATAAAACTAAAAATATTTTATTGATAGAAGTAATCATTATGATGTTTCACGTGCTAAAAACTTTCAATTTGTTTAGTTTGAAAAGATGGAATGAACTCTTACCTGTAGGGTTTGGATTTCTCCTTCAACCTTTCTCTTGGATAGTGACATGTCACTGCATTGTGCAGTAAGTTCACTCAGTTGTTCATTGGCGTCAGCGAGGTCAGATTCGGCCTGGCGACGGGCACGGTCGGACTGTTCCAGAAGCGAGCGCGAATCATCAAGTTCTCCCTGCAGTGCGTTACCTCGGCGCTCTGCCATGTTGTATTGGTCGCGGAACTCAGAGGCAATACGGTGTTGCTCCTCCACCTTCAACTCCATATCCTTGCAATCCATCTGGAGCTTTTTAAAGGTCTTCTGGAGGTCAGAATGGGCCTTGTTCGAGTGATCGAGGGAGATCTCCAGTTCATTGATGTCAGACTCAAGCTTCTTCTTCTGGCGGAGAGCCTCGGCCTTGGCCTTGGCTTCAGCTTCAATGGTTGCTTGCATAGAGTCCATAGCTTGCTGGTGACATTTCCTGTTAAGAAAAGTTATGTTAATATAATTTAATTTGATATGTAATCATTAGATTTTGGTTTGTACTGATGAATGATATGCATTCCAGAAAATGATATAAAATGAAAGCAACAAACCTAGTATTTTCAAATTCTTCTTCTTTCTCCTGGATGCGGCGGTCGACCTCCTGCCTAACCTGGCTGAGCTCCAGCTGGCCGCGGAGTACTTTGTTCTCCTCCTGTTCCAGGGCAGCTTCGGCTTCCTCCAGGGCAGCCTGCAGCTCCTCCTTCTCGATGTCGAGACGCTTAACACTCTTCTCAATTTCGTGGTAGGCTCGACCACCCTCACCAATCTGATCAACAAGATCCTTGATCTCGTCATTAAGGTTTTTGTTTTCCCGGCGGATGGAATCCAACTGTTCCAGGTTCTCCTCATAAGCTGCCTTGACGCGGAAGACCTCAGTAGAATAATTACGGCATTCCTTCTGGGAGGAATCAAGGTTGGAGGAGAGATCATCAACCTTAAGTTTCCATTCAGAAAGAATGCGATCATAATGCTTCTGTTTCTTCTCAGCTGAGTCAACGATGGTCTTGGCACGTTCAGCGGCGATTTGAGTTTCTTCAATATCATTGAGCAGACGCTGCTTTGCCTTATCCAGACTGACATTCTTGATGTTCAGCTGTTCAATCTGAGACTCTGCCTCGTCCAACCTAGCGGCAAGCTTCAGGCGAGAAGCTTCAATTTCTTCAACGCGGGCCACACCTTCGTTCTCGTACTTGGAGCGCCACATCTGAGAGTCAGCATTGGCCCTCGACAACATGCGCTGCACATCGCCCTTGCCCTCACTCTCAAGCTCCAGCTGCTCTCGGAGACCCTCAATGTCATGCTCAAGATTGCGGCACTTGCCTAGCAGGGTAGCACGATCCTGGATTACAGAAAAGGAAAATTCAACATATATAGAGAAATATCTGGGTACTGATCTGAACAAGTATAACGAAATTGACTGAAAATGTTACTGAGTATATAAGATATTCAAATATTTGTATTAAATAATATACAAACCCGGCTTTCTTCATCTGCTAGCTTCCTGTGGTCCTCCAGTTGATTGGTTAGAGATAGCTTCATCTTTGACAGCTGATTAATCTGGCTCTCAGCCTCCTCGGTCTGTCTCTGAAGATCGTTGTTATCGGCCGCAAGTTTCTTCTTTGTGGAATCGAAGTCATTAAGAGTGCGGTTCAGCTCATCCAGTTTGCCTGTGGTATCTGCGTTCTGCTGATGAATCTGTTTGACTGTCTTCTCCGCAGCAGCCTGTAAGTTGCATGCCAAACATGACATGTGAGTTTCATATTTGTTTAGAATAAACATGAATTCTTCTTATATGATAAAAAGTCTCTTAGTTATGATTTGTATATTTTTTAAGATATCACGAAACTGACTTGTGATGTAATTACATTAAAAACATAATGAATCGATCGCTATGAGGGAAATTGCAGTAGAATATTGTAAAAGCCCTCACCTTTTCGTGAACAAGAGTATCAAGTGCTGCCTTGGCGTCCTCAGATTCACGCTTCAGTGTATCCTTGTCTTTCTCCATTCTACATAAAAAATAATGAGATTATTATTTTCTTTATAAAGAATAAAAACTTTGGCCCGTATTTCACCATTTGATGCACTAAATTGCTTTAGAATTTGTAGATGTCCCTACAATAGGCTGCTGATAATGTTTTTATATCTTTCTATCCATGTTCATGGTGTAGCTAAAGCATCTTACCTGGCTTTCATTTTGTTCTGGTGATCAATCTGCTCAGACATTTCATTGATGGTATCATTATGCTTCTTCCGAAGTTGGGAAAGGGCAGCTTCATGCTGGATGTTAATTTCTTCGAGGTCCCGTCGGAGTTTGGCAAGTTCAGCCTCACGCTTCTTGTTAAGTTCGATCTGGGCTGCTGTGGCTCCACCGGCTTCATCCAGTTGATCTGCTAGCTCTGAGAGTTCTTGAGCCAGAGCGGTCTTTCCCTTCTCACCCTTGCCCCGGGCTTGACGTTCATGTTCAGCTTCGTGCTCGAGGTCCTCGACGCGGGTTTGCTGTTCCTTAATTTGTCTCTGCATCTTACTATATTGACCTTGTTCCTCCTCGATTTTGCTAACTAGAGCTGCGTGTTCCTTTTCCTTGCGAAGGATAGTCGCTTCAATCTCTTTCTGGTTACGCTCCAAATCAGCAACAGCTTCTTGAGATAGCTTCAGATCACCTTCAACCTTCCTCTTGGCCTTCTCTACGTCATTGCGGAGCTTCTTTTCGCGCTCCAGAGTGTCTTCAACTTCATCCAAGTTGCTTTCCAGTTTTGCCTTAATGTTAATGAAGTGATTGCATTTGTCCTCCAGATTCTGAAGGTCATCAGACGTTTTATGGGTGCATTCCTGCAGATGCTTCTTCTCCTTATTGATCTTATTAATGAGTTCCTCCTGGTGGGCGACCTCCTCATTCATGTTGTGGATCTGCTGATCCTTCGTTGACTTATCCTGGTCAGACTTCTGAATCGCTTGTTCCAGGTCTTCTAAGTCCTTCCTCAACCCATCAACCTCCTGTTCAGTCTTCTTGCTTCCCTGATGCAACTTGTTGCGGGCGTCCTCCTCATTACGCAGGCGTTTCTGGGCCTCCTGTTCGTTTAGGGCAAAAGGAAAATATACAAATAAAGTATTTTGAGTGAGATATGTGTACGGTTGCAACAATAGGGATGAGCATTACATGTAGCTAAAAGAACAGATAACAAATGAAGAAAAAGGCTAAATTACTGGGTTCTAAGAATTAGTGGGCGGGGTAGGGGTAGATTGAACATATAAATTATAAATATAGATAACATATAAACAAATAACCAAATAATAAACATATAAATATATTGGAAATCTAAGCAGAAATTGACACAATGCCGTAATTCATGGAGAAAATTGTGGAAGGGTTTTGTCACTTACATTCACTTGGGCATCAAGCTCATTCCTTTGGGCCTGTAATTTATTGATCTTATCAATAAAGTCTTCAGCTCCACCCTTGGAAGAGTCCAACGCTGACAGGAGTTCATTCTTCTCGCCAGTGAGACCATCGTTAGTCTTCTTGAGCAGTGCATGCTTCTTAATCATTATCTCGTACTCCTTTTCAGCTTTTTCGGCCTTCTCCTCAAGAGCCCTCAGCTCGTCTTCAACGCTAACGACATTAAGAGTAGGCTTAAGAGCATTCCAAAATCCATACCACTTCCAGGTGCGCATCTTCATGTATTTCCTGATGTTACGTTGTACCACCAGCAGACAGATACGCTGTTTCTGCAGCTTTATGTATCGTTTGCGGCAGACGTATCCACGGATCCAGGCTTGCAGCCAAGTAAGGAGAAGGTTGATGCGGTCGTCTCGCAGCTCCTCCATCGCACCCAGGATACCGGCGCGGAAGAACACCTGCGGGAATTCCCATTTATGACTTAGTCATTCGCTGATTATTAACATACGTACTGTAATCAGTTAGGGACGTTGAATAATGCTTATATTGGATATAATGGGAATCATGGGTATATATTTTTGCAATAGTTTTTGCGTCAGATGTAAAATAAAGATATGTAGTCGTACCTTGGTGTTGCCCAGTCTAAATGACTCCTCTTCGAGTCCGGCCCTAACAAAGCAGCATTGTGCCATCGTCTTATCAGTCTTGGCCTCCATCATCTCCCTAGGAGCCAAGATTAAGTACCTATGCTTGAAGTCACTGTATGGAATCCTGTTAGGGAAGCCCTTACGACAGATACGGATGCCTTCAAGCACACCGTTGCAAGTTAGCTGATGCATCACCAATCCAGAGTCAATAACACCTGAAAGCAAAATGCAATTTATTTCATGATTCCTTTAATCTGCTGACTTGATTTTCTGATAGTTTTTGTCCTAGTCAATTAAAAAGGCAGGATATTGTCAGACTCACCTGGGGACTTGGTCTCGTTGGGCACAATACAACGGATGAAGTGAGGGGAAGTGGCGTTCAGGGTTCTCATCAGGTTTCCCAGTTGATCCTGTGGGTAAAAAAGCCAAATGAGAAGTGCGTATTTAAGTGTTAATTGAATTCAGCATACAGTTAATCTCATTATTACGATATAAAAATATTCGTAGGGAAAACATGATCAACTTGCCCTGTAACCCGATGACACGGTCTTGAAGGAGCCCGATTTAGCACCGCGTCCACCTGAAAAAGCAGTATTCAGACAAAAAGGCTGACACATAAACCCCATCCACACACACACACACACACACCACACACACACACACACACACACACACACACACGCCACGCGCAAATCATGTGTTATATATTACAATATCAAAAACATGTGTCAAATACTTATAAGATCACCAAAGTGTCCTCAAGAGTCTCTGCTGCAGAAAAAAATCAGACTCTGTAGAAGGAGAAAAACATACAATTAGAAAGCAATGTAGTCTGCAATATAGCAAAACACAAAAAGTATAACACATTAGACACTGGAGCAGTAAGACGGGTCTTGGACACTTACCACCTTTCTTATCGTCAGTACCAGACTGTCCAGGATGGTCAGCAAAGATTTGGACAGCAAGTGCATTAGTGGATTTCTTGAGCAAGTCGACCAGTGTGTCGTTGAGAGGATCCTTGTTCTTTTCCAGCCAGCCAGTCAGGTTGTAGCTCACAGTGCCAGCGTAGTGAACAATGGCGAAGTGGGCTTCAGGCTTACCAGCCTTGGGAGGCTTGGGCTTGATGAATACCGGTGTCTTGCCGAGGTGGTTTGAGTTCAGTTTCTCAGCGAAGGACTTGTCCGTTGCCTTGGGGAACATAGACTCTTCCTCCAGAATGGACAATAAACCCATTTTCTGTGCAAAGTAATTAGTAGCATTTAGGTATTCATATTCTAAAAATACGGTGAAATGAAATGTTGAAGTTGAGCTATAGTATCTATATTTGGAGAATTCATTCCTAGTTAAGAGAAAATACTCTTGTAATGTTACCTTTTCGAAGAGTTCAATGCAGGCCTGCAAGTCCATGCCGAAGTCCACGAACACCCAGTTGATGCCTTCCTTCTTGTACTCTTCCTGCTCCAGCACGAACATGTGGTGGTTGAAGAACTGTTGCAGCTTCTCGTTACAGAAGTTGATACAGATCTGCTCGAAGCCGTTTTCCTGTTTGGAGATAAATAAACGTTAACATGGGAAAACTGCTACTTAGATAGAAAGAAAGTAAACATAACTGGTAGAAAAACTTACCTCGAAGATCTCGAAGCCAGCAATATCCAACACACCGATGAAAGTGTTGCGCTTGAGACCAGTTTCAAGAGTTACATTACATATGCTAACGATGAACTTGAAGACACGATCAAAGAGAGCCTTGGCCATGGCGCCGATGGAGTAGAAGCACATGTCCTTATTCATACCCTTGGATACAAACTCTGTGCCGACCTTGATCTTGGGCTTGGTGATAGCCAGGTACAAATCATTTACGTCTGTGCCCATTAGTGTTGCGACTTTACCTCCGGCCTAGAATGAAATACATAGAAAAGTCATATTTTATGTAAAGTAAATGTTAGTTAATCATTTGAAACCATTGTTCAAAGAGTTGCCATGGGAATATAAACTATCATCTCACCTCAGTTCCATCAGCTTCGGCTTGCTCTTCACGACCTTTCTGCTTGAACTTCATCTCACCCATGTGCATGACACAGGCAGTGATCTTGTACACGTCTGACACCTGAGTCTTATTGAAACCCAAGATGTCGAAGGCTTCCTAGAAAGGTACACAAGCCGTCGTATTATGTTTTGACGAGTTTTTACTTTGAATATTATTCACTCTACAGAAAAAATAAATAGGATGAATAACGTACGTGACAGAACTGCATGTCCTCCTTGTCGTCGATGGAAGGCACAGTGACCTTGCCCTGAGACACGAAGTGGTAGTCGTAAATGTCGTTGCTCAGCAGACACGAGGCTGTAAATTACAAAATATGAATATTCTTTTATATTGATGTGGGATTAATATGCCACTGTTAGTATATTCTTCCAGACTTTCCTGATAAGACTGAAATATAATACTCACGCTTAATGTCCGGGACCTGGTCGGACATCATCTCATAAAAGATGTGGTAGGAACGCTCAAGAGTTTGCTGGGAGATGACACGAGCCTTTTCCAGTAGGTAGACCTCGATGTCAGCCCCAGACAGCTTGCCGGAGGTTTGGAAGTGGATACGGATGAACTTACCCTGTAAAATAGAAATGACTTGAAAAGTGATGCTGCTGAGTAAGTATTTTGAATGCTGTGACATAAGTGTTTCTAGCCTTATACAGGGAGTTGAGATAAGGATTTATACTACTGATAAAGCGACACTCACGAATCGGGAGGAATTGTCATTACGGGTGGTCTTGGCGTTACCGAAGGCCTCCAACACAGGATTAGTCTGGACGATCTGGTCCTCCAGGTTCTAGAAAGAAAGTAAGGTTAATGGATGATGGATTATTTAAATCTAGATAACTCATGCGCTTCATATTGCATGTGCTAAATGAAAGTTTAATGGCACTTTTATGTAACAGTACTTTGAATTTTCAGTTTCCTATATCGCTCACCTGTTTCTCTGGTTCTCCTTCCTTTTTGAGGGTTGAACCAACGTTGGCAAAGTATGAGAGTACCTTCTTGGTGTTCTCGGTCTTGCCGGCGCCGGACTCACCGCTGTAGGTTGCGTGAAAGGATGCAGCAATATAATGAGGTGATTAATCATAGTTATCATAAGGTATCATAAAGTTCATATCATAATTAAGGTATCATAAAGCACACTATACCACAATCTGTTATGAAGCTTTAACACACTTTTGATGACTCACAAACAAAACAAAATAATTCGTACATTTGAGTATTTAGAAAATATAAAGATTACTGCATCCTGAGATTTACTTACGTAATCAACATGGACTGGTTGCCACCCACTGAAATAAAATAATATTGTAGGATTTACTTTAATATTGTGAAAGGTTGAAATAAAACAAACACACACACACATACACACACACACACATACACACACACACACACACACACACACACACACACACACACACCACACACACACACACACACACACACAGCTGTGGAATTCCCTTCCTACTGATGTAAAAAACATTAATATTTACATGTAATTTATTTCAATTTAAAAAGAAAATAAAGAGTTATTTGTTTACTTGTCAGAATACAGGATGTTAGGCGAACGATGTAAGTGTGTGTCAATACGCAAGTCAGTGTGGATGTTCTATATTGTTAACGCTTGTAAGAATGCATGTGTTGGAGATTTGGTGATTGTTTTTACATAATTGGAATCTTATTTACTGTAAAGTTTGATTGCATAATCTATTCAAAATATTTCTTAGAAAATATGTTGCCTGTGTACTGCAAATTTAGATTAGAAATTTCCGTCTGTCAAAGAGTCTTGGCTCGACAGACCATGCCGTTAATAGACATGGTATATATAAGTTTGTTTATATAATTTATAGATGTAACAATTATGGCAATAAATTTACTATTTACAATTTTTTTTTTTTACTATATTTACACATACACACAACACACATACAACACACACCCATAACACACACACATAACACACACAGTCACACACACACACACACACACATACACACACACACACAAACACCACCTGTATTTTTGAATTTGTATCATATACATCCAAATTACTATGTTTACCTCCACAGGAACGAGATGAATATTCACGCACATGTTAAAAAAGAAAAGTCGCTGTGAAAGTAAACTCAGACAAATAAACTCAAGTATATACTCGCCTTGCATCATAGCTGAGTAGGCGCCGTCAGAGATGGCGAACAGGTGAGGCGGCACCTCATTACGCCTCTTTCCCTGGTAGATCTTGACCGCACGGTTGGTGTAGATGGGGTAGCGCTTGTAGGGGTTGACGACGATACAGAAGAGGCCGGAGTAGGTATAGATAAGCTGAGTGACATAGCGAGCCTTCAAGTTGTATAGGACGGAGGGGTCGTTCAAGTAAGTCAGGTTGGACATATCCTCGCATTTCTCGTACTTGGGAGGGTTAACTTGATTGACTTGATCTTTCTTGTACTCCTTGGTTTCACCGTTAGCCATCACAGTAATTTTTTCACCCTTAGTGCCCTGGATCGAACCCTCAAGAAATCCATCGGCGCCGTCGGGAACCCAACAAGACTTTTTGGCATCGTAAGGTTTAGTGGAGTCCTTCATCTTCATCTCATTCGTAAGAAACAACCATTGGGAGGGGTCGGGGTCGGGGCCCGTGCTCTTCTTGACGTGGCCGGGCATGGTGGTGGTGGGTGCCTAAAGCTGTCTAATGTTCAAACTGGAATAGCGATGTTCGAAGACCCTGTAGATGGACAGTAACATTATGGCAAATATCTGAGTTTGAATGAGACAAAGAAAAAATATAGATTAAGTTTTTATCGGCGCACGTACATGGATGGGCGACTCCAACTGGAGGAACACTCACTTCTCTTCAATGATTACGAAGACTTTGAAACTTTAGCACAAAGCATAACA
>JACEEZ010024208.1:544429-574429 GCA_016584305.1 Chionoecetes opilio
GTATTTCAATAAATTTCAATGGGGAAAATTGATTTGATATACGAGCAAATTGAGTTAGGAGCTCGATCAATGAACGAATTAAACTCGTAAGCCAAGGTACCACTGTATATATATATATATATTATATATATATATATATATATATATATATATATATATATATATATATATATATATATATATATATATAATATATACCTAGTATATATATATATATATACATATATTTATTTTTTATTTTTTATTACAGTAAGTGAAATTTCAGACTTTTGAATAAGGAAGATTTATGAGTATAATTTAGGTGCAACGAAAAATTCGCAACTCAGTCATAGTAACTGTATTTGCTGCCCACTTTATATCTCCGCTCCTAACATCTCTCCCCTTCATTCACACTCACACACACACGCACACACACACACACACACTACACTTGGGTACTTCGTAGTGTAGTGGTTAGCACGCTCGGTTCACAACCAAGAAATCCCTGGTTCGATCCCCAGGCGGAGCAGAGAAAGATGACTTGTCTCCTTAAAATCCGAGCCTCTGTCCACCCAGCAGCGAATGGGTACCAGGTGTTAGTCGGGATTTGTGTCCCGCATCCCGGGGTAGCAGTTTCTGCCAACACTAAGCACTAATGAAGCAAAATAATAATGTAGAGTGGAGACGGGACCATATATACGAGTGTAGCTCAGACCCTGTAAAATTCACCCAGGTAAATACAGCTAGGTACTCACACACACACACACACACACACACACACTACCACACACATGGGGAGGCGGTAGCAGAGCGGTTAGCGTCACCGGGTGGCGTTCTCGAAGACCAGAGTTCGATCCCGAGTGAGACCCATACATCCACTTAAAATATTTTTGCACCGTCGAGTGGCCTAAGAACACCCACATGCCCTGCCCATTAACTCTACCTTCGATTGCGAGTGCATCGGAGGACACGGGGGCGGCATGAACCTCTAATCACAGGCGTCACTATAAAAATCCTGCCTGCGCCACCACGGGCGAGGGCCAACCATCACAGCCCTCAAGTGCACCTCCAGGGCCTACCATCTGAGCTCTGGAGGTCACTGTTTACAGGCGCTTTAGGCCAAGATGTAAAAAAACAAAAACAAAAACAACAAAAACACACACACAGTGAACACACACCCACATAAAACAAACACACACACACATACACACACACACACACACACACACACACACAACACACATACATAACACACACACATAGCACACACACACACCACACACACACAACCACCACCTGAGCTTTCAAATGGATAAGTGGCCGGCGCCAGACAGGCAGGCCATTCTGTGGTCGGACGTTCGTTCCCCGACCCCGCTCACTCCCGGGGATTTATCACTGACAGATGCAAGTGTCTATTATCCCCCTTAAGGAAGGAAATGGGATGTGTGTGGTGAACGAGGTTCCAGCATTACCCAAAGATCGGTCAATACGAGCTCCGAGCTCTTTCCGGGAGGGAAAAACTTGCGATCGCGAGAGTAACTTGCTTGGAAATGACCGTGGGTGAACACACACACGCGCGCACACACACGCACATACACACACACACACAAGTTGGTACGAGGTAATCAGTAGTGTAGTGGTTAGCCCGTTCAGTTCACAACCGATAAATCCTGTTTTCGGTCCCCGGGCGGAGCGGATAAAGATGGGCGGTCTCCTTAAGACGGTCGATGGGCGGTCGTTCACACGGGGCGATTTCAGTCGCGGCGATAGTCGTGCTGCAAACGCGGAGACTTCACTTAAGGTGATTAAGTCGCTGCGTCTCTCTCTCTCTCTCTCTCTCTCTCTCTCTCTCTCTCTCTCTCTCTCTCTCTCTCTCTCTCTCTCTCTCTGTCTTTCTAATCAGTTATTACTTAATTATTTTCACTAGTTCATTAACAAATTTATCTATTAATAGCAAGAATAATAATAAAACAAATCTAGTCATATTTTTTTCTTATTATCGATCATTAGTTTTATAATTTTATCGTTAATTCAATGTATAGTCTGTCTTTTACTTCTTTCTTTTATGTTCCTGTTATAGTTGACACACTTCATTATAGGGTGATGCAGGGTTTGCTAGTCATGACCTGACCTGCCCGTCCCCTGAGGACTGTGGGCAGGGCAGACAGAGTGTGATGGAGTTAATTGTTCGCTTTTATTAGTGCAAATACACACAGGGGAACATTTTGTGGGTCGCTTCCGTGTTTACCGATTCTTTGATATCAGTCTTTTATAAATAGCTGATGTATTTATATATTCTCTATCTATTCTATCTATTTTTGGGTGTCATGATTTCTTTGTTTATGTAATTCGATTCCGTACGCTACTTAATTATTATTATATTATTATTATTATTATTATTATTACTATTATTATAATAATTATTATTATTAATATCATTATTATTATTATTATTATTATTATTATTATTATTATTATTATTATTACTATTATTATTATCTTGTAGTTATTATAGATTGGCACTTTTCTTTTTTTCTTTTATAAGTTACGGTGAAAAAAGTCATCATTTGGGTTAAATGATTTATTATTTATTCATTTATTAGACTGTCTCCTCAGTTACCGATCTCCACGTGGAGTGCTTGCAAGAGTTGCCCTCTCATTGGCTATCGTCATGCATCGCCAGCCATTGAGGCGCGACGTCACCATGAAAGCGCGGAGTTTGTCGCCTGGTGTGTGCCACCCCATACAAGCACATGTAACTCGAGTCGCTGAGAAATCGCGCGACATCAAGGGATATCTCGAGTCGTGCGACTGGGCCAGCGACAAGCGACTACGTGTGAACGCTCCTATAGACTTCCATTGAATTTGCAGTCACGGTTCTGGAGTAGCGCGACTGAATCGCCTCATGTGAACAGGGCCTATAACCTGAGCCTATAACCCAGCAGTGAATTGGTACCGGGTGTTAAACCCCTTTCACATATTCTAGAGTAGCGCGCCGAATTGTGGCGACTCGTTACTCGTGAAAACACGTGGGCGCACTACTAAGTACTCGTGGATACTCGGTATCCACGAGTATCCTGCCAGTCGACTCGTGAGAGTCGTGGCAGGGTCGTGAGGTGTCTTGGGTATGCGTGGGAGAGGCTGGAAATTTTGGATATGTTCAAAATCTGGCCGCGCAACGGTCACGACTTTTGAATGCGTAGCGGTTGCGTAGCCGGGTCGTAACTACTAGTATCAACTCGTAGCGACTCGACGTTTATCGTAGCGACTCTTGCCTATTTGTCGTGACTCAGGCACCCCACGAGTTGTCACGCATTGCTACGAGTTGTCAAGTGTTGCTACGAACTACCATGACAAATCGTAGCAATTCGTGGCAAACGCATAAGTCGTAGTGAATCGTGGACGAGTTGCTACGAATATCTAAGAGTCGTAACGAGTTGGTCGACGAGTAGCTACGACTTACAAGAGTAGCCAAGAGTAGCAAACGCATTCTGTCCACGAGTTCAATCTAAGGCGCCGATATCATGCCAAGAGTAGCTACTACTACCACGCGTTACTAAGAGTAGTCACGCATTACTATGAGTTGTCACGCATCTAGCTATTGTTTGCTACGAGTTTGCAAGATTCCACACGAGTCGCCATGAATTACCAACTCAGCGACAGGGTTGCCAGCCAACGCTACGAGTTTACACGCATATAAAGGGGTCCCAACAGGCGATTGACCTCAGTTGACTTCTCCTGACCTTAATTTACGCCCAGTTTTACGTCAGTTGTGACCTAAACCTGCCACCTACGCTACCACGCTTTCCTAGGCACCATCATGTCACGCCATTTCCAGAAGAGATGCCCATGTCGGAAAAGCTATTTTCTTCCGAAGAGGAAACTAAGGACATCACAATCAGGGACATCAGACCAACAGCCAGTCTCCAATCTATTACCAGTCAGCAACATAACTATTCAGATTATTGCCGGACCACCACCGCCCGTCTTATCTCTGTGTCATACTTCATTATCCTCTCACAGCAATACAGACATGAACACCCCAACACACACACACACACACACACACGTCACTAATATTCACAACCCATTTATTTCCTGTCTACGTTCCGCCTCCTCCACCCACGCACCACGCACCCACCCACACACCACATCCTTCACAATCCTTCACATGCCCTTATTTATCATCCTCTCATTCACCGCCACTATCTCCTACTTTCCCTTCACTAACATATTTGTAGCGGAGGGAAAAAAATCAATAGTAAAATTGGTGCTTCTTTAGTATGAAAACCAAAAAAAAGTACAATAATTATAATAATAATAATGATGCTAACAATAATGATGATATTAATAAAAAAAAACAATGATGATAACAACACTAATAGTAATGATGATAATGATGATAAGTAATGATGATAATAAGTGGAATATCATACTGCACTACGATTGTTCCCAGAAACAGTGATTACAGACACAACACACACACACACACACACACACACACAGGTGTTCCGTATTGTAGTGATTAGCACGCTCGGCTCACAACCGCGAAGTTTCGGGTTCGATCCCCGGGCGGAGCGGAGAAAAATGGCCGGTCTCCTTAAAAACACCCGACCCACTGTCCACCCAGTAGTAAATGGGTACCGGGTGATAGCCGGTGGTTTGTGACCCGCCTCCTGGGGTGATGTGCAGATGACCCTGCACCTCACCAGATAGTTACGGCTTTCCGTCTTAGATCAGTTAGGTCCACAGTCAGGTGTTAGGTCCACAGTCAGGTGTTAGGTCCACAGTCAGGTCGAAGCCACCGGGTCGTACAAACTCGTAGCAAACTCTTGCAATGTCGTAGCAACTCGTAAAATGTAAATGACTCATAGCAACTCGTAGCGACTCGTAGCAATTCGTCATCAATTTTTGTTGACATTTCAACCAATTCGTAGTGACACGTACATAGTCGTAGACACTCGTAAGTACTCGTAACTATGCGTACAAACTCTTAGCAAATCCGTACCAACTCAGGTACTAATTCGTGACTGGGTATACACTCTCAGAAATGGGGGGGTATATTAAGGGTAGAATTGTTACATCGCACCATCACTACCCTTTTTATACCCTATGTCCAGGCTGGAGGGTAGATGCTGCCGATTATACCCTTCATCTACCCTTTATCTACCCTTTTTAGACGAGAGGGTTGAGAAAGGGTATATTTGGGGTTGGAAAAGGGTATATTTAGGGTTGCAAAAGGGTATATTTGTAAGGGTAGAAAAAGGGTAGCAGTATTTCATCACTACAAACACCCTTTTTCTACCCTTTTCCTATCCTTCTTTTCTAAGAGTGTACGAGAAACGACCCTTAAAACAGTGTCGGGGCCTTTTCTCCACCAGTAGACGCCGATTTGAGATTCGGCGCTACTTGGCTTGCTACTCTAGAATGTGTGTAAGGGGCTTTAGCCGGGGGTTGTGTCCCGCCTCCCGGGGTGGTGGCTTCGGCCAACACAACACTGAACACTAAGGAAGCAAAAAATATATATATAAAATGTAGATATGAAGACGGGGCCATATGAGTGTAGAATTCAGGCCCAGTAAAATTCAACTAGACAAATTCAACTAGGTAAATACACACACACACACCACACACACTCTCTCTCTCTCTCTCTCTCTCTCTCTCTCTCTCTCTCTCTCTCTCTCTCTCTCTCTCTCTCTCTCTCTCTCTCTCTCTCTCTCTCTCTCTCTCTCTCACCCACACACACTCTCACTTTCTCTCTCTCTTTAGATCTTATCCCCTGTTTCGTGTTCGGTCTCTGCCTTCCACTTGCTACCTAGCGTGTCCGTCAGGGTGGCAAGGTTATTAGAGTCGAGAGCTCGCAATGTGTAGCGTCCCTGCGCATTCGGTCAGCGGTTCGAGTCCGCCTAGTTCGTGCTGACGTGGTGGCGCTTTGTATAGTCAATAACCTTGTAGTTGGTACTTGCAAAGTGTCTAGATAGGATGAAAATCTTATCTTATCTTGCTACCTAGCGTAACAAGGTTTGCTGTGCATGGCTGAAGCGTAATGAAAATGCATGGACCTGTCCTTCCAGCGATGTAAATCTTAAAATTTGATGATTTTTTCTTACATGTTGCTATATTTTTCTTCTTGTCTTGTGGAAGCTGTGGATCTTTGAAGTATAACGATGTTTTTGGTCATGCAATTGCGTTAAGATTTTTTTTTCATAGACTTCGTTATGTTTGATATTTGGCACTATTTTTTTTTCAGTGGTCCGTTTCAAGTTGGTGAGTTTGATTTCTATTTACCTAGAATGCCTGTCATGTTTTTACGACCTGGAGGTAATTGAAACTATTCCTTTGCTTCTCCTGAAAGAGAGAGAGAGAGAGAGAGAGAGAGAGGAGAGAGAGAGAGAGAGAGAGAGAGAGAGAGAGAGAGAGAGAGAGAGAAGAGGAGAGAGAGAGAGAGAGAGAAAAGAGATAGAGAGAAGAGAGAGAGAGAGAGAGAGAGAGAGAGAGAGAGAGAGAGAGAGAGAGAGAGAGAGAGAGAGAGAGAAAAACAAAATTATGAATTCATAAAAGGTCATGCATGTGTCATGAAAACTTTTGGTGTAGATATTCTGGTGTGCTAATTGAAGATATGAGTTAAAAACATATTGCATGAGTCATAATGAAAAAAAGAGTTTAGCAACACCTTTTAACCTCGTCGCGTCAGAATTTGCAGTGCCAAAGCATGTGTAGACTATGAGTAGATTACCTGCAGTAACGTATGTAAAGAGGAGTAACGTAGGAGTAGTAAGGTTACGGGTTTCAATTCTAGGCGCCTGAATTCTTTTAACGAATCATCTACCATCTTTTGAGAGAAACGAGAAGATGGTCGTCAAAATATTATAGAGAAATAAAGTTCTGTTTTATTACATATTTTTTCATCACCAACCCATCTTTATTGTATCATCTCTCTCTCTTCTCTCTCTCTCCCTCTCTTCTCCTCTCTCTCCTCTCTCTCTCCTCTCTCTCTCTCTCTCTCTCTCTCTCTCTTCTCTCTCTCTCTCTCTCTCTCTCTCTCTCTCTCTCTCTCTCTCTCTCTCTCTCCTTCCTTCCTCCTTCCTCTCTCTCTCTCTCTCTCCTCTCTCTCTCTCTCTCTCTCTCTCTCTCTCTCTCTCTCTCTCTCTCTCTCTCTCTCTCTCTCTCAACACCCTGATTTATGTATCCTTGTTTTAAGACTGATGTTTCCTTGTCTTGTATGTTGTTTCCCATGACTTGTTCTCTAATATTTCCCACTTGTATTAGCAGGACATCTTTATTTCTCTGTATATTCTTATTAACTCAGGAACTACCACGTGTAGGTCTCGCGGCCTCTTGTAGCTTCCCTATGTTCTTATGTTCTTCTTATGTTCGGACTGACTGATCCATCTAATCACTTATTCCTCTCCCTAAGATTGTGTTCAACAGAAAACTAGAATACAGACTTGGAGGAAACTAAAATATATGTGATGACGTGTTTGATGCTCCAGTTTTAATAGGTGTGCTATATTATCCGCCATCTCTTTCTCCTCCCACTCCAACTCTTCTTCCTCCATCTCCTTCTTTCTTCTCTCTCTGCAGTTCAACCCTCTTCTTCTTTTCCTCTTTTCCTCATCTTTGCCTTTTCCTCTTCTTTCATGTCCTCACTGTCTTATATTACCCCATCTTGTCGTCGTCGTCGTCGTCATTTTCCTCCTCCTCTCTTTCCGCCAGCATTCTCTCTCTCTCTCTCTCTCTCTCTCTCTCTCTCTCTCTCTCTCTCTCTCTCTCTCTCTCTCTCTCTCTCTCTCTCTCTCTCTCTCTCTCTCTCTCCAAATGCAACGTTTTCTACTTCCCTCTACTCTCGCTTCTCCATTCCCCCTCCTTACACAAAGCACTACATTTTCTTTACTCTCCCTCCCATACCCCTTCCCCCCTTGCCCGTGCCCCCCCTCTCATTC
Organism: Chionoecetes opilio; assembly: GCA_016584305.1. Taxonomy (NCBI): domain Eukaryota; kingdom Metazoa; phylum Arthropoda; class Malacostraca; order Decapoda; family Majidae; genus Chionoecetes; species Chionoecetes opilio. Next base: position 552,352 of record JACEEZ010024208.1, read on the forward strand.
TTTCCCCTCACCCTCGCAACGGACCCCCACAAGCTTACTCCCTCGCCACCTCCACCCTCCTCCACACTCCCTTCCTTCCTCTCCCCACTCCCTCCCCTATTTATAAAAAAGAACGCCATATTTTTCATTATTCCTCCTCCTCCCTCCTCCTCCTCCTCCTCCTCCTCCTCCTCCTCCTCCTCCTCCTCCTTCAATGTACTCTTCCTCCTTAGACCTTTTTGTCTATCGCACACGAGCTAGCGCACACACACACCACACACAACACACACTACACACATTCTCTCTCTCTCTCTCTCTCTCTCTCTCTCTTCTCTCTCTCTCCTCTCTCTCTCTCTCTCTCTCTCTCTCTCTCTCTCTCTCCTCTTCTCTCTCTCTCTCTCTCTCTCTCTCTCTCTCTCTCTCTCTCTCTCTCTCTCTCCTCTCTCTCTCTCTCTCTCTCTCTCTCTCCTCTTCTCTCTCTCTCTCGCGCGCGCGTTCTCCTATCACCGTGTTTCGTGCCAGGACGTGAAATATGCTCACAATATGTTATAGTCGTATAATATTAAATTTACTAATCGCAAACACTGTACTGTGTGTGTGTGTGCGTGTGTGTGTGTGTGTGTGTGTGTGTGTGTGTGTGTGTGTGTGTGTGTGTGTGTGTGTGTGTGTGTGTGTGTGTGTGTGTGTGTGTGTGTGTGTTGTGTGTGTGTATTACAAAATGAGAACATGATCGGTTACATTCTGTATCGTTACACTTTCCTAGTTGTGCATTTGTATATAAAATAATGAAGTCTTGTAAAATATTCCTCTCCCTCTTTCTCTTTCTCTCTCTCTCTCTCTCTCTCTCTCTCTCTCTCTCTCTCTCTCTCTCTCTCTCTCTCTCTCTCTCTCTCTCTCTCTCTCTCTCTCTCTCTCTCTCTCTCTCTCTCTCTCTCTTCAACGATTGTCCTTAGTTCACAAAACAATGGAACGCCTGAGTAGGAATGGTTGCAGGTAGATTGGTATTTCAAGAAACCTTATATAACTATGTAAGTATTATTTAACACATCATACAATTGAATAGTACGACAATATGACATGAACATTGACTTTAGTTCAAGTAGGACCGAAAATATAATTCTACCTATTTATCTTATCATTATACTTTTTGCTGATATTTATCATCATTATGTCTTCGATATATCAAAGACTGTCTGAAAATAAGTCTTATTTGTGAACCTGGATCTTAGTCTTAGTTGTGTAAGGGCAAACTTGTACACGTTTTTCAATCTATATTTATCCACATTTGTCCATCCGAGCACCAAACAAAGAAATGGTGTCACTGGCCTCATTTTCAACGATATTTCCTGTATCGCATTTTTTTTTTGTGTCGAATAACATGAAAAATGAGTAATAACTCTCAACACACACACCCACACACACACACACACACACACACACACACACACTCCTCCTTGGACGAAAGAAGAGAAAGGGAGGACTTCGTTTCAGTGTACAGAGTGATGAGGGATATAGAAAAGATAGACAGGAATAATCCATTTGTGTGGGACGCTGGAGAAACATGATAACACGCTAAAAAAAAAGTGTCTGAGTAATATCAATAAACATTTTTAATACACTTTCCCATTTACAAGTATCGACGTTTGTAATGCCTTGAGAAACAGATAGTTCAAACCAAGAATATTCATGAATTTAAAGCTAAACTTGATAGCAAGAGATTTGAAGACAGAAAGCTACGAGCATATGTCACTTTCTGTATGCTATAACTAGGTAAACTAGGAAAAATACGCAAACACACACACACACACCACAGACACACACACACACACACACACACACAACACACACACACACACACATACACACCTGTATCTTGGGGTACTCCGTAGTATAGGGGAAGCACGCTCGGTTCACAACCGAGAAGTCCCGGGTTCGATCCCCGGGCGGAGCGGAAACAGATGGGCTGTTTCCTTAAAACCCGAGCCCCTGTCCACCCAGCAGTGAATGGGTACCGGGTGTTAGCCGGGCTTTGTGACCTGCTCCCCGTGGTGCTGGCTTCGGCCAAAACTAAGCACTAAGGATGAATGATAAAAAAATGTTGATATGGAGACGGGGCCATACGAGCGTTGCTCAGGCCCTGTAAAATACAACTAGATGAATACAACTAGACAACTAGATGAATACACACTGCTATGGGCACTTGACCGCCACGATGGTCAAGCGCCATTCTGTGGTTAGTTGGTTCGAATCCTCACTGCTCCAGGGGAGTTTTAACTGACAAAAATTCGGCCGGTTACTGTCCCCTTTGAACAAGGGGATGTGTGTGTGTGGTGTGTGAGGTCCCAGCATTACCCAAAGATCGGTCACTACGAGCTCCAAGCTTATTTCGGGAGGGTGATACTGGCGATCGCGAATACGACTCGCGTGGACAAGACCATGGGTGAATGAATAACACTACACACACACACACACACACACACCGTCTGTGGGGCTCGGTGGTTTGGGGCACCATTGCGTCTTGCGCAATCTTTGCATCGTTGCGCCATTCTATGGTTCGGGCGTTCACTCCCTGCTCGCTCCTGGAGATTATTAACTGACAAATGCGGGTGGTTACTGTCATCCTTGGGCAAGGGGAGGGTGTGTGTGTGGTGTGTGAGGTCCCGGCATTACTCAAAATTGGTCTCCATGAGCTCCAAACTCTTTCCGGGATGGTAAAACAGGCGATCGCGATTCAAACTCGCCTGGGCAAGACTAAAAACAAGGATCACACACACACACACACACAGTCACACACACACACACACACACGCATACATTGTCCTCCTTTAGCAAGGGGATAGGTGTGTGTGGTGTGTGAGGTCCCAGCATTACCCAAAAATCGGTAATAATGAGTTCCTAGCTTGCACCGGGAGGGTGAAACTGGCGATCGCTACAAAACCATGGGTGAATAAATGACACACACACACTCACAAACACACACACAAACACACACACACACACACACACACACACACATACACACACACACACACACACACACACACACACACACACACACACACATATTTCTTTTTTCTCTCTCTCCCTCTCTGTCTTGACAGGTGTTGGTTTTCCTCCCTGGCACCCAACACTCCTTGCGCTGCTCACCCTCGCCACCATGTCCCTGGCACACACACAGGTATTTTGTGACACCCTCTGATACTCACAAATACATATTTCTGCAAAACTAAATATACAACTTACGAAATAACTCCTCAGTTCACCCTTTATATAAGTTATTTTCAAATTTCGTCACGGATCTTTGTAATGTGTCGTTGAGGCTTATATTGCCATCAAATTATTAATAGCTACATATTGCCTTATAATTTGCCTTGCCATGCCTTGATTTATATTGTCATATAAATCAAGTTCATTATACTAGTTTGAGTAACAAGTGGCATCTCATATTTATTTATGAAAGTAGATGACGTATAAGGGTTGTTTTGCATCAGTCTGGTCGTTCATTATACAAGGTGTTGATTCTGGACTTATATAATTTTGTGAGGATTGCTTGGGTATCTTAAGATCATGGATGTTTGAGGATGTTTATTGGTTACTTAGTTCATTCTACAAATTTTGTTGTTCACAATTTTCTTCTTCCTTTCTTTAGTATGGTTAATTTCCCCTCATTTGCCAGGGATGAAACCGAGATTGTACATTGTATTCCCTTAGAGTTGTTGTCAATGTTCTCTCGGTGACAAAAGATGATAATGGCTCAGAGTATCCCTGTAGTGGTTTGAATATGGGCTCTTGAAGCGAGCATGTAAAAGGAAGGTTTATCCGCTAGTAATAAAGTTACTCGTGTTGGTTATTATTAGTTTAGTTGACTGGTGTATTTGTTTATTAAATACTAATTAGTATTGTTATTGTAGGGACCCATATAAAACGACGAGGTTAAGTCACTCTGCTGTTTTATTTGTAAGGTTTAACTTTAACTATTTTGATGTTTTCAGGCCTCAACAATTTTTTAAGGCTTTTATCAATTTAGTAACGATTGAACAATTTGTCGATTAAGTAACGTCACATAAACTCAGGAGACACTGGTGGTGCTGCAGCTTAGTGTATTACAGATGTTACGGGTAATGGGTCCATGGAATACAAGTTATGGCAAACGAAAATCTTGTACCGCAAATGATTATCCACCACAGGTCTGTGGGCTTGACATCGTGTGGTGATAACGCTGCTGATATTGATTGGCGCCCATAATAACATAAATATTAGAAGTGGTCATTGATGTGTAAGATGACACATTCATAGCTAATATTTAAGTAACTGCCACCTTTGCTCAGGAGAAGATTAATTTTACTCCTGTGTTGCATGACGAAAGTCAGATACAACACGTTTTAGTGTAACTTGTAAAAGGAATTAGAAGGCGGCAACCTCCTCGAGCTCCTGCTGTGCCTTGCGGAACTTGGCCAGGTTGAGGGCGGCGATCTCCTCGGCCTCCTCGATCTGCCTCTTGTAAGTCTTGATCTTCTGCTGGAGCTTGTCGACAAGGTCCTGCATCCTCTCGTGATTCTTCTTGTCCTCGTCGGCCTGGAAGGTGAGCTCCTTGATGCGCCTCTCGCACTTCCTCAGGTTCTTCTGGGCATCGGAGTGGCGGCGGGACTCGTCGTCCAGTTGAATCTCCAGTTCGCGAACGCGGCCCTCCAGTTTGTTTAAGGATTTCTTCACAGTCTTCTGAGCGTTACCTTCAGTTTCTTCAAACTTAGCTTGCAGTTCCCTGTAAGAAACCTCTAATGATTTTCTCATCTTCTCTTGGTTCTGGGCGTGTTCCTGCTCGGCGCGGAGTTCATCAGCCAGGCGGGCGGCGTCCACCATGGCCTTCTTGGCCTTCTCCTCGGAATTCTTGGTCTCGTTCAGCATCTCGTCCAGGTCAGCCTATAACAGATAAAGATATGGAGACATTGCCAGCAAAGAAAAATGTAGGCATCATCTTTCAGATTATCCTTTCATCATTCTTTTATGGAAAGAACTCGTTAGGTTCCTGCTGTAAATAAATAACGTGACGTCTGGATATGATTTTCTTAGCACGACATCTATCTCGTTACCAATTAAGGAATTTATATCATGCCTTTGCAAATTAACTTCTTATACAGCGTAGGTGAGTTTCAGGTTTGCGCACTAGCATTCAGTTATACCAGCAGCAAAATGGTATTCACCTCATGTTGTTTAGCCTTGATTTCCTATTTTCTTGTACCGGAATACATGCCATTGCTTTAACTCGCTATCTCAATATTCACCTAGCCTACAAGGGCAATATCAGCTCAGGGTGACAACACAGATCACTGATATTCAGAAGATACATCTTAAGTCATAACATTTACATAAGATGGTACCATGTGGTTATCATACCATATATACCATATCAACATTGTTTTTCAAATTCCTGCAGTCACTCAACCAGGTTCATCTGCCATAAAATTCCTACCAGGTCACAACCCTACCCTCCCTTGCCAATACGGTTGGTTATCTTTTTCTCGGATCTTATTACCAATTGTTACCAAGAACCTGCCAACGTTTACTATATCCAAAAAGTTATTTTCTACATATGTTTACGGCATAAGCGTCTATGTTTTACCAACGTGCTCGTAAAAATTATATTATAGAGCAAGTGCTTTTTGGCTTGCAATCTTTAAAGCCTAATAATAAAAGGATGATATTCATATTGCATTGATATTGTAAACTATGTTCTTGTATTATATGTCCCTGTAGCTTATTTTTGATAGCTTGCCACTTGAACACTATTTTCTATATTATCCCTTATACCTAGCATATATTGCCTAGTAAATTATTTTTTAGCAATTTGACCAAATATTCATATCCTAGTAGTATGTAAATCGTAATCTGCATAACTCAATTAATATTGCATAATCTACTTTTAAATTTGAGCTCATGTTTTCATTTCCCGTTGCAGTTCTAATACTGCCTATTTTACGTACAGGATTGTTTCTGTAACATAATTTTTCCGCGCATTTCCTTTGCTTTCTCGACCTACATGTGATTAACCTTCAGATTAAAATTCTCAATATATCTCTTAAAGATAGTCATAGTATATAACAAAGCAAACCTTGTTTTGTTCAATGCATCAAAAACCCAATTTCTTCACTTATAAACTCAACATAACCTGCCAGACAACAGTTATTTTCCTCTCTTCTTCAACGACACTCAACTGTCTACCTCTTCTACAATGAACATTCTCTTTGTCGTCAGTGAACTTTTTCGAATCTTGAGCTTAAGTGGCATTTCTGTGAGCTAGAAGTGAATTATAGTCGTTTTCAGGTGAGCTTCGTGGCATCTGGCGGACTTAGTGTAGGTCTGAGTGAAATTCTGAGGGCACACTTCCGATAGAGCTTATCCTTTATAAAAAATCTGAACTGGAAATCTCACATCTCATAGAGTATAGAGTAGTCTTTGATTGAGTATATAGATGAATACATTTTGTTTTTGAGGTAGTGAATAAAGCAAGGTTTGCTTTGCCCTATTCAGACATCAAAGAAATATCAGAAGTTAGGTACTCTGTGGCAACCCTCCGTGAATCACTTAATTCCTGTAGAGTTAGACGTCTAGTGAACGTCACAAGACACATGATTAATTGAGTTTTCTTTTCTCCTTACTTATCATCCTTCTGTTGTCTTTATCTTTAGGTATTGGAATTGTTGTTCCCTTCCAGATCCCGAAAAAGACAGGTAAGTATAAGTATTTCCTATTCGTAACTGTCTTTCTATATGCCCTCGCCAAAATATGATTTGGCTTCAACAACTATATATCTGGTGACCATTTAACTTATTTCGAATTTTGTTTACCATTTTAGAAGAAAGTTTTAGATTCTAGATTTTTTCATTCATACGAACACCCTCCACTTTTACAATTTACAACAAGGGTCAACATGCAGTCGGTACTTACTTGTAAAGTTTGCATTTCACCCTCCAACTTCCTCTTGGCCAAGGTGAGGCTGCTACATTGGCTGTTGAGCTGACCAAGTTGTTCTTGAGCCTCAGAGAGATCAGCATCTGCCTGACGGCGGCCCCTATCGGACTGTTCCAAGAGAGATCGAGATTCATCCAGTTCTCCCTGTAGGGCGTTGCCACGACGGTCAGAAATTCCCAGCTGCTCGCGGTATTCGGAGGCGATGCGGTGTTGGTCCTCGACCTTCAGGTCCATATCCTTGAATTCAGTCTGGAGCTTCTTGAAGGACTTCTGGAGGTCAGAATGGGCCTTGTTCGAGTGGTCAAGAGAGATTTCCAGTTCGTTGATGTCAGATTCAAGCTTCTTCTTTTGGCGGAGAGCCTCGGCCTTGGCCTTGGCTTCAGCCTCAAGAGAAGCCTGCATGGAGTCCATAGCTTGCTGATGACATTTCCTATAAATTATTGAGAAAATTGTCAATAGCTACATAGATATGTATATATGTATATATATATATATATATATATATATATATATATATATATATATATATATATATATATATATATATATTTTTTTTTTTCGTAACATTTGTGCTTATAGTGCCTGTAGGCAATGACCTCCAGGGATCGGATGGTAGGTCCTGGAGGTTCACTTGAGGGTTGTAATGATTGGCCACCGCCCGTGGTGGATTTTTATAATGACGCCTGTGATTAGAGGCTCATGCCGCGCCCTGTGTCCTCCGATGCACTCTCAATCGAACAATCGAAGGTAGAGTTAATGGGTAGCATATAGGTGTTCTTAAGTGGTGCAGAAAGATTTTGAGTGGACTTCGGTTCTCATCGGGAATCGAACTCGGGTCACGGAGAACGCCTTTCGGAGACGCTAACCACTCTGCTACCGCCTCCCCAAATATATACTGTATCTATCTATCTATCTATCTATCTATATATATATATATATATATATATATATATATATATTATATATATATATATATATATATAATATATATATATATATATATATCACACATATATATATATATATATATATATTACACATATATATATATATATATATACACATAATATATAATATATATATATACATATATATATACATATATATATATATATATATATACATATATATATATATATATATATATATATATACAATATATATATATATATATTATATATATATATATATATATAATATATATAATATATATATAATATATATATATAGTATATATATATATATAGTTATAATATATATATATATAATAAGAGATAGGAGGCTAAGTAAAGGGTTAGAAGTTAGGAAAAGATCAAGAAGAATGTTGGGCGTGTCTCCAAGGTGGTCAGGAATACGGGTAGGGTGCTGCACCAGCTGCTCTAGGTCTTGGAGAAAAGAAAAGTTGTAGGCATGTTCACCAGGTTGGTCAGTGAAGAAGATGATAGCCAAAGCTGGTGGTGAACATTGAAATCGCCAGGAATGAAATTTTTTGCAAAATGGAAAAATAAATAGGATGTGCTGCACTTTTGATGTCAAATAGTCCAAGAATTTTACATAGTCCGAGGAGTTATTTGAGAGATGTACATCACAGACACATTTAGTTAGAGAGTGACATTGAAGTCGAAACCAGATGGTAGAAAATTCGGGAGATTCAGGACCATGGGTACGAGAGCAAGTGATGTCGTTGTGTACATATACGCAACAGCCAGCTTTGGATTGAAAATGAGAATAGAGAGAATAAGATGGAACAGGAAAGGGACTGCTGTCAGTGCTCAAAGACAACTGGGTTTCGGTGAGGGAAAGAAGATGAGGTTTAGAAGAGGAGAGGTGATGTTCCACAGATTGGAAGTTAGATCTAAGACCGCGAATGCTGCAGAAGTGTAAAGAAAAAGTTAGAGGAAGTATCAAGACACCTCGAGTTGTTACCGTGAAGTCGATCCGACCAGGGGATATTTTGGTTCCCTCCCTAGTGAGGCACTCCGAGGCAGGGTTGTTCGTAGCATCATTGACAATTTTGAGTGAAGAGAGTGTAGGTATGTAAGGAGCATGTAGTGTAGTGTGAGTAGTGAGAGGATTAGTTTTTAAAGTGCAAGCTGCAGCTACTCTCTTGTGTATCTGAGACACTAAGGGATATGGACAGAAAGGACACGGGAAATTTCAATGACAAGTCTGCAGCATCCCCTCCACTCCCGTAAATACCACCCCGGGAGTATTTCACTATGGCTATTGGCTACATATGTCTGACTACCTGCTCCTCTACGTCTAGGGATACGGTTTCCTCGACATACGGCCCCTCCAAAAAAATGCAGATTATGTGATTGCAATGTGATTTAGGTGCGTGGATAAGAACGGTTAAGAGAGAATCACTCACACACACAACAAATATAATTGAAAGAGGGGAAGAAATGGTATTAATGAAACAATTGAGCAGAAGCAAACTGAGGACGATAAAATCAGCTTGAGATGAATACAAAACTATTTAGTTTAGAGTAAGTAAAGGTAAGATAAAGATGGAGGCATACGCTATGCTGCGCGTGGCCTCGGAAATCATCTCTATCGCATTAGCCCTTGAGCCTGCTGTGATGGGTTAGAACCCTCTTCTTCGGGACACTGGGCTAGTGTGACATCCGGGTTACCACAGTTACCTTCCCCAGGTTTCCTCAGGTACCCATTTATCGACCATCCCCGAAAGGAAGGATGCACAGCTGTATGGGCTGGCCGCCGACTTATCATGGGTTGAGGGTCCATTTGAATCCTGGCTGTGAAAAGGCTTAAAGTAATCGTCCAGACCATTTCATCATTCCTGATTTAATGCAATCAAATTATAGCCATTAACGAGTATATCAACAATATGTTGTCACTTTTTGCATCCAATCAGCCGTTTATAAATAATCCGCAATCAAAATCTGCAAATTCCCCGAGCTCTCAATACGCTCCTCAAGGCTTGCAGACGACGCAACACGGCTCGGTGACGTCACAAGTGGAAGCCTCCTCTTCCCGCGCTGATCCAGAAGCACGTAAACACAAGAGATAATTATAGTACTTGAAGATTTTTGTGTGTTTCTGATAGATTTTTTTTTGCGATATGCCACATGCATGCATCCTTTATGGGTGCAGCAAGACAGCTGTGCCTTTCCAGAAAAGTTTGCACACGTTTCCGACTGATACGACAACGTTAAATGTGTGGGAGAGATTTGTGCGGCGGACTCGGGCAGATTGGAACGGGAAGTTGAAATTTGCAGGGATTTGTAGTGATACACTCACACCACACACACACACACACACACACACACACACACACACCACACACACACACACACACACACACACTCACCACACACACTCACACACACACACACACTCACTCACTCACTCACCGGATGCTGTTGTGTTTTCCTGACCTTTTCGACGCCTCCTCCACACAAACAGCGTCACCACCATCACTATCACCACCAAGACTCCCACTCCCACCAGTGTTGGCGTGAGGGCTCCAACCGGGGGGCAGGCGTGGTGGGAGCGTTGACTGGGTGTGGGTGGGGTGTGGTAGGAGACGGGGTGTATGTGATGGACTGGGGTGTGGTAGGAAATGTGGTGGACTGGCGTGTGGTAGTAAATGGGGTGGACTGGCGTGTAACATACTTGTGTAAGGGGTTGTTGTGTGTAAGGGGTTGTTGTGTGTAAGGGGTTGTTGTGCGTAAGGATGGATATAGCCTTGTTAGAATCAGTGCAGAGAAGGATGACCAAAATTATTAATTGGATGCGTAACTTTAGTTATGAGAAGAGATTGAAGCTATTAAATTTACACTCACTCGAGAGACGCAGAGTAAGGGGCGATCTGATATAAGTTTTTAAGTGGATAAAGGGACTTAATAAAGGAGATGTAGGAAAAGTTTTTACGGTTAGTAACCAGGGTAGAACAAGAAGTAACGGATTCAAGCTGGAAAAGCGTAGATTTAAAAAAGAAATAGGGAGAAATTGGTTCACAAATAGGGTGGTAAATGATTGGAATGGACTCAGTAGACAGGTAGTTAGTGCGGAGTCACTAGGGAGCTAAAAAAAGGAGGCTAGATAAATTCATAGATGGGGATGAAAGGTGGATATAGGTAGTGTTAAGTAACTGGAACTACCTCGTGTAGGTCTCACAGCCTCTTGTAGCTTCCTTATGTTCTTATGTTATTATGTTCTCTCTCTCTCTCTCTCTCTCTCTCTCTCTCTCTCTCTCTCTCTCTCTCTCTCTCTCTCTCTCTCTCTCTCTCTCTCTCTCTCTCTCTCTCTCTCTCTCTCGTCTGCACAAATCCCATAATATATTTTTTAAAGTTTTAATTGCTTCAAGTTCTCATATATATATATATATATATATATATATATATATATATATATATATATATATATATATATATATATATATATATATATATATATATCTTTCTCTCTTTCTCTCTCCGAAACTCCGAAATGAAGTATCTATAGTTACTCAAGATATCAACATAACTTCCGCCTCCATGGATGCGGATGTGGATGTCAAAAAGGATGTGGATATCCGTGGATGCGGATGCGGATGTTAGAATTATGCGGATAACCGCATTCGAGTGAAAACTATATCAATCAATCATTGGGGGCATACGCCGGGGGGCGCGTCGCCTCGCCCACCCTACGACGCCACTCCCGGGGGTCACCACGCGCGAGTTCCCATGCAGGCTCATTTCCCATACCAAGCAGCTCTCGACAAGAAACATCAACTTGCCCCAGCCACGAGCCTTGTGGGCGCCCCCTTGGCCTCCTCCACGCTGGATTGTCCCTTACAGATACAACCCGACGGGAAGGATCGGTTTCAGGGTAGCGTGCCACATGCCCATATAGCCGAAGTTGGCGCTGACGGACTATGCAGGTAATAGGCCTCGATTCAGTCTCACGGTGCAATCGCTGATTTGACACGTAATCATCCCAGCGATACCCCATGATTCTGCGAAGACACTTATTACCAAAGGCATTGATTCGTCTCTTCAAGTCACTATTTAGTGTCCATGTCTCACAACCATAGAGTAAGACAGGGATCACAAGCGACTTGAAGATCCGGATCTTTGTCCTCCTGCACAGGTACCGACAACGCCAAATACTCCCGCTGAGCGAATCCATAACACCGTGGGCTATGCCAATCCGCCGTAAGACTTCTTGACGTGACCCGCCGTCATTATGGACTGCGCTACCAAGGTATGTAAAACTTTCCAAGATCTCAATGTCCTCGCCACACGCATGAACAGACTGTACTGCTTCATCTAGTAAGTCTCCAAACACCTGGACCTTGGTCTTGAGCCAGGAGACCTCAAGTCCCAAAGGCTTTGCCTCCTCGTGCAGCGCCTCGAGAGCCATCACCAGGACCTCCAGTGACTCAGCAAAGATTACTGCATCATCGGCAAAAACAAGATCAGTGATCTTGGTGTTGCCGACGGATGCTCCACAATCACTTTGATCTACAACCTTGTCCAATACCCAGTCCATACAAGCGTTGAAAAGTGATGGGGCAAGGACGCACCCTTGCCTCACTCCTGTATTCACAGGAAAGAAGCTGGATACACCTGCCCCACACTTCACAGCACTCTCAGTCCCAGAATACAGACCAGTTATCAAACCAATAGTCCTTGCAGGAATCCCTCGAAGTCGCAGAAGATCCCAGAGTGACTCACGATGCACTGAGTCAAACGCCTTCTTGAGATCAACATAGGCTGCAAGCATCCCCTGTCGAAACTCACGTCGGCGTTCCACCAGGACACGAAGCGCTAGGATACGGTCCGTTGTTGACTTACCAGGCGTGAACCCAGACTGCTGAGGTCTCTGATGCTTCACCAGATGACTGCGAATTCGTGTCAGCAATAGATGGGCAAGCACCTTGCCTGGTACGCTGAGCAGTGTAATACCGCGGTAATTGTTGCAGTCCTGACGGTCCCCTTTCCCTTTCCAGATAGGGACGACCAGCCCCCTTTTCCAGTCAGGAGGAATGGTACCTGATTGCCACACGGCAGTCAGGACAGCATGCAACCCGCGGATCATGGCCTCACCCCCAGCTTTGAGGAGCTCCGCACTGATATTACAAACACCAGCTGCCTTTCCACCCTTCAACTTTGCTGCAGCCTCTCTGACTTCGTCAAGAGAGGGTGCGGTTTCGTCAATGGGAGGATCGGCATCCACTGCCTGTAACCCAGTGATGTGAAGCTATTTATAATGTAAAACTATAAGTCCACTTAAAATCTTTCTGCACGATCGAGTACCCTAAGAACACCCACATGCTGCCCATTAACTCTACCTTCGATTGCGAATGCATCAGAGGACATAGCGGGACGGCATGAGCCTCTTCTAATCACAGGCGTCACTATAAAAATCCTGCCTGCGCCACCACGGGCGAGGGCCAACCATCACAGCCCTTAAATGAACCTCCAGGACCTACCATCCAAGCCCTGGAGGTTCAAGCCTACAAATGCGCTGTAGGCATAAAAGAATAATCCGCGGATGCGGATGCGGATTCGGATTTCCAGTCCACCTCTAGTAAAATTGAAATGATAGAGGTAAACAATTGAGTAAAAGAAACAGAATCATATGCTATGATATGTGTGAATGTGAGGGAAAGGCGAGCAAGATATTTTTACCTGTGATATTTTACCCATATTCATTTGTTTGTTTTTGGTATACTTATGGTTTTGTCTCTTTCTTGAATGCTGCCTCACACGAAGAGGAACGGAAAGTTGTATCATATGTTTCCAACAATCATTGCTATTTTTAGCATCATTTTTCAAAGCAATTCTGAAATTAAACGTGTGCCTGTTTTTTTATGTCTTCATATTTCAGCCATATGTATATAACAATTATACATTAAAAATCACAAACCTTGTGTTTTCGAACTCTTCCTCCTTCTCTTGAATGCGACGGTCGATCTCCTGCCTGACCTGGCTGAGCTCCAGTTGGCCTCGAAGAACCTTGTTTTCCTCCTGTTCTAGGGCGGCTTCAGCCTCCTCTAGGGCAGCCTGCAGCTCCTCCTTCTCGATCTCGAAACGTTTTACATTCTTTTCCAGCTCGTGGTAAGATCGACCACCCTCAGTGATCTGGTCCATCAGATCCTTGATTTCGTCACTGAGATTCTTGTTCTCGCGACGTGCTGAATCAAGGTATTCCAGGTTCTCCTCGTAAGCAGCCTTGATGCGAAAGTGTTCAGTGGAGTAGTTGCGACATTCCTTTTGGGAGGCGTCCAGTTCGGCAGCCAAGTCCTCAACTTTCAATTTCCATTCCGATAGGATTCTGTCGAAGTTCTTCTGTTTCTTTTCAGCCGAAGAAGCCAGAGTTTGGGCTCTTTCAGCTGCAATTTGTCCATCCTCAATGTCGGTAACGAGACGTTGTTTGATTTTCTCTAGGCTGAGGTTCTTGATATTCAGTTGCTCGATCTGTGATTCCGCCTCCTCCAAGCGAGCAGCCAGTTTCATGCGTGCGGCCTCAATTTCTTCAGCACGTGCCAGGCCCTCAGACTCGTACTTTGAACGCCACATCTGAGAATCTGCGTTAGCCTGGGATAGTAGTCGCTGCATATCAGCTTTGGCCTCGCTCTCAACATCAAGTTGCTCCCGAAGCCCGATAATATCATGTTCCAAGTTGCGGCACTTGCCGAGCAGTGTTGCACGTTCCTGCAAGTGAAATTAATGTTATTCATATGCATCACGAATCCAGCACATATTAAGCTCGTTTGCAATTGACCAATTCACACATGCTACTAAACTTTAATTAAAGAATTACGTAGTAATTCCGAAAAGTGTATCCTGCTGTTCCATCCGCAAAATAAGTTCTCTGCCCTTCCGTTTTTTGGTTTATTACATCATCAGTCAGTCGTGCAAAAATGTGTAAAACTATCTTGACCATAAAAGAAGAATTAGAGAAGATAATCAGTGAAGTTGAGTACTCGCATGTTACCACAACGTGCCCTATCACATGAGTGTCACTGACCCGACTCTCCTCGTCCGACAGTTTCCTGTTGTCTTCCAATTGGTTGGTGAGCGACAATTTTAGCGTGGATAGCTGGCCAATCTGGTTCTCGGCCTCTTCCACCTGCCGTAGAAGATCACCATTTTCAGCTGCCAACTTTTTCTTGGTAGCGTCGAAGTCGCTGAGGGTACGGTTTGACTCATCCAACCTGGCATGGACTTCAGCAATTTGTTGCTGAATTTGTTTAGCTGTCTTCTCCCCGGCCGCCTGAGAAAAACAAAGGTATATGATATTGTGGCGTAGGTTCTGTCTGTATGCATGCGTTATGCGTTTTACTCATATCAGGCACTTAGAACATAAGAACATAAGAAAATAAGGAAGCTACAAGAGGCCGCGAGGCCTACACGTGGTAGTTTCTGTCACCTAACACTACCTACATCCACCTTTCATCCCCACCCATGAACCTATCCAGCCCCTCTTTAAAGCTCTTTAATGACTCCACACTAACTACCTGTCTACTGAGTCCATTCCATTCATTCACCACCCTATTTGTGAACCAGTTTTTCCCTATTTCTTTTGTAAATCTACGCTTTTCCAGCTTGAATCCATTACTTCTTGTTCTACCCTGGTTAAAAGCCGTAAAAACTTTTCCTACATCTCTTTTATTAAATCCCTTTATCCACTTAAAAACTTCTATCAGATCGCCTCTTACTCTGCGTCTCTCGAGTGAGTGTAATTTTAATAACTTCAATCTCTTCTCATAACTAAAGTTACGGTTCCCTTGTATCATTTTGGTCATCCTTCTCTGCACTGTTTCTAACAAGGCTATATCCATCCTGTAATATGGAGACCAAAACTGAACCGCATAGTCTAGGTGAGGCCTGACTAGGGCCAGATAAAGCTTTAGAATAACTTCCGCACTTCTACTTTTAACACTTCTGGTAATGAATCCTAACACTCTATTAGCTCTATTTCTAGCCTCAATACATTGTTTCCTAGGTCGGAGGTCTGGGCTCACCCTCACTCCAAGATCTTTTTCACCTTCTGATCTTTTCAGCGATACATTGCGTATGGTGTATCTATTACCAGGGTTTTTTCTACCATCATTCATAACGCTGCACTTATCAATATTAAATTCCATCTGCCATCTGACTGCCCACTCATTAAGTTTATGTAAGTCTCCCTGCAATATGTTTACATCAGACTGTTATCCCATAATCCTACCTACCTTAGTGTCATCAGCAAACATGCTGATATGACTGCTAATCCCACTATCCAAGTCGTTGATGTAAATCAAAAATAGTAATGGACCCAAAACAGACCGTTGTGGAACTCCACTTGTCACCAGTCCCCATTCAGATTTAGAACCATTAATTGTAACCCTTTGTTGCCTATTACTTTGCCAAGCTCTGATCCAACGAAGAACCTTCCCATCTATTCCATGAGCCTTAACCTTATTTAAGAGTCTCTCGTGTGGTACTTTGTCATATATGATATATATATATATATATATATATATATATATATATATTTTATATATACTTTGTCATATATATATGTCACTTGAAAAATAAATGTCTTATACCTGGCATGGAGGGATAAGTATTGATTCGGGGGTAACATAGGCAGTACGGCGTTTCAAAATTCAATCTAGGGAAGCTTTACCTTTCTGACTATCTTATGTGTAGCTGTATATGTATACATAAATAGATAGACAAATCAATCAATAATTGATAATATATATATATATATATGTATATATATATATATATATATATGTATATATATATATATATATATATATATATATATATATATATATATATATATATATATATATATATATATATATATTAAGATATATGTGCAACCCAAATATTAAGAACACTTTAAACATTTGTGAATGTGGCTTTAGGAAAAAAAAGGATAATCACCTTATCACGGGCCAGACCGTCTAGGGTTGACTTAGCATCCTCTGCATCGCGTTTCAAGAAGTCTTTGTCCTTCTCGAGCCTGTAAGAATGAAAATATAAATGATTTTTTTTATACATGCTCATATATATATACATATATAGTATATATATATATATATATATATATATATATATATATATATATATATATATATATATAATGTTTATTATATATATTTTTTACATATTTATGTGTATGCGCTGATTCATTTATTAATATATATATATATATATATATATATATATATATATATATATATATATATATATATACATATATATATGTATATATATATGTATATATATATGTATATATATATGTATATATATATATATATATATATATATATATATATATATATATATATATATATATATATATATGTCTATATATATATATGTCTATATATATATATATATGTCTCTATATATATATATGTCTCTCTCTCTCTCTCTCTCTCTCTCTCTCTCTCTCTCTCTCTCTCTCTCTCTCTCTCTCTATATATATATATATATATATATATATATATATATATATATATATAGTATATACGAGCAGGAGATTTTCTCTGAGACAGATCTCGTTAAAAGTGATAGCTAGTTCAGCGTTTATTATCCTTTTAAAGATATTTTTTCTTTGTCTTAAGAGTGTCTTATTCTCTTTTGTAATCACTTTTATGACTTCGCCGTAGCTTGTCATTTTTGCTGTATAGCGATTTCGGGTCTAAGAACCCTTCTTCAGCAGCATGTGGAAGATGTTTTCTCCTCAGTTGTAGAGGTGAGCATGACTTAGTTGCGTTGTTGTTGTTGTTGTAGATTGTCACCGTTTATAGGTGACATGGGCCCTTACGCCTGATGGCGGCCCATAGGTGAGAATCGAGGGACAATGGGAGGGGGCGCAGCACTTACGGGCTGCGCGGCGGGGAAGGAGGTGGGAAGAGGAACCGTGGGGGGGAACGGGGGTTGGCGTGTTATCCCACCATCAGCTCCTTGCGCGGCGACTGCTGGCTTCATCTTGACTTAGTTGCGGAGTGAAGCGCTATTTATTGATGAAGTCTGGCTGCCACGCAGCCTAGTGGCGGCGCTGATTGGTAGATAGCTTCTGCTTCTCGTCTCCGTGAGTGGGAGACGCTGATTGGTTGTTGACTCCTCGCTTTGTTTCTCTGTGAGTAGGCTGTTATTAGCTTTTGTTCTTTTCATGCTTGGTAGAGCTTGTAGGTCGTTTGCCTGTACGTTAAGCTTGGGCTTGATCTCTTTTATGTATAGTGCTTCTAGAATTGGAAGTCGCCGCACATCTGCACACATGTCGACCAATTCTGTATTTTCTTCTAGAAATGTTCTTGTGATGATGATGCCATGTTTTTCTAATAGGTGACTTTTTGGGGCTCCGGAAGTTAGGTGGCAGGTAAGACGTCGAGACAGCTTCGTTGTCGTCATGCCGATGTAGGATGAGGGGAGGACTTCACAGTTTCCTCTTTTGCAAGTGATCCTATATACGACATGGGACTTTTGTTTTGTCTCCTTCGTCTGGCTTGGGCTGTTACGGAGAAGGAGGTTGCTGGTGTTCTTGTTTTTGTAATAAATTTGTAGTTTTATTCTCCTCTCTGGGTCTGCAGGTTTCACGTTACGGTTGACGATTTGTGATATTATTCTTTCTTCTTCCTAGTGAGCGGTGGAGAAGAAAGCCCGGTAGAAGATAGTTATGTCCTGACTCTTTTTTGTGGCGTTAGGGTTGTACCAGTTCTCCATGATTTTCTTAGTCTGACGGTTGATGTCTTGATGTCTTGATGTGGTTGATTCAGCGAGAGAGACATCAACCGTCAGACTAAGAAAATCATGGAGAACTGGTACAACCCTAACGCCACAAAAAAGAGTCAGGACATAACTATCTTCTACCGGGCTTTCTTCTTCACCGCTCACCAGGAATAAGAAAGAATAATATCACAAATCGTCAACCGTAATGTGAAACCTGCAGACCCAGAGAGGAGAATAAAACTACAAATACATTACAAAAACAAGAACATCAGCAACCTCCTTCTCCGTAACAGCCCAAGCCAGACGAAGGAGACAAAACAAAAGTCCCATGTCGTATATAGGATCACTTGCAAAAGAGGAAACTGTGAAGTCCTCCCCTCATCCTACATCGGCATGACGACAACGAAGCTGTCTCGACGTCTTACCTGCCACCTAACTTCCGGAGCCTCAAAAAGTCACCTATTAGAACAACATGGATGGCATCATCATCACAAGAACATTTCTAGAAGAAAATACAGAATTGGTCGACATGTGTGCAGATGTGCGGCGACTTCCAATTCTAGAAGCACTGTACATAAAAGAGATCAATCCCAAGCTTAACGTACAGGCAAACGACCTACAAGCTCTACCAAGCATGAAAAGAACAAAAGCTAATAACAGCCTACTCACAGAGAAACAAAGCGAGGAGTCAACAACCAATAAGCGTCTCCCACTCACGGAGACGAGAAGCAGAAGCTATCTACCAATCAGCGCCGCCACTAGGCTGCGTGGCAGCCAGACTTCATCAATAAATAGCGCTTCACTCCGCAACTAAGTCAGAGGAAGCCAGCAGTCGCCGCGCAAGGAGCTGATGGTGGGATAACACGCCAACCCCCGTTCCCCCCCACGGTTCCTCTTCCCACCTCCTTCCCCGCCGCGCAGCCCGTAAGTGCTGCGCCCCCTCCCATTGCCCCTCGATTCTCACCTATGGCCCGCCATCAGGCGTAAGGGCCCATGTCACCTATAAACTGTGACAATCTACAACAACAACAACAACAGCAACTAAGTCATGCTCACCTCTACAACTGAGGAGAAAACATCTTCCACATGCTGCTGAAGAAGGGTTCTTAGACCCGAAATCGCGATACAGCAAAAATTACAAGCTACGGCGAAGTCATAAAAGTGATTACAAAAGAGAATAAGACACTCTTAAGACAGAGAAAATATCTTTAAGAAGATAATAAACGCTGAACTAGCTATCACTTTTAACGATATATATATATATATATATATATATATATATATATATACACACACACACACACACACAGACATACACACATATAAACACACACACACACACACACACACATACACACATTGAATTTAAATTTAGGTTATTTTAACATCAAAATAATGTTGTATGTGTCTATATTTATCACTGACACGAGTATCTGCGTAAACTGGTAAGAGGTGCCTTACCTGGCCTTCATCTTGTTGAGGTAGTCGATTTGTTCTGAGAGATCGGAAATAGCATCGTTATGCTTCCTGCGGAGGAGAGAAAGAGCAGATTCGTGCTGGATGTTGGTCTCCTCGAGGTCGCGGCGAAGCTTGGCCAGCTCAGCTTCACGCTTCTTGTTCAATTCAATCTGAGCGGCAGTGGCTCCTCCAGCTTCTTCCAGACGGTCGCCGAGTTCCGTCAAATCTCTGGCCAGGTTAGTCTTACTTTTTTCAGCCTTACCACGTGACTGACGCTCGAATTCACCCTCCTGTTCTAGCTCATCCACTCGGGCCTGTTGCTCTTTAATTTGTCTTTGTACCTTAGAGATCTGCATTTGCTCGTCCTCAATTTTGGAGACAAGGGCGGCGTATTCCTTATCCTTGCGGTGGATGTTATTTTCGATATCCTTCTGGTTGCGCTCCAGGTCAGCGATGGCTTCCTGGGTCAACTTGAGATCACCCTCAATCTTTCTTTTGGCTTTTTCGGCGTCACTACGAAGTTTCTTTTCTCGCTCCAAAGAGTCTTCGAGGTCGTCAAGATTGTGTTCCAACTTAAGCTTTATGTTGCCAAAGTGGTTGCTTTTGTCTTCAAGACTCTGAAGATCTTCTCCTGTCTTCTGATTGGATTCCTGCAAGTGTTTTTTCTCCTTATTAATTTTATTGATGAGTTCCTCCTGATGTGCCACTTCTTCGTTAAGGTTGTGAATCTGTTGGTCCTTTGTATCCTTGTCTTGCTCTCCCTTTTGGATGGTCATTTCGATGTCATCCAAGTCCTTCTTGAGACATGAGGTCTCCTGTTCAGACTTTTTCTTACCCTGAGTAAGTTGGTTGCGAGATTCCTCCTCACTTGCCAGGCGCTCAGTAATTTCCTGAATTAGACAAATTAACCTCATTATTATTATTTCACAACAAGTATGGATATCATCTGTAAAGCATTTTGTCATTACTATCAAATACTATGTATCTCAGAACTATTAGAACATTAATTTTGTTTAGAGTCACAAGTAACGTTGCTGAACTAATTCATGTATTTTTAAATAACTTACAGTAAGTTGATTCTCGAGGTCGGTTTTCTGAGCCTGGATTTTATTCTGCTTTTCAATGAAATCGGACATGCCGCCCTTGGCAGAGTCCAGTGCCAACAGTAGGTTATTTTTTTCCTCTAGCAGCAAAGCGTTGGTACCCTGAAGCTGTTTGCGAATCTTGACTTCCTTCTCATATTCTATCTCAGCCTTTTCAGCCTTCTCCTCCAAAGCATTAAGCTCATCCTCGGCGCGGGTTACAGTAAGTTTAGGCTTTAGGGTGATCCACAGGGAGTACCAGAGCCAGCTACGCATCTTCATGTACTTCCTGATGTTGCGCTGCACCACTAATAGAGACATGCGCTGCTTTTGGAGCTTCTCATAGACCTTTCGTTTGCTGAACCCACGAATCCAAGCCTGGAGCCATGTGATCAGCTTGCCGATGCGATCGTCACGGATGTCCTCCATCTCACCAAGTACACCGGCGCGGAAGAAAACCTGGATTACGTGTCAAAAATTAGGAATCTGCTGATGACAGAAGAGCCCTTCTTACCCTGAAATACATGCTAGATTAAGTTTCTTCCAACACACTATGTCTTCATCGAAACAGCAAACACGAGTACCAACCTTCGTGTGACCCAAGCGGTAGGACTCTTCTTTTAATTCAACTTTGTCGAAACAGGCTTTGGCAGACTTTTTATCCTCCTTGATCTCAGACATGATTTTAGAGGCTAGGATTTTGTACCTAAAATGAAAAATGGACATTGTTATAAATAATGCTCAATTGTAGACTTTTTTTTTTCACGATGCATGGATAAGTATTTTAAAAGTGAACCTTCTCGTTACTGATTTGAAATTTTCTACAATATCAATATTTAACCTCAAAGGCTAATTTGCAAAAACAACGTACTGCAATATTTTCAAGCAGTATAGTATTCC
>JACEEZ010024208.1:579429-601929 GCA_016584305.1 Chionoecetes opilio
TCTCGAGTTTCAGTTCTCTCTAAATGGAAGCCTTGATGTAGGGTGATGGGTGAGTGAATGGGTGGGGTGATGGGTAATGGGTGTGGGGTGATGGGTGAGTGAATGGGTGGGGGGTGATGGGTTGGGGGTGATGGGTGATGGGTGAGGGAATAGGGGGGGGGTGATGGGTAATCTATAATAATATAAGCGAAAGTGTGTCTGTCTGTCTGTCTGTGTGTGTGTGTGTGTGTGTGTGTGTCTGGTATAGGTTCTGCCCCCCGTGGCGCAATCAACTCATATGGCACATTTTTGGAACCGTGTTGACCAGGGGAAGGTTTTAAGCCCAGTTATGAGATGATCCGATATTTTTTTTTTTTTTTTTTTTTAGCAGCCTATTAGCGATAATTGTGAAAAAAAAAGTGGGTTGCGAGAATTGAGGAAACCTTGATGTAGGGTGATGGGTAATGGGTGAGTGAATGGGTGGGGTGATGGGTAATGGGTGTGGGTGATGGGTGAGTGAATGGGTGGGGGTGATGGGTTGGGGGTGATGGGTGATGGGTGAGGAATAGGTGGGGGTGATGGGTAATGGTAATTAAGCGAAAGTCTGTCTGTCTGTTGTGTGTGTGTGTGTGTCTGGTATAGGTCCGCCCTCCGTGGCGCATCACCTCATATGGCACATTTTTGGAATCGGGTTGACCAGGGAAGTTTTAAGCCCAATTATGAGATGATCCGATCACTTTTTTTCTCTTTTTTTAGCAGCCTATTAGCGATAATTGTGAAAAAAAAGTGGGTTGCGAGAATTGAGGAACCTTGATGTAGGGTGATGGGTAATGGGTGAGTGAATGGGTGGGTGATGGGTAATGGGTGTGGGGTGATGGGTGAGTGAATGGGTGGGGGGTGATGGGTTGGGGATGATGGGTGATGGGTGAGGGAATAGGTGGGGGGTTTATGGGTAATGGGTGAGTGAATGGGTGGGGGTGATGGTAAGGGTGAGTGAATGGTGGGGGGTGATGGTAATGGGTGAGTGAATGGGTGGGGGAATACATACATTCTACATCCATGATTTCAGGAAAGGTAGAAGGGGCTATCTGGAGAGTCCATGTTTGGTGGGCCGAAGGCCCACCAAACACAGGTGGTGGGCCGAAGGCCCACCAATAGCCCTCCGCAGGAGCTAGCCAAAAAGTCCGCCCGGAGGGCGGCTTTGCGGCTAGTATATATATATATATGATATCGATTCGGGTCTTCCAGGGTATTTTAAAACGGTCCTTTACCAACCCCTTACTCCTGAGCTAGTGCTTAAGAGTAAGGGGTGCGAAAAATAGTTGGGAGTCTGGAAGCGGTGCGGACCGATGAAAAGGTTAAGAACCACTGCTCTAGTGGTGACTTCCTCGAAGTCTTAGGAAAGTATCTCGTATTTAGTAGGGGATGCCCTTGAAATTACCTTCTCGAAGAGTTCAATGCAGGCCTGCAGGTCCATGCCGAAGTCCACAAACACCCAGTTGATGCCTTCCTTCTTGTACTCTTCCTGCTCCAGCACGAACATGTGGTGGTTGAAGAACTGCTGCAGCTTCTCGTTACAAAAATTGATGCAGATCTGCTCGAAGCCGTTCTCCTGTTTGGGGGTGAAATTATTTAAACATTTAAATGGGTTTTTTTTTTCACGAGAGATTATTTGTCATAAAGAAAAGCAAAGATAATGCAACAAATTGATTTTGAGACAAAGACTCACCTCGAAGATCTCGAAACCAGCAATGTCCAATACACCGATGAAAGATTGGCGCTTGAGACCAGTTTCTAGAGTTACATTACATATGCTAACGATGAACTTGAAGACACGATCAAAGAGAGCCTTGGCCATGGCGCCGATGGAGTAGTAGCATTGGTTTACATTCATACCCTTGGATACAAACTCTGTGCCGACCTTGATCTTGGGCTTAGTGATGGCAGTGTACAAATCATTCACGTCCGTTCCCATGAGCGTTGCAATTTTCTCTCCGGCCTGAAAAAAATATTAATTAAAAGTTGAAACATGCCGACATTAAATGAAGAATTAATAATAATCCTCATTGTATCTAAAAATTCAATCCCCATTGAAACAAACACCAACCTCAATGCCGTCGGATTCTGCTTGTTCTTCGCGACCCCTTTGCTTGAACTTGAGGTTACCAAGGTGCATGACTGAAGCAGTGATTTTGTACACATTTATCACCTCTGTCTTACTGAAGCCCAGAATATCGAAGGCGTCCTGGATTAAAAATATAATTATATATTAGTATCTTCTTAATTATATATATCATATCTTAGTAATAGAGATGTGGAATCATAACACGTACTGTAAGTAGATAACACCAGTGACGATTTAACTTAAAGCAATGATCGACTTCTATTGAATAATGCTGCCATGAAAATATAAAATAAGGCTCCGACATTGTATTAGATATAACGGTGCAACAAAATAGGGTTTTAAATGCTGAGTAGCCTGGGGAGAGGAAGTTTTTGCCGCCTTTTGTAATGCGTGATTGAAGAAAAAGAATAATGGAACTGTTAGAGTCAATGGGAATTTTCTATTCATTTAGTGAGTTATTGAAAGTTAGTTATGACATTATTGTTTGCTGAGCCGAGTATGCTCTGGTAGGCTTTGTTAGGCCCTATGACTTGGTGAAAGGAGTAATACATCTAACATATTGCATCACAGGCTCAGGGGTATCAGCACATTGACAAAACATGGCACATGTTCTTCACATTCCTCTCCGAAAACTCACGCTACTCCTCGTCAAGTGTAACATTTATTTAAAATTAGAAGCGTCCAGTGTGGTGAGATGACCGATCTTGTTTATTTGTTGTTAATGTTAATATGTGGTTAATGATGTATGTAGGTAGATGTTGTGATTCACTCACGTGACAGAACTGCATGTCCTCTTTGTCGTCGATGGAGGGCACGGTGACCTTGCCTTGAGACACGTAATGGTAGTCGTAGATATCGTTGGTGAGGAGACAATTTGCTGAAGGTAGTGATTGAAGGAATATCATTAGAATGAAGCTGGTACCTTAAGCTTGAAAATTTCTTTATACATTGTTTGAAACACACAGATAAACTTATTAATTCAGAATTCCTAGCAGGTACTAATTAACAAATCCTAAGATTTCTAACTCAGAAAAGTCTATTAATTTGCTAAATGCAGAAAAGTTCAGCCTTACCAACCTAGAAAACTTAGAAAAGCATAGCAAACCTCGCAGAATGTCATCAATTTAGGAAATCCTTAAAAAGCCTAGCCACACCAAGTAGAATGACATTAGTTCAGAAAACCCTAGAAAAGGTGAGCAAAACTTAAAAGAATGACATCATTTTCGAGAAACTTTCTCGCTGTTTTAGCAAGATATGACATTTGAAACTTCCTGTTGAGATTTTTAGTATAGGATAGCCCAAGAATGTTCATTGATGAAGAGGGAGACAGCTGAGTAATTGAAGATGAGGGGATAGTTGTCTGGAAGGCTATGTCGAGTAGATAGTTGAAGAAAGTGGGTTTTTGAGGGATTGAACGATACAAGGTTTGGTTTGGTTAATTCATATATTGAACAGAGATCAGAAGTTAGGCGCTTAGTGGCATTTTATTCGTATATCACTTTATTCCTGCAGAATTGGACGTATAGTGAATGAAATTGAAAAATGCAGAGTATAGTCATCAGCGTGAAATGGATAGGGCATTTATTTAGTCTTAGAAGATCAAATATGAATAAGAAAAAGAAATTGGGTGATAAAACAGAACCCTGAGAAACACCACTATTGATAGACTTAAGATAAGAACAGAAACCCTCAACAACAGCTACAATAGAACGGGTAAAAAGAAAACTTGAGGTGAAGGAGCAGAAATAAATAAATCGAAAGAGGGTAATTTCGAAATTAAAGATTTGTCCCAGACTCTATCAGAAGATTTCGATATGTCAAGGGCGAAATCAGGTTTTACCGAAACTTCTAAAAGAGGATGACCAATAATTAGTTACGAAAGCCAGTAGATCGCTCTTTGTGGAAACTGCATTGGTGATCACTCAGAAGATCGTGAGCACATAACTGCTTAAAAATCTTCTTAGTAAGGGTATATTCAAAAGCTTTAGAAAATTAGGAAATCAAAGCTATAGGACGTTTGTTTGGAGGGTTAGAGCGGTCACACTTTTAAGGGCGTCTGTAGTTGCAGTGAAGGAACAGGAATAGACTCTTTTACTCAAACCTAAAACGCGGAGTATTATGAAGCTTTGCCTTCATTATAGGCTACATAATACTGTACTCATATTCTTTTTGCTTAAAAATACATCATTAATGAAATATATGCAGATTTTGGGGCCAAAATACCACCAGACGGCGGAACGCGCTGTGATTGGTTTTGACGTAGGCAGGTGCCTCCTAGTCCTCGCTCCTACCCAGTCCTCGCCTAGTTAATCGGCTCTTTATGGCATCAGGAGGCCGTCAGTACCTATCCTTTCAACATGTCCCAGACAAAGAGAATCTACTATGTTTGTTTTTTGCCAGTGTGCAAAAACACCACAAGTAAAACACTAGAAAAAGTGTTCATATCTGTGCCCAAAGACACATATTTGGGTTGGATATATATATATATATATATATATACATATATACTATAAAGTTAGTTGGGACGTCACAACATGGCGCCGGTCGTTTAAGAGCTGACAAATTTTCTTGCACATAAATTGGCTGTATCATCAAAACATACTGTTCACATTGGAAAATTCAACATCACTGCCTTGCTATATATCTCCTTCATTCATAGAAAATGTCAAAATCTTTCTGAATCAAATTCTTCTTGTGACTTCGGGCATCTAGCTAATAACATCTCTAACAATTTTTCTTCTTCATCTTTCCCTCCTATGCTTCACCCAGATGGCTCCACAGATGTCTCATCTATTTTTTAAAACTGAATTCTTCGTTCAAACCTTTGCTGAAAATTCCACTCTGGTTGATGAAGGGCTTGTTCCTCCTTCTCCGCCTCTGACTATATAATGCCTGTTATTAAGTTCCTTGGTAATGATGTGTTTTTTTGCCCTTTCTGGCCTAGATCCTCGAAAGGCTTACGGTCATGACGGAGTCCCTCCTATTGTTCTCAAAAACTGTGCTTCTGTGCTTGCATCTTGCCTGGTAAAACTTTTTCGTCTTTGTCTATCTACTTCTACCTTTCCTTCTTGCTGGAAGTTTGCTGACATCCAACCTGTTCCTAAGAAGGGTGACCGTTCTAATCCTTCAAACTACCGTCCTATAGCTTTGACTTCCTGCCTTTCTAAAGCTTTTAAATCTATACTTAATAAGAAGATTCTAAGCATCTATCTGCTCACAATCTTCTATCTTTCCTAACTGAATCTTGGTCATCCTCCTTTAGGGGTTTCGATGAAAATTTTGTTGTTGCCCTTGATATATCAAAAGCTTTTGATAGAGTCTGGCACAACTCTTTAATTTCTAAACTACCTTCATTCGGTTTCTATCCTTCTCTCTGTACCTTATCTTAAGTCTCCTTTCAAACCGTTATATTGCAGCTACAATAGACGGACATTGTTCTTCTCCTAAATCTATCAATAGTGGTGTTCCCCAGGATTCTGTCCTATCACCCACTCTCTTTCTATTATTCATTAATGATCTTCTATGTCTAACTCAAAGCCCTATCCACTCCTACGCTAATGATTCTACCCTGCATTTTTCAACGTCGTTTATTAGACGTCCAACTCAACAGGCACTAAGTGATTCACGGAGCGATGCCACCGAGCGCCTAACTTCTGATCTTTCTATAATTTCTTATTGGGGCAAAGCAAACCTGTTTTGTTTAATGCCTCCAAAACCCAATTTCTTCACCTATCTACTCGACAAAACCTACCAGATAACTATCCCCTCTTCTTCAATGACACTCAACAATCTCCTTCTTCTACAATGAATATTATTGGACTATCCTTTACTTAAAATCTGAACTGGAAATCTCACGTCTCATCTCTTGCTAAATCAGCTTCTACGAAGTTAGGTGTCCTGTGGCGTCTGCGTCCTTTTTTTTCTCCCTCCCAGTTGCTTGCTCTCTACAGGGGCTTTATCCGCCCATGTATAGAGTATGTCTCACATGTTTGGAGAGGATCCACTCATACAGCACTCCTAAACAGAGTTGAGTCAAAAGCTTTTCGTCTCATCAACTCCCCTCCTCTGACTGACTGTCTTCAATCTTTAAATCACGGCCGCAATGTTGCTTCTCTTGCTATCTTCTACCGTTATTTTCAGGCTCACTGCTCTTCTGAACTTGCTAACTGCATGCCTACCCCCCTCCCGCGGCATCGCTGCACAAGACTTTCTACTCATTATCATCCCTATTCTGTCCATCTTCCTAATGCAAGAGTTAATCAGTATCTTTACTCTTTCATCACTTTCACTGGTAAACTCTGGAATTCTCTTCTTGTTTCTATTTTTCCACCTTCCTACGACTTAAATTTTTTCAAGAGAAGAGTGGCAAGACACCTTCCGGACCAAATTGGCCTAACCCCCTTTTTGTTATTCTCTTACTGCCACCTTTATAGGGACTGACAACTAAGCGGACTTTGTGTTATCTCTTTTTGTTGTGGCTTTGGCCAGTCCTTTGTGATGTAAAAAAAAAAAAAAAAAAATATGAGGCTTGAAGATTTCTAATTTATCGTTACCTCAAGTAGAGTAAATGGGTCCATTCGAAACGATGTACTCGATGATGAAACTGTGAACTCGACATACGATGATGATGACTTTTTTCATTTTGATACTTTATACTTTTTTTTTTTTTATCTGTTCACCACTTTACAGGACATACGATGCTTGTTTTTTTTCCCAATTTTATTATCATGGTTTGTCAGATGGTAAGATTTGAATGGGAAAAATATAGAAGAGACGAGGCATAATATTATGTATGTATTTTTGTAGTGGCGGGAAAAAAGTGAAAAGCGGGTATTTAATCTAAGTCTCTTGTTTATCCATCCCAAATATTACGTGATATATTTTTGTTATAAATCACGACGGACGAACTGAAATCTGAGAATAAGCAAACTTCAAACGAGTGATTCTTGGACATATATGTGGCTTCGGTAGGCCAGTGCTGTCCCATTCTAGTGAGTAAAGAGATAAAGAGATAGTAAATTCATAGCGAGGCATATTACATTAATCACTCACCGATGTAACTGTGTGTTTGGAACATTATTTAGTGGTATTAATGTGACAAATTTTGAAGTTAAGACGCATGTACGGCGTGAAACGAACCGCTACCAACTGACGATGAACTCGTCCATTTTAATGAAGAAATTGATGTACTAACTAAAAAAAAGCTTTAGCTACAACTCACATTTGATTTCCGGAACTTGGTCGGACATCATCTCGTAGAAGATGTGGTAGGAACGCTCAAGAGATTGCTGGGAGATGACACGTGCCTTTTCCAGCAGGTAGACCTCGATGTCACCACCGGACAGCTTGCCGCTGGGTTGGAAGTGGATGCGGATGAACTTACCCTGTGATAGAACAAGGTGACGGATCATACATGAAAAATCTATACATATCTCCATTATATTATCTACTTCTACATTGTCTACATCATCTCTAGAATGTGTATAACTAAAGATTGCTGAGATGAACGTGCTTTTAGCAGTAACTCAATTTCACCACCGACAGCTTGCGCTGGTTGGAAGTGGATGCGATGAACTTACCCTGTGATAGAACAAGTGACGATCATACATTTGAATATAATTATATCTATCTATCATATATCTATCACTATCATCTATCTATCTATTTATCTATCTATCATACATATATAATATATATATATATAATCTATATCTACCCATCTATTATTTATATATATATATATATATATATATATATATATATATATATATATATATATATATATATATATATATATATATATATATTATATATATATATATATATGTATATATTATGTATATAAAAATATATATAGTTATATATATATACACATATATGTATATATAATATATATATAATATATATATATATATATATATATATATATATATATAAATTATTTCTTCTCTCTCTTCTCATCTACTCTCTTCTCTCTCTCTCTCTTCTATCTTCTATCTCTCTATATATATATATATATATAATATATATATATAATATATATATATATATATATATATATATATATATTATATAATATATTTTATATATAGTATACGCAGAGCTGGACAGTATTTAAATACATTTGTATTTAAATACGTATTTAAATACATTTATGTATTTAGAACTGTATTTATAAATACATTGGTTTGCATGTATTTAAATGCAGTATTTAAATACTTTAATGAGTATTTAGATACATTGTATTTAAATACTCATAATATAAAAATGTAAATACTTTTTTATCAGTTAATTTGGCCATAAACCCACCCAACTATCCGGCAACCCTGATGTTACAGTGAACCAGGTTTCCACTGGCAAGGAAATTTCCTTATCTTAAGGAAATTTAGGCCTGAGAAGGAAATTTCTAAGGAAACGTAAAATCTAAGGAAATCCTAAGGAAATCCAGATTTGGGTGTATTTTAAATGTATTTACAAATGTATTTAAATACAATCGATGTATTTAGTATTTAGTATTTAAATACATTCTCAAAATGTATTTAGTATTTGGTATTTAAATACATTTCTCCCATGTATTTAGTATTTAAATACATTCAATGTATTTAGTGCCCAGCTCATAAATATATATATATATATATATATATATATAATTATATATATATATATATATTATAATATATATATATATAAAAAATTTGGTGGGTATGTGTATGTGTGTTTGTGTGTGTGTATTGTGTGTGTGTGTGTGTGTGTGTGTGTGTGTGTGTGTGTGTGTGTGTGTGTGTGTGTGTGTGTGTGTTGAGTGGGGGATTTTATATATTTTACCGAAACCAAGGCGATTGGTTAATAGTAAACGTTGCCGGAACTTACGAAACGAGAAGAATTGTCGTTACGGACAGTCTTGGCGTTGCCGAAGGCCTCCAGCACAGGGTTGGTCTGGATAATTTGATCTTCCAGATTCTGGAAAGAGCATGACGAAATTAATGATAGATCTTTTGTATCTATGAAAGGAATGCAAGGCTTTTTACATTTGTCACTTTCAATGCTCATCATATTTAAACACAGAGAAAATATCGCACATCATTAGCCTTTAGCTACCTTTTTTTCTTCGCCGTCTTTCTTGGGGGTGGCACCGACGTTAGCGAAGTAGGAAAGTACCTTCTTTGTGTTCTCGGTCTTACCGGCACCGATTCACCGCTGTATATGACATTAGATTCATGATAATTCATGATTGATGATTGATGATTCATGATAATTAACACTCGATATGGTTAGAGTAAAGTTGAATATCGTTATCATATGCTCGTAGTGATATATTTTCCATGAATCAGTATATAGTAGTTACTTTATTAAGGCAATGAGCAAAAAATATAGATACTTACGTAATCAGCATAGACTGGTTTTCGCCAACTGTGAAGAGAAAGTGTTTATAAATATGTTTTCTTTTATGAAAATCTATTATTTGCGCAATTATGACATCCTTTACCTCCATAGAAAGATGACTGATCCCTTCACATACTTTGCAGCATGTTGCTATAGGCGCCGTCAGAGATGGCGAACAGGTGAGGGGGCACCTCATTACGCCTCTTGCTCAAATAAATCTTGACCGTACGGTTGGTGTAGATGGGGTAGCGCTTGTAAGGGTTGATAACGATACAGAAGAGGCCGGAGTAGGTGTAGATAAGCTTGTTGACGTAGCGAATCTTCAAGTTGTACAGGACGGAGGGGTCGTTCAAGTAAGTCAGGTTGGACATGTCCTCGCATTTCTCGTACTTGGGTGGGTTGACCTGTTGAACTTGGTCTTTCTTGTACTCCTTGGTCTCACCGTTAGCTGCCACCGTGACCTTATCACCCTTAGTGCCCTGGATTAAGCCCTCAAGAAACCCCTCCTTGGGATCAGGTACCCAGCAGGACTTCTTCGAATCGTAAGGCTTAGTGGCATCCTTCATCTTCATTTCTTGTGAGATAAAGAGGTACTCGGTTGGGTCAGGGTCGGGACCCGTGCTCTTCTTAATGTGGCCAGGCATGGTGACGGTGGTGGTGGTAGTGGTGGGTGCCTAAAGCTGCCTCAGGGACCTGAAGAATTCGCGGCCCTAGTCAATCTGTGTGAGGAAGAGTGATACAATTTTAGTTGATTTTGCTTGCTTTTTTGGTATGTCTGTGTCTGTTTCTGTCTGTCTCTCTGGCCGCCTGTCTGTCCGTTCGCCCTTTTATCTCTCTCTCTCTCTCTCTCTCTCTCTCTCTCTCTCTCTCTCTCTCTCTCTCTCTCTCTCTCTCCTCTCTTCCCCGTCAGGGTGGCAAAGTTGGTAGAGACGTGAGTTCGCAATGTGCAGCGTCCCTGTGCATTCGGTCAGCGGTTCGAGTCCGCCTAGTTCGTGCTGACGTGGCGGCGCTTTGTATAGTCAATAACCTTGTAGTTGGTACTTGCAAAGTGTCTAGATAGGATGAAAATCTTCTCTTCTCTCTCTCTCTCTCTCTCTCTCTCTCTCTCTCTCTCTCTCTCTCTCTCTCTCTCTCTCTCTCTCTCTCTCTCTCTCTCTCTCTCTCTCTCTCTCTCTTCTCTATCTCTCTCTCTCATACTCACGCACCAGGCACATTAAACGTTCAGTGTAAGGGATAATTAGCCAGTAGTTGAACATGTATTAGTCTTTTAAGGTAGCGTGTTTTTTTCTTCAGTATTAATTCTCGAGACAATATTTTTCACTGCAGTACAATATCGCAAGTACACAAAACCAATATGCTGTAGTAATATTACGCTCGTATTCACATCGAAGGGTCATATTCTATGGTGCGCCTAAGTCTTGTGCAGAACCATCAGCGTGAAACCATTTGCAGAAACTATATGGTTTGGTGCCAACTGCCAATGGAGTATAAGTGAGCTATGAACATATTCCTCTGCATTGTATCGTCTTTTAATGAACATTAACTGATGGTAAATTGTAATAAATCTCGTGCAAATGTATAAACATTTAGGACTTGTAATTAGTCAAGCTGTATCTCACTTAGCATTTCATCTTTTTTTCCGAAATACGGAATAAGAAGATTGTATGTTATAAATACAAAGATGGAGGCATACGAGGCCACTGTTGTGCGTGGCCTCGGTGCTCATCTCCGTCGCATTAGCCTTTGAACCTGTTGTGAGTGAGAACCTGTTACCCCGGAAGACAGGGCTAGTGTGACATCCGAGGTACCACAATTACCTTCCCCAGGTTTCCCCAGGTACCCATTTATCGACCAACCCCGAAAGGAAGGATAAATAGCTGGTTGGGCTGCCGCCGACTGTCATGACCCGGATTTGAACCAGGGCACGCAGATCTGTACCTAGGCGCACTAGCCACTACACCACGAAGGCGATAGCACTTATGCTGTTAACCTGTTAACAGGTAGTAGTAAATTAAAGGCCCTAAGTCGATCATACATCATACAGATTGACTATGTATAAACTTTGAACAATAACTGATATGCTGAGAATAGCTTTTATTCCATGATACTTGATATAGCTTGTTGAGAAAGGCTTACTGCTATACCTGGTGGCCTAGTAATCACTTATCCGGTATGATGATGTATGTAGTTTTGTCAGGCTGGTTTTTTTTTTTCTTTTTTTTTTTTCTTCTCATCACAAAGGACTGGCCAAGGGCACAACAAAAATAGGTAACACAAAACCCGCTTAGTTGCCAGTCCCTATAAAGAAGACAGTAAGAGAATAAAAATAAAGAGGGGTGTGCCAATTTAGTTCGGGAGGTGTCTTGTTACTCTTCTCTTGAAAAGATTTAAGTCGTAGGAAAGTGGAAAAATAGAAACAGGAAGAGAGTTCCAGAGTTTACCAGTGAAAGGGATGAAAGAGTAAAGATACTGATTAACTCTTGCATTAGGAAGATGGACAGAATAGGGATGAGAATGAGTAGAAAGTCTTGTGCAGAGAGGCCGCGGGAGGGGGGGAGACATGCAGTTAGCAAGTTCAGAAGAGCAGTGGGCATGAAAATAACGATAGAAGATAGCAAGAGAAGCAACATTCCGGCGGTGATTTAAAGATTGAAGACAGTCAGTCAGAGGAGGGGAGTTGATGAGACGAAGAGCTTTTGACTAAACCCTGTTTAGGAGAACTGTATGAGTGGATCCTCCCCAAACATGTGAGACATACTCCATACATGGGTGGATAAGGCCCCTGTACAGAACAAACATCTAGGAGGGAGAAAAAAATGGACGCAAATGCCACAGGACACCTATCTTCTTAGAAGCTGTTTTAGCAAGAGATGAGACGTGAGATTTCCAATTCAGATTTTTAGTAAAGGACAGTCCAAGAATGTTGTCATTGAAGTGTCATGAGTGTCATTGAAGAAGAGTTATCTAGTAGGTTTTGTCGCGTAGATAGGTGAAAAAATAGGGTTTTTGAGGCATTATTAATAATAATAATAATAATAATTGTATTTAATCTGATATTATAGAAAGATCAGAAGTTACGCGCTCGATGATCTCTCCGTGAATCACTTACTTCCTGTTGAGTTGGACGTCTAATAAATGACGTTGAAAAATGAACGGTAGAATCATCAGCGTAGGAGTGGATAGGGCTTTGAGTTAGAATTAGAATATCATTAATGAATAATTGAAAGAGAGCGGGTGATAGGACAGAACACTGAGGAATACCACTATTGATAAATTTAGGACACAAGACTTTCTACTCATTCTCATCCCTATTCTGTCCATCTTCTTAATGCAAGAGTTAATCGATATCTCTACTCTTTCATCCCTTCCACTGGTAAACACTTGAACTCTCTTCCTGTTTCTCTTTTTCCACCTTCCTACGACTTAATCTTTTAAAGAGAGGAGTGACAAGACACCTCCCGACATAAATTGGCCCACCCTCATTTCTTTATACTATTACTGTATTCAATATAGGGACTGGCAACTGAGTGGGCTTTGTGTTACATTTTTTTTTGTACCCTTGGACAGTCCTTTGTGATGTAAAAAAAAAAACTGAAACATGACGTGTTCGTTTCAAGTATTGATCTAAATCCGCAAACTGCCATGCGCACGAGCGAGGCAGGTGCTGGGTAGACCCGCGTTATGTACAGTCGTCCCTCGATTTATATTCCTGATCTGCGTTAGAAAATGGCCTTTTACAGTAGTCACATATTATTTCTGTGTACGAGTTGAGGACTTATGAAAACATTTATGAAGATATGTAGAGACTTCTTTCCTTTTGCTGGTTCATTTCAAGTTCCATTGTCCTCTGGTAGAATGCATGTTGACATGCATTCCGCCCCCCCCCCCCCACGCACAAATAACCTACATCGCCTGAACGCGGTGGGTTAGGGCGTCCGGCACCATTCTGTGGTCTGGCGTTCGATCCCCGGCCCCGCTCATTCTCGAGGATTTTTCCATTGAGAAATTGGACGGTCACTGTCCCCCTTGAGCAAGGGTGTGTAGTGTGTGAGATGCCAACATTACCCTAAGATCAATAATAATGAGCTCCAAGCTCGCTTCGGGAGGGTGAAACTGGGATCGCGAGTTCGGGTTGTGTGGACAAGAGCATGGTTGAATGAGAAAACACACACACACACACACACACACACACACACACACACACACACACACACACACACACACATACACACACACACACACACACACACACCTCATGAATTGCTTCGACGCTAAGTGAACCCACTCCTTCCTCAGGACACTTACGACACGCTTCACTGCACCACTACAAGCACACCACCGATCGCAGCACCCACCGGACCGCGTCTGAGGGCAGTCTGCGCTGCGCTCCTCCGTGATCGCCTCTCTGGGCGTGCTGTAAGGTGAAACCGGTTGGTAAGAATAGCTCTGGCATAACGCACACATGTACTGACCCAGGGCATTTTCCCTTCTTGGCAAAGTGTAAGATGTCTCCGGAGTCCTAGCAGTCAGTCTTGCCGAAAGGAACGAGTTATTTTAGAGGCGCAGTACTTCACGGCATTCGTCCGACCCTTCTGCGGCTGTTGCCAAAGGGCGCATTCCTCTTCACGCGTCTGACTCCTTCTGCCGGTTGACTGTTGGTCGTTTCGATAACCTTACTGTTCATGCTGATTGCATTTCAATGTCTTTAAGGATTTAGAAAGGCAATGGATGCTTGGCTTCTTCCTCTTCCTCCTCCATCTCATTCTCACATCTTTGTTACCTGTATTATCCCGCTTATTACCATCCTTTCTTCAGCCTCTTCCCCTTCTTCAAGCATCCTGGTCCTCCTCCTTTTCCTCCTCCTTAATTCTGGTCGCCTTGTTTCGTAAAAGATGAAGCCAAATTAGAATCAGTTCAAAAAAGAGCAACCAAACTGATTCCAACTCTGCGAAATTCATCTTATTAATAGAGGCTTCGAAAACTTATATGTTTTCCTTAAAGGATCGTAGAATCCGTGGGGACTTGATATAAACTTTTAAGACCCTTAAAGGATTTGATATCATTAATCAAGATAACCGATTCGAGCTTTCTCCTCAAGTGACAACAAGAAACAACTGTTTAAAACTGAATGGTCAGCGTTTCATCACAGATCTCCGTAAAAAATATTTCAGTGTTAGAGTTGTTAATCGATGGAACATTTACCAAATAATGTTGTCGAAGCCAGCACAATAACTTCAGTTAAAAACAGACTGGACGCGTACTGTAAAGTAAATGGGTTTTGAATTGCCCCGCGAGTTATATTATAACGTCCCCCGGATTGGCTTATGTTAGTGGTAGCATCAGTTAGCATACTTCATATCCTCTCATTCTTCACTACGAAACTTCCATGTTCCTATTTTCTTTAGGGGGATGGTATCCTTTTCCAACTGTTACATGTAGTTTGATAGTAGTATGTAGTTCAGCAGATATTCTCGTTATAGACCAATAGGTCTTCTGGTATCTGTTCTTTCTATGTATTCCTATGTATATATTCCTCCTCCTCCTCCTCCTCCTCTCCTGATGTCCAATTATTACCATAATTCATCCCCCCTTCCTCCTTGGCTTCCATCTTACTTCTTGTCTCGGGTGATATCTTCCCGTAGAGTTTGTTTTACTTCCTGCGAGGACTTTCCCCCTCACCGGGAGACTCCAACAATACTCCAACTGAAGGTAGCTGATACACATCGATTTCGAGAATCATTGCTGTTGCGAAATAGTAATTTCTTCTGTAAACTGTAAACGGAATACAGGATTAGTACCGTTTACAGCATCTATCGTAATGATCATTTCGAATGTTGACAAAACTGCACCTAATCGCTGCACTCGATCAACTTGTTTTTTTTGGCCATGTAAATAAAACACGCCTCTGCAGGCCGTCGCTATAATTTTCGACACATTTATATATGAACGCATTCGGCGAGAAGGGCCTCGCAGCCACCGTGATTTGGTAACTGTAGCCCCGTAGATGCACTGGCAAGCGACGCTAGGCAGTCATAAATAACCGGCAGCTGGCTTACGACCTCCCCTCTTCGGCATGACTACAGCGCGTATGGGTTAAGAGTTTGGTGGAATCGTACCATCGTAATCATTATATGTCCACCCATTACAATAACGACAATAATAACGTCAATGCTTTACGGTCATACCACGAGTCAAGCAGCAGTACTCTTAATACATTTCCTAAATACCCGACAGCTATGTTGAGGGAAGAACTAATACTACAGCAGACGCTATTTGAAGGTGTTCCGTTAATTATATTTGATAAAGAGCAACAAAACAACCAAATAAGTATATTTTAACCACTAAGTTATATATTTTTGTATTCTATCGACACGCATTCCCATGTTCCCTACCCTCATACCGGACTTTATACAACCTATTCAGTCCTTCAAGCAGCCGTCCGAGGCCTTTCATTTCACTTAAATGTAACGTTAATTCCAATAAAAGAACTCATTTGCGTTTGGAATTCCCTCACACCAGATGATTCGGGGGCTCAGGTGGCGGTCCTGTTGTTCATCTCTGTGCCTTAATTATTGAGAAATGAACATACAGTATATTTTCCGATTCCGGTCAGGAATCCGGTTCTTTGTGGATTGCAGAGGCTGATAATGTTGAAGGCTTTACGTTCTTGTATAATAAATGTTCACTCGTAGATTTATAATGTATCTTTTTTTTTTTTGTGGGGGGGGATGTGGGGTAGATGGCAATACTGAATCACATAAACGAAGTATATTTATAATTGCATTTTTTTTACTCATCTTATTCATGGCATAAATACGTGGCTTCCAGGCGACGACCGTGCTCGAGATGGTGAGTGAGACATAACGAACACGTATAATGTGGATCTCTTGTGGATGCGCAGGTGTTTGCTCGCTATCTGTCTAATTTAAAGTGTCGTTGCGGCACAGAAATTCTCCTCCCCATTGTCACCTATGCGCTACCTGGCACCAGGAGGCCCATAAAGTGCCAAGAGAGGAGCCCTACTTGCCTATGCCTCAGCAACGTTACCAGTCGGGAATCCGTCTCCCCCATATAGTCCCCCTGCTAGAAAAAAAAATTACAGTGAAGAAGTGAGCAAACTTGTATTGATCTGCCGAACTGTCGGGTGGGGGGGGGGGGGGGGAGCGCTCTAGGATATATCTCATATGTCATGTAGAACTTTTTCTTCATTCGCCGGTGATAAAATGAGCTTATAATGTTATGTTTTGAAATTAGTGTAATTTATGGAGTGCCACAAGTACGTAGACTTTTGGTTAAGGTTTTCACTGTTAATCATTATTGTATATCGTATTGGTTGTAGGTGTATTGTATATGCAGTGGTAGAAGAAGCAAAAGAAGTAGATGTATTACTAGTAGTAACAACGTTAGGTGCATACAAAAGCCATCAATAACAACAGCAACAACAAGCAGCAGCAGCGAGCATAATTAGTCATCATCATCATCATCATCATATTTCACTCACGCGCGCACTTTGTAATGTCTTATAAGTGCCGTGAAATTATAGGAAGATGGTAAAGTTTATCACCTTATTTTTTCCAACGCGAATGTTTTATTGTGGTGGGGAGTGGGCCGTGACAGCACACCTCCAAACCTGATAAGGGTGAGATCGTGTCGCCAGTGGGAAACCCCTCAGGACACTTCACCGGGTCAAGTGTGACCTCCAGTAATGAGAGAAACCCTGATCTATATACGAATCATGAAGAGAGAGAGAGTACATGAGAGAGAGAGAGAGAGAGAGAGAGAGAGAGAGAGAGAGAGAGAGAGAGAGAGAGAGAGAGAGAGAGAGAGAGAGAGAGAGAGAGAGAGAGAGAGAGAGAGAGAGAGAGAGAGAGAGAGAGAGAGAGAGAGAGAGAGAGAGAGAGATATCAGATCAGATCAAAACGTTTATTGTGAATAATGTACACATTATACATAATACATATATAATTAAGGGTACAAAATAGACAAAGGGCGCACCCCCCATGCAGGTTGCATGGGAAGGATTGCCATGATTAATGAAGTTAGATAGTAATATTGTTAATTACATTTAGATATACATATACAAAAGACTATGTTATGTTGTATATATATATATTTATTAAGTCCTTTATGAGGCATTGGCAAAGTTTGGGTGACTGTTTTTGACTTGGATAAGTTACATGGTTGTAGATAGTAGTGCAGCAGCCCAGCATAGGAGGCATTGGCACAGCTGCCTCTAAAAAAGATAATTTCTTGACATTCCATTACATAATGGCGGAGTGTGTGCTTCTCTTCTGTTTTACACAGGTTACATTTTTTCATATTGATGTTGTCATTGCCAGCTACCTCCCACATGTAC
The DNA here is from genome assembly GCA_016584305.1 of Chionoecetes opilio. Lineage (NCBI taxonomy): Eukaryota > Metazoa > Arthropoda > Malacostraca > Decapoda > Majidae > Chionoecetes > Chionoecetes opilio. Next base: position 597,273 of record JACEEZ010024208.1, read on the forward strand.
TTATACCCTAACCTTAGCCTACTATAACACACCTGCTGGCGCCTAGTAATTAGTCCATTTTGTATGTAGTGGGGTTGACACCCTTTTGTTAAGTCCATATATGTAGTGAGAGAAACAGACTGACCGAGCATGCTGTCAATATGTCTCTTATTGTACGTTTCCATTTTCGCACACATTTCTGTTTTTAGACGGCCAAGGGACAGAGGGAGCTGAAACCCAACACCATCCTTAGTCGTAGCACTGTTGGCGAGTTCATCTGCACGCTCGTTACCCGCTATCCCACAGTGTGATGGGGACCATATAAAGTTAACTGTTCTGTCCTGACACGTTATCTTATACACAAGTTTAATAATTCTGTTCACGAGGACGCTGTGAAGAAGGTTCCTGGATGTTATCGACTGTAGGGCAGTCGTGTCGTGCTGTCAGAGGCAATGATGACGTCTCCGGCGAGAGAGAGAGAGAGAGAGGAGAGAAGAGAGAGAGAGAGAGAGAGAGAGAGAGAGAGAGAGAGAGAGAGAGAGAGAGAGAGAGAGAGAGAGAGAGAGAGAGAGAGAGAGAGAGAGGGATGATGCTGTGTGCAGAATGCGGAGACAGTGAAGAAAAGAAAGGAAACATGGTGATCATCGTGCATGTGACTAAGATGTAGACAGGAGGTCAGAGGTATGACGAAAAAAAGGTTTAGCAGATGAACAGAAATCTGGAGACTGATCTTGATTCATACAGGCGCTGAGTTGTATGTGAAAAGAGCTGGGCCATGTTATATTTGGAGATCTCTTATATAAATCAGGTCAATATTTCATGTGCCTCCATTTCTTTGTATGATAAGGTTTTACTTTTATATTTCATCTATGCACACACTCATTTACTCACTTCTACTATTTCTCGTATACACGTATAACTAATTATCACAATATACTTAAATTTTACCCTTCATAGTTGAAGCTTCACCTACTGTATGTATTTAACTTAAAGGACGCAAACATAAGGACAACTGTGTAATCAAGGCAGTTTATCTTTGTGAAATTTTATTAGGAATTAATTGCCTTTGTTAGTTTGCTTTGCTTTGTAGTTTCTCTAATGTTTGTTGTGTTTTGTAAGTCAACCTACTTCTGCCTTTTGTGTTTTCGCTGTCGCCTTGGTCAGCGGGCCTTATTTCTTCTCTGTCTATAAGTATAGTTTCCTCTGCTTTTTCTTTTGAAGCGTTCTTGCACTTTTTATACTGCTTTCGGGCAACATGTTGAAATAAGACATGACTCGCAAAACAAGGATATTATTTTAATTTTATATTTCTAGTACATTGATCAATGACTTTTGTGTTGTGTGTGGCCTGTGTCTTAGGACAAGGCGACAAAACGGGAATTTCGGAGAATGAGGAATTGGTCTGAAACTTTACCCAATAAATGAAACAACCTGTGTTTTTATTTTTTTGATGACTCTCCAAATCCCAGACTTTATAAATGAGTCAATGAGAAAATTCGTGGTCTTATTTAGTAATTTACTATAACCCTTTTATTTTCTCCTGTTATTGTTTATGTGTATATGGTTGTAATTTATACATGGACTTCCTCGAGCTCCTGCTGTGCCTTGCGGTACTTAGCCAGGTTGAGGGCAGCGATCTCCTCGGCCTCCTCAATCTGCCTCTTGTAAGTCTTGATTTTCTGCTGAAGCTTGTCGACAAGGTCCTGCATCCTCTCGTGGTTCTTTTTGTCCTCATCAGCTTGGAAAGTGAGCTCCTTGATGCGCCTCTCGCACTTCCTCAGGTTCTTCTGAGCGTCAGAATGGCGGCGGGCTTCATCGTCCAGTTGACCCTCCAGCTCGCGGGTGCGGTTTTCCAGTTTGCCAAGAGCTTTCTTTCCCGTCTTAGAGACGTAATTTTCGCTGTCCTCAAGCTTGAGCTGCAATTCCTTCACGTTGGTTTCGAGACCCTTGCGCAACTTTTCTTGTGTCTGGCCGTGTTCCTGCTCGGCACGTAATTCGTCGGCCAAGCGGGCAGCATCCACCATGGCCTTTTTGGCCTTCTCCTCGGAGTTTTTGGCCTCGTTCAGCATCTCATCATAATCAGCCTAGAAAATAGGAGAACAAAAAATATACTCAAGAGAAAACGATAAACTTATGTGCTTTTATCATTCTTAAAACGGATAGATGGAGAAATATCTAAGTATGGCCTGCTGAAATATGTTGCAGTTCATCATCGGTAGAAGGTGAGACAAGTACTTACGTGAAGTGTTTGCCACTCGCTGTCGAGCTTCCGCTTGGCGATGGTCAGGGCGTTGAACTGATTATTCGTGTTTCCGAAGAGCTCGCGGCAGTCAGCCAGTTCAGACTCGGCATGGCGGCGGGCGCGGTCGGACTGTTCAAGGAGAGTCCTGGCTTCTTCCAGTTCGCTTTGAAGGCCATTGCCGCGACGCTCAGAAATACTGAACTGCTCGCGTAACTCTGAAGCTAGACGCTGCTCTTCCTCGAATTTTACCTGTAGGTCTTTGAACTCGGTTTGGGATTTCTTATAACTGCGCTGGATTTCATTGTAAGCCTTATTGGAGTGATCGAGAGAGATCTCTAGTTCGTTGATGTCAGACTCCAACTTTTTCTTCAGGCGAAGAGCTTCTGCCTTAGACTTTGCCTCAGCTTCAAGAGATCCCTGCATGGATTCCAGAGCACGGATGTGGCACTTCCTGGAAATTAATGAATACATTTTTTTTAAACTCATGATTATAGCATACCAACGTTTTTGAGAATTTGATGTTTCTTTGGCTGTAATTCAGTAAGATATATCGATGATAATAACTTACCTAGTATTGTCAAATTCCTCTTCCTTTTCCTGGATGCGACGGTCGATTTCTTGTTTTACTTGGCTGAGCTCAAGTTGGCAACGAAGAACCTTGTTTTCCTCTTGCTCCAGAGCGGCTTCGGCCTCCTCGAGGGCGGCCTGAAGTTCCTCCTTTTCTATCTCAAGGCGCTTGCCGTTCTTCTGAAGATCGTGATATGAACGGCCACCCTCTCCGATTTGATCCATCAGATCCTTGATCTCATCTGTGAGAGCCTTATTCTCACGGCGCACTGAATCGAGGTGGTCCAGGTTTTCTTCGTAGGCGGCCTTCATGCGGAAGTGTTCCGTCGAGTAGTTGCGGCACTCCTTCTGAGAGCCATCCAGTTCAGCAGACAAATCGTCAACCTTCATCTTCCATTCGGCGATAACCCTGTCAAAGTTCTTTTGCTTCTTTTCAGCGGAAGCCGCTTGAGCTTCAGCGCTCTCAACAATAACCTGAATTTCTTCAAGGTCCATAGTGAGCTTATCCTTAGTCTTCATCAAGTTAAGATTCTTTAAGTTGAGTTGCTCGATTTGAGATTCCGCCTCTTCAAGGCGGACGGCGACTTTCATGCGGGCGTTCTCTAGTTCTTCAGCGCGAGCTACGCCTTCAGTTTCATACTTGGAGCGCCACATGTGAGCTTCATTTTGAGCCTTAGAGTACAGGCGCTGAAGGTCAGCCTTGGCTTCACTTTCCTCATCCAGTTGCTCCCTGAGGCCGTCGATATCATGCTCCAGGTTGCGGTACTTCCCCAACAGAGTGGCGCGCTCCTGCAGGAACACAAGTAAGGCAAGTAAGCGTTTCATTACACCATTTTGTTGCAGGAATATATATATGTATGTATGTATGTATGTATGTATGTATGTATGTATGTATGTGATATATATATATATATATATATATATATATATATATATATATATATATATGTATATATTATATATATATATATATATATATATATATATATATATATATATATATATATATATATATATATATATATATATATATATATATATATATATATATATACATATATATATATATATATATATACATATATATATATATATATATATATATATATATATATATATATATATATATATATATATATATATAAACACGTAATTAGTTTCTATATATTCAGCACGTCCATAACTTATTGTAAATGTTTGTAATCATTCTTTTTCACTAAATATAACTTAATGAAACTAGAACAGTGATATGTGGAGCAACCCACCTTGCCCTCATCCTCTGCAGTCTTTTTACACTCATCCAACTGGCTGGAAAGATTGAACTTGACTTTGGCTAGCATATTTATTTGGTTGTCGGCCTCCTCAAGTTGTCTCAGAAGGTCTGCATTCTCCACTGCCAGTTTTTTCTTTGCAGCATCATAGTCATTGAGAGTCCTCGTTGACTCGTCCAACTTGGCGTTGGCCTCCGTCATATTTAGGTGCTGTTGTTTGATGTGTTTTTCTACTACAGCCTGGCGGAACAGGATAACGCTCAAAATCACATGAAGCTACAAGGTTCCATGTCAGTGACTACATGTTCTTTTTTAAAATCATATATAGCTTAATTTGTGAACATGACAGCTTTTGATTACATGTATTTAAATAGATACAAACAAAACAAGTCACCTTGTCGCGAGAAAGACCGTCGAGAGCGGACTTGGCCTCTTCAGCCTCACGCTTCAACGTGTCTTTCTCCCTCTCGATTCTGGAAAAAAATGTAGTTGTGATTTATTATACTCAGGGAAGTAACGTTTTGTCGTTTGTGTGATCAGTTCATGATACTTGGTATCTAAATAATCCTGGAAGTACGTTCACTTTCATTATTACAAT
>JACEEZ010024208.1:606929-669429 GCA_016584305.1 Chionoecetes opilio
ACACACACACACACAGGCATATATATATATATATATATATATATATATATATATTATATATATATATACATATATATATATATATATATCTTATATATATATACTTACTGCTATTATATATATATATATATATATTATATAATATATATATATATTATATATATATATATATATATATATATATATATATATACGCTTATGTATATGCATGTATTTATATTTAAATATGATAGTATTTCATACGTTGTCAGATGAAATATAGATATTATCGTGAGCTGCAAAATATAAATAAAGAAATATTACCTTCTCGAAGAGCTCAATGCAAGCTTGCAAGTCCATGCCGAAATCCACGAAGACCCAGTCAATTTCTTCTCTCTTGTATTCTTCCTGCTCTAGCACGAACATGTGGTGGTTGAAGAACTGCTGCAGCTTTTCGTTACAGAAGTTGATGCAGATCTGCTCGAAGCCGTTGTACTGAAACAAAGGGTTAATATGATGATGCTTTCAATAGTCATTTAGGATTGTTTTCTAGACACGAGTTAGATAGGAAATTATCCGAAATAGATATTCATTTTTATTAAAGCCATGAAACTATGAATACTTACCTCGAAAATTTCAAAGCCAGCAATATCCAGCACACCAATGAAAGTAGCTCGTTTCTGTCCAGTGGCCAGTGTTTTGTTACACATTACGACCAAGTACCTGAAGACACGATCAAACAAGCTCTTAGCCAAGGCACCTATGGAGTAGTTACACTGGTTGACGTTCATGCCCTTGCTCACGAACTCGTTGCCGACCTTAATCTTGGGTTTGGTAATATTCTTGTAAAGGTCCACGGAGTCGACACCCATCAAAGTACCGAGCTTTTCACCCACCTTGAGGACAAGAGACACAAATTGATGAATATTACTTTTGTAAGCATATTATTTATCGTTGGTTGTACCAGTGAACAAATTCTGAACGGAGAAATTCTCCAATAAACGAAGAAGCAAAATGTAGTACCTCTGTGCCATCGGGTTCGGCCTGCTCCTCGCGACCCCTTTGCTTGAACTTCATCTCTCCCATGTGCATGACACAGGCAGTGATTTTGTATACGTCCTGCACCTCCTCCTTATTGAAGCCCAGAATGTCGAAGGCATCCTGGAATTCCAATGCATCATGGTAACTCATTGAATAACATATGTAGTTATTACTATTTGTAGTTATTTTTACACCCTTTTTGAGCTTGAAAAGTAGAAATACAAAAAATTGTAAATGAAATATATTAACTCTATGAGATTATGTCGTGTTCGTTTTCCATCATCATCGTTGTTTTCTTCAATTATCTTAGGAAGGAATGCAAAATGATGTCCCATATGTAATTTAGTAAAAAGAAGTACTGGAAGGTGAGGAACTCATGCTTGAAAGATAACTGCGAAGAAACTCACGTGACAAAACTGCATGTCCTCCTTGTCGTCGATGGAAGGCACGGTGACCTTGCCCTGAGATACGAAGTGGTAGTCGTAGATGTTGTTGCTCAGCAGACACATGGCTGTGGATTTTTGAAGGGATGCAATTATGCGACAAAAAATTCCATATACATGATGATCAGAACTCAATTGCTACGAAAAATACTTCTTTACTTGTGTGCGTACATATCCATCCCTTTTTTTTTTATTTGTTAATCTTATATGTAAGGAGTGCATACGAATACATTGCAGATATAACTCTGGTGTTTTTCAATTTGTTATTAAGACATAGAGTGATGACAGGTTTACTAACAACAAAACTAAAATAATTCATCTTAGACTTACGCTTAATTTCCTTGATTTGGTCGGACATCACCTCGTAGAAGATGTGATAGGATCGCTCAAGAGGCTGCTGGGAGATAACACGAGCCTTCTCCAGTAGATAAACCTCGATATCAGCACCGGACAACTTGCCGTTGGGTTGGAAGTGGATACGGATGAACTTACCCTGCAAAATAGAAGGGACATTAAAATAGTAATGCCGCAGAGCGAGTACTGTGATATAAGCATTTTATCATTATCATGGCAGTTTGAAGAGGTAGTAGCCGAGTAGTTAGCGACTAGAAGTGGTGATCTTGGCGTCCCGAATTCGAGATCTGCCGGGTACTATGTTTTCTTCCATCGTCGAGTGGCCGAAGACTAACCACATGCTTCCCATCAACCCTACTTTCGACGGTGAGTGCATCGGAGGACACCGGGGGGGCCGGCATGAGCCTCTAATCACAGGCGTCACTCAAAAATCGTGTCTGCTCCACCAGACACGAACATAAAATGGTCAACCATCATAGCCCTCAAATGGACCTAGAGGGTTAACCATCGAAACTTTATGGAGCGAAAAGCCAACAGTTGCTCTTGGCACAAACTTTGAAAAAAAAGGTAAAGATTTGAACTGCTACTATAAGCAACACTCACGAAGCGGGAGGAATTGTCATTACGGGTGGTCTTGGCGTTACCGAAGGCCTCCAACACAGGATTGGTCTGCACGATCTGGTCCTCCAGGTTCTGAATGAGAGATCAATATATCAGAAATTTTGCTAATGGTGATCGTGGCGAATAATGAATTGCATGGAAAGTAAATATCTTTGTGTGGAAGATGAAAAACTATGAGATCTTTGATACATCGATGGAATTATTTGAACTACTTCTCTGTATAACATTTATAGATATGTCAGGATATTACAAAGTATGAACAGTGCATCAAACTCAAAGATATATCTTACAGGTTTTTCTTTCTCTTGAACCTTCTTCTTGCTGGTGCTGGCACCGACATTGGCGAAGTAAGAGAGTACCTTCTTGGTATTCTCGGTCTTGCCTGCGCCGGACTCACCGCTGGGGAAGAGCAATGACCATAATCAGCAAAGGAAATACACTATTAAAAGAGGAATATATGCCAAGTATCTTTTGTTATTGTATTTGTGAACTTATTCCATGTTTACTAAGAATATGAGTACTCACGTGATCAGCATAGATTGATTCTCACCAACTGAAAATAAAATTAACTTTATAAATATATATATATATATATATATATATATATATATATATATATATATATATATATATATATATATATCTATATATATGCTCAAAAACACGCACACACACACACACACACACACACACCGCCACGTAGGTCAAGTTGATAGAGCGATGGCTTGCCATTCTGTGGTTAACCGGTTCGAATCTTCGCTCGCTTATGGGGATTTTTCACTGACTAATTCGGGCAGTTACTGTCTCCCTTGAGCAAGGGGATGGGGGTGAGTGGTTGGTGAGGTCCTAGCATTACCCTAAGATTGGTCATAATGAGCTTCAAGCTAGCTGCAGGACGGTGAAACTTGCGATCGCGAGTCCGACTCGCGTGACTCGACCATGGGTGAACTTAACAACACACACACACACACACACACACAAAAACACACTATATATATATATATATATATATATATATATATATATATATATATAATATATATATATATACATATATATATATATATTTTTTTTTTAATTTTTTGTATGTATGTATGTCTATCTATCTATCTATCTATCTAATCTATCTATTATCTATCTATCTATCTATATATATATATATATGTATATATATATATATAATATATAGTATATATATATGTATATATATATATATATATATATATATATATATATATATATATATATATATATATATATATATATATATATATATATATATATATATATATATATATATATATATATATATATATAATTATATATATATCGTATCATATCCATGCGCTTTATGACTTACGTTGCAACATGTCCATGTAGGCACCGTCAGAGATGGCGAACAGGTGAGGGGGCACCTCATTACGCCTCTTTCCCTGGTAAATCTTGACCGTACGGTTGGTGTAGATGGGGTAGCGCTTGTAGGGGTTGACGACGATACAGAAGAGGCCGGAGTAGGTATAGATAAGCTTTGCTACGTAACGGACCTTTAAGTTGTACAAGACAGAAGGGTCGTTCAGGTACGTCAAGTTGGACATGTCTTCGGCTTTCTCATACTTGGGTGGATTGACCTGGTGGACTTGTTCTTTTTTCCAGTCCTTGGTTTCACCAACAGAGAATACAGTCACCAGGTCACCCTTGGTGCCCTGGATCTCACCCTCTATGAAGCCCTCCTTTTCGTGAGGAATCCAGCAGGATTTTTTGGGGTCATAAGGCTTGGTGGAGTCCTTCATCTTCATTTCCATGGAGACAAAAAGGAATTCGGTGGGGTCGGGGTCGGGACCCGTGCTCTTCTTCTGGTGGCCAGGCATGGTGGTGCTGGGGGGTGCCTAAAGCTGTCGAGTCGATGCCAGAGTTCGATGGTTACAGGTGGTTTGAAGAAGTCCTGTGGGACGGTAAGGTAAACACACTATGTTGGATCTACTATTATAATATTCACATTGTCTTCTTAATAAAAAAAAAAGATTATAACTGAATAAATCCTTACTGTTAGAGACGTAATGTTATTGAATATAATAGCTTACTGTTATTTAGTCACATGATATTTCTGAAGCACTCACGAAAACCTGAAGGCTTTATAATTTACACCTAAATGCAAACTAAGAATGCAACAACATCAAGAAAATAAAAACATCGCTAACGGCGAAAAATTCTTAAAATTTTCACTTATAATATACAAGAACTCTCTTGAAGCAATGTTTCGAAACAATATACGGCAAGTCTCCTATGGACTTACGACACGCTTCACTGCACGACCACGGACACACCTCCGTCTCCAGCACCCTGCGGAGCGCTTCTGCAAAGCCGGCTCTCTCAGACTCTCCTGGTCAGTTTTCGGGAGGACGCAACGTGGAATGTGGGTAAGGTAGGGGGAAGAAGGAGGGCGCCATAACACTCACGGAAATAGCTCTTCGGATGATATCTGGCAGTCCGTCTCTTTTCCACTGGTGCCAACCTAGAGAATGACCCCGGCGAAGTTTTGCCGAGCCCGGCGGTCTTGAGGACGTCTACTGCAAGGCACTGTCGCATGCTTAATACCTCTTGAAATGTTGTTGCGTCAACTTAAGAACTGTCGCTTCGATTCCAGGGTTTGATAATTACATACAATACTGAATTCAAGATAATCTCTGAGCTTGATATAGATTTTCAAGTTTTGTTATAAAGTCGCATAAGAGCTCCGAAGCGCCCCTTTCGCTCCCTCGCCCATTTGACTTTTTCCTTTAATAGAGAAGGTCCCTGAAAAATTATTTTGTAAGTAAGCACGACAACATCTGCCAGACAGTGATAGTATCCCGTAATATGAAAGGAGAATATTATTTATTGATCCATTACCTCGTCCTCTGTTGCTCCTCATATCAATCAATCAATCATTGGGGGCATACGCCGGGGGGCGCGTCGCCTCGCCCACCCTACGACGCCACTCCCGGGGGTCACCACGCGCGAGTTCCCATGCAGGCTCCTTTCCCATACCAAGCAGCTCTCGACAAGTCCACATATGGGTTCCTTTTATTCTTAGTGACAACCCCGCGGAGGTAGTTTCTCCCAAACCCTATTTCTAAAAGCAATTATACATCGATATTTTTATTGTTGCATGAATTCACCATCAAACATTGCACTTATTTATTCTAGGAGCGCATTAAGACCCAAAGACCTGCCGCGTTCTGTCATCCTTCACCGCTCAGTATACTCTTCAGCCAATCCCCTCCTGCCGCCCTAGACAGAAAGTAGTAGAGAGGTAGCCAAATCTTACCCCGCTCCCCCCCTCACGACAGGAGCTCGTATTACTCTAAGTTATGCCCAAGCCAAATCAACAACAATAACTCCGCTCATAGTCCTCGCATGAAGTTATGTATCAGTTGGACTCGACCTCACTACGGAAACTGTGAGGGGGTTGGTAGGAGTAAGTACAGGTTAACTGCGGTTGGGTACTGTTTATGGTGCTCATAATGACGGCTTTGAAGTATGAAAAGCCTATTTTTGGGTCCCTGACAGAGCTAGTGCACGGCCTAGTTTAGTGCACTAGCTCTAAGGGGACCTAAAATGACGGCTTTGAAGTATGAAAAGCCTATTTTTGGGTCCCTGACAGAGCTAGTGCACTAAACTAGGCCGTGCACTAGCTCTGTCAGGGACCTAAAATGGGTGCGTTTGTAGAGGTTGATTGGTCTCTCGTGCAGGGAGTTCTTTCAGTGGTCAAAAATAGTACAGCGTTCGTTGTGACAGGAATGAATTCATCTGTCATCATCATCGTTATTTTTGTCATCGTCATCATCACCATTCAGCATCATCATCGTCGTCGTCATCGTCATCATTGTCAGTATCGTCATCGTCGTCGTCATCATTGACAGCGTAGTCATCGTCGTCGTTGTCATCATCCTCATCATCATCATCATTATTATCTTCATCATCATCATCATGTAATTCACTCATTAAATGTGAACACCAATGAAGAAAGAATGACTTGTCTGATCAGCTTTGTATCAACACACACACACACACACACAACACACACACACACATACACACACACACACACACGACGGTTCAGTGGATAGAGCTTTGGCGCGCCATTTTTTGGTTAGCCGGTTCGAATCCTCGCTCGCTCCTGGTGATTTTACACTGACAAATTCAGGCGGTTACTGTCCCCCTTGAGCAGTTAGATGGGGTGTGTGTGATGTGTGAGGTTACAGCATTGCCCTAAGATCGGTCATACTGAGCTCCAATCTCGCTCCGGGAGGCATACATATTCCCCAACTCTATGCAAGTATGTGGTTTCCGAGTGAAGACGCTTGGCTGTAGATCCGAAACTAACCATAGGATTTTCTCGAAAATACCCTCATTGTGATTCCCACACAAAGTTATCTCAAAAGCTCCAGGAAATCTAACCTACCCTAATCGTAACCTAACCTGACCTGTTCAAGAGTAAACACGACATACTGTTCCAGAAACGAGAATATGCCTTCGGGAGGGTGAAACTGGCAATCGCAAGTCCGGCTCACGTGGCAAGACCATGGGTGAATTACACACACACACACACACACGCACACACACACACACATGCACAGTAACTAACACACACACACACACACATATAATGAAAGTATGTGGGTCACTTATAAATTAATATCCTTGGTGCCAAATGCTATTTTTTATGTAATGATATTCATTGTCGCTTCTAAAACTGGCAAGCAGCTGTCGCCAGGGTAGTCATCTTAAAGACAAACAGGGACTTAGATAACATCTGGATACAAGGTGACGGAGGGAGTGGGAGGCGGTGACAGAGTGGTTAGCGTCTTAGAGGGATGAGGTCGAGGTCGCGAGTTTTAATGCCGCCAGGGGCAACTCTTTCGGCCATCTCTAATGCGATGTTCACATGATTATAACCTGGTAGGTGTGACCACAAGGACCTGAGATCAAGTCCCGCCAGTAGCAAGTGTTTCTTCCATCGTCGAGTGGCCGAAGATACCCATGCACATGCTACCCATTAACCTTACCTTCGACTGCGACTGCAAGTGCGGCGGAGGACACCAGGGGGCAGCATGAGCCTCAAATCAAAATCATCACAGGTGTCGCTATAAAAATCCAGCCTGCGCCAACACGAGTGAAGACTAACCATCACAGCCCTCCAGAATATGCAGGGCAACCATCTGAGCCTTCAAGGGAAGAAGATAAAACCTAAGGAAGGAAGAAAGGTAGAACAGCCTACAGGCGCTATAGGATCCAACGTAAAAGAAAAAAAACACCGCTCTAAAAATGTATTCGGTATATTTTTTAGGAATTAATTGATCAGAGGTGATCTTGAGTGTTACACTTCACCATTACCAATCATTCCCGTTTACATTTTCTTAAGCGACAATGATCAAGTTGTCGCGTCGCTAAATTTACATATGAACATAAGAACATAAACTACATAGAGGCCGTGAAACCTACACGTGATAGTTCCTGTTATCATCATTTATTAACTCACTCACACATTTACAATTTTCCTGAGTCCCGTGTAGACCAAAACAGTATCGCTCCAGCAACAGGGGACTGGACCCAGCTATTGAGTAATGCTCAGGTAATTTCTGTAATTTTTCATCTGGATAAACAGAATTAGAATGCGCTAGTCATGGGTGAACCACACAGCAACTTCCGTACACGTCTAAGCGATGAAGGTAGTGTGTGGGTGGGGCATTCGCTGACGAGTTTGTAATGCCACATTAAATAGACCTTTCATTTCCACCCTGACTAAAGTAATTTATCACATACCTCATTGATTGGTTAGGAGTATACGGTAATATTGTGTATTTGAAGAGACAGAGTAATGACTCATGCGTATACTCTGATGTTATGGTGCTGTACAGCGGCGAACATCGTGTAAGTTTGTCCTTCTCTCGCAGACACTTAATGGGGCTCAAAAAGCGCCACATTTTGATTGTAAAACAAAAGTTCTTTCAAGTAGATTTGCACGTATTTGTATAAACATATAACACATAAGTCAGTATAACTTGGACATTTCTTACTTAACTCCGATTACAAAAGTTTAATATTTTTTTTACAGATACACAAATAGTAAGATCTCTCGTCTAACATACGTAATGATATCCATCGCATCTTTGGAGTGCCTTTAAATCTGTCATTTGTCGGCAGCCAGGAACTAAACAAGAGTCTTTTTGGTCACTGCGCCAGCTCGTTAACCATTCAGTCATCGGCTGTCTAATAGCGATCGTTGGGCTCACTTTAGTATGAATAACGGTGATTCATATTTTCCGTGGTGTAGAGGCTAGCGCGCCTAGCTACGAATCTACAGGCCCTGGTTCGAATCCGGGCCAGAAAGTCAGCGGCCAGCCAAAATAGCTGTTCTTCCTCCCTTTCGGGGTTGATAAATGGGTACCTGGGGAAACCTGGGGAAGGTAACTGTGGTAACCCGGATGTCACACTAACCCTGTGACCCGGGGTTAACTTTACCTTTACCATCTTCTTGGTAAGGAGAACAGTGTATTAGGAACTGAGAATTTTAGCAAATATTAAGATGAGCCGTAAGACTATTAATTAAAGTCTTTTCTTTACCAGGTGAACATTATCAAGACTCACTTCTGTTTGCTAGACTGCAGAGTACAACATTAGCACCTTCGGGTTGGGGGGAAAAAAGTGTAGCAATATCTAAATAAACTACTGCTGTCAAAGTCTGCCAAATGATGTAGAGCCAGATGCAAGCAATGTCAGTTGTGACTGTTTCTCATTTATGTTTATAAATGTACATTAAACTGGTATCAATAATTGTTTTTTTTAAGATTTCCAAATTGAAATCGTTGATTTAAATCAAATAGCCTTGATAAACAATATTTTGTTTTAATTCAACAACTAAGGACAGCAGTATTTCATAAACGGTGATAATGGGTACCTTATAAGAACTCATCATAACACCTGGTTAATGTTATCATTAAATATAAAATAGCTAATGAAAGTGGAAATTGAAAAATAGTTAAGATCGGCTGATGAGGCTTAAACGACAAGGATAGATAGAGATTAGGTGTTGGCTCTAAAGGTTACTTCATGGGAGGCGTGTGGGTCACAGGAGTACTGAGTGTTTCATGAAAAACTCTGTGGTATGTCGGTAATACAGTGATGTATGGGAAATGAAGTGGTGTGTGAAGAAATAGAGAGCTGTGTGGGAAATACGAATGCTGTATGAGAAATTGAATGATATGTGGGAAAATTGAGTGTTGTGTGGGAAATAATAGAGTGATGTGTCGGGAATTTAGTGGCATGTGGGATATTGAGTGGTATGTAGAAAATTGAATGAGTCTTGGGAATTTAAGTAGCCCTCGGGGAGTTGGAGGATTCTTGTGCAAATGAGCAGCTCATAGAAGGTTGAGTTGTTGAGTCAAACTGGATGATTCATGGGGAACCACATGATTCGATGAGACAGTGTGGTTCGTGGTAGGCTGAGTGGTTCGTGATAAACTAGGCGCTTCATGAGGAAGAAGGCGGCTACGTGTGTATTGGTGGCATCAGTTACTGCTGCTTTACAGTGAACACTTCAGGCATTGCTGGTATAGGGTACTAACTTTATGTGTTCCTGGAGCGTGCACCTTATTATTAGTTTTACTTTGTGCAAGAGAGGTTGGACCAATTCATGACCTTTTGTTGTATGAGAAAAGAAAGCCATACTTAATGACGTAATGTATCACCCCGGAACCTTGCTTTCTTTTCTGTCATCTAGGGACGCTCAATTGTCAGTCTAGAAAGTGATTTTGTTTGCGTCCTGATAAGCACTTCCAGATTGATTGATCAATCATTATTCATGTTCTTGATGCCTCAACAGATGGAGTAATGTTACGCTGGAAAAAAAGAGAGAGAGAGAGAGAGAGAGAGAGAGAGAGAGAGAGAGAGAGAGAGAGAGAGAGAGAGAGAGAGAGAGAGAGAGAGAGAGAGAGAGAGAGAGAGAGAGAGAGAGAGAGAGAGAGAGAGAGAGAGAGAGAGAGAGAGAGAGAGAGATATTAATACAAAGTAACCTGAACAGGGGTTTGCTTTAAGTACAACTAAGACACTGACAGAAGTATAGAGTATGAGGATGGAATGGTTCATGCTCTGAAGCATTAATTTCATGCATATTTTAAAGCAACTATTTACTTTACATACCATTATCATAGAGAAACTTTATTTTTCCAAGACATTTCGGAAATATGTATTAGTTGTTTGATACCGATTTTAATTATGCAAATTTGATTCTCACTGTAACTCCTTTGCTTTGAATTTACAGTTAACTTTGAAGCGATTAATCTTCAGCAACCGAGACCTAATGTTATACTGTAGGATTGCACCTCACTGTGTTTATTAAGATTTTAAGTGCTTCCCTTGACGGATTTGCGCTTCTATTTGACCAGTGTAGAAGAAATACTAGGACGAAGAACGCATAAAAAACACAAACATTTTAGGAAACTAGTCACACAACTTTCACCTTTATAACCCCTTGTTTATCTGTTTTGGAGCTGGCACAATTCAGCCTGGTATGCCCCAAAGGGTTCAGTGACACCGTCCTCATCCATCCCGCGAAGCAGAGCAGCACCGGGCCAAGTCTGCAGCAACTTTACTGTGATTCCTCCATATCAAATATGTTGCAAATTATTCACAGTGCATTGATTGACGGAAAAAATGTCATGTCACGTCCAGAGCCTAAGCAAGTCGTGGCTAAGCGAGGTCACAGGAAACAGACTGTGACCAGGGCATGAGTGGCGTTAGTGGCGTGGTGCCCAGTAGGGATACCATACCGTCTTATGCCACATGCTCTCGGTCTTGCAATGATTACTCTCCGACCGTTGACATTTCTAGCCGCCATTCCCTCCACGTAGTTAATTAATGATGGCCGCCGGGGCAAGGCGTGGTGTGTTACAGTTTTGTAAATAAGCAGTTGATGTAATGTGCGAACTGATTATTGTTTATGTTTTCTTGTTGGTAATAATTGCATACTTTTTATTGAACTATGTTCATAGTGCAACTGGCTCTCCCTTAAAGATTATAATTTAGTTTACTTATTAGGTGAGAGTGAAGAGAAGCATCATGAACACTCTCCGTCGTCGGTTTTTGTTTGCTGATCTGAACGTCCTTGTCTTCAACGTTCAAGTTTTCTTCTTTTAGGGTAATGACTCAGTTTCTGCTCAGATCCTGTCCTCTTTGGCGGCCAAATGCATAACATTGGCAGGCGTGTCGCTAACGTCCTCGGTCTATCACAGACTTGCGGTCAGTCTTCATGAGTATTACTGGTCTCAGATGGACCGGTGCCCCCGCATCCCCCACCTTCCCTCCACTGGCCGGGTCGGAATACATCGTCCCAAAATAACGGGCCGAAGACTCGTTCAAAGAAAATTTTCTGCCTTACTTGTTGGCCAAATTCATCACAACGTCGCGTCACCAAGGAAAGAGTGCCATAAAAAATGTGGAGAAAAATAGAGCATCTGGTTATGTTATTTATGTTTTCTTCCCCCTCGTGTTGTGTCACCTTTCTTCGTCGCTCTGGTATGCCTCAAGATCCCATTTTAGGCGAGCTAAACCCGACACCGGCAGGATGGTCGCCCATGACAGTGTGTCTTGTTCAGTATACATTGGCTGGGTCGCCCGACATCTCGATCAATGACACCTACGTCATGAGAACCCCGGCTGTATGTGGCCTCCGTAATTATAGAGCAAAGTATTATAGAGTAAAGGGACACAGCTAACCTGTTTTATGTGCACAAATATTCAAATGCGAACTTATAACTGAGGTTCTGAATATCTTTTATAACTTTATAGAGACGTTTATTTTGCTCTCGAGTATCGGAGCAACTGATACTGTTTATGCTCCCTTGCGCGTGTGTCAGGTGTGTCCATTTGTAATTGAGCGTTATTTGTGTGTGTGGTGTGTGTGTGTGTGTGTGTGGTGTGTGGGTGTGTGTGTGTGGTGTGTGTGTGTGTGTGTGTGGTGTGTGTGTGTGTGTGTGTGTGTGTGTTTAGTGTAGTTTAGTGAAACGTTATGATTTTTTTATCTGAATAAAGATAGCAAGTAATTTTTTTTTATATAATTATCTTTACCTGAATAATGTGATCATGGATTCCCAAATGTTCCCATTTTATCTTTCACTTGGCCGTCGGGTTTGTTATCCTTCTCGCTCTGGGCTGCCGTCGGGGACTCTCCACGCACACTACCACGCGCACTGCAGAAAATTTGCTCTAAATTAGATTAAGGAAATAACGATGTTTTGTTATGAAAAAAAAAAATCGCATGAATATGCTTTCAAAGATGTAAAGATTAGTGTTCCAGCCATCTACTCTATCAGAGGTATTGAAACAAAATTGATGACGTTTACAATAATCAGATGGAAGCATTGAAAATCTACTCTCTAGACATCCGCATAACATAAACTGTTGAAAAATAGTTATCGTTTAATAAGAAAGAAAAAAAAGAGAAACACAAACTTGGAGGCAGCACACTGGGGTAGGAAGGCATCCTATAATAGATAAATGGAGAAGGAGCGTCAGGTGTGGTGGCCTTTTTAAAGCGTGTCATGTCGCTGGGGGAAAATTGGAACAGGTGCATGCGTCACAGGTGAAGGGCCGGATTGCCTGTCGCTACTGCACCTGTCTCACCTGGCCGGTGTCGCTTTGTGCTGGCGGGCACCGTACCTCAACCCTACACCAGATGTCGCCCAAATTTGGAGGGCCTCGCTCGTACACCTCATGAATAGCCGCGCACCTTGCAGGCATGCCCAGTGTTGTCTGTAAGATAGTGATAATGTGAAAACAAATGGGGTTCAAATTTACTATTTATTTATGTCATTCATAGTTCTTGTTATTGTGTTCGTCATTGTTATCACTGCTATACTCAAGTTTGTCATTATTGTTATTTCTAATATTATTTTATATTAATAATGATTATTTATTATTATTATTAGTAGTAGTATTATCATTATTGTTATCGTCATTATCATTATTATTATTATCACCAACTTTAATATTGATACTATTATTATTATTATTACTATTATTAGTGTTATTATTATTAGTTTTTGATACCATCATTATTATTATCATTATAATGATAATAGTAATTAGTCATTATTATTATTATTGAAAACAGATGATGAGGGAGACACGCGCTGGGAAGTGAGTACTTTATTCCTGACTAATCTCGCCTCTACTGGGCTTTTTCAGAGGAATACGGCTCGCAGTACTGGGGCTGGATGTTCGAACATTCGTAACTTTCCGCCTCTAAGATAATCTTAGAGCGTTCTTAGCGGCCATCTTAGATCTTGGGCTACGAACACCACAA
The DNA here is from genome assembly GCA_016584305.1 of Chionoecetes opilio. Classification (NCBI taxonomy): domain Eukaryota; kingdom Metazoa; phylum Arthropoda; class Malacostraca; order Decapoda; family Majidae; genus Chionoecetes; species Chionoecetes opilio. The sequence continues at coordinate 620,712 of JACEEZ010024208.1, forward strand.
AAATGCATTTTCAAAGGATCGTCCGAATGTTCTTAGCTCACGATGATGCAATCTTCAAGCTCGTTCCGTTCCGTTCCGACCATGAGGAATGGAACCCAGCTGACTGTCGCTTGGCCAATCAGAAGAAAGATTTCATCAACCTTTGAGAGTGTTAGCCAATCATAATGCACAGTCAGAATGTAAACAAATATCATGCCTCCCCAAGGGAAATATCTGAAGACTGAAGACGTATGCTCACTAATGACCTCCTGGCGAGTCCCCACCCAAAAAATTACAAACTTATAACCATAATATAACCTAACCTGGTAAAATTCTAGTTCTTTCCTGCCCTTAGGTCTCGCTAGTAGGTTATTGGTAGGGTTAGATAAGGTATATTTTACCAATGATATTAGGTTAGTATTATTTTGGGGGGTCATTTAGGACTTTAGGTGGGGTGAGGGGAGGTTAAAGGAGGTAACTCCCCCACTTTGTAATTACGTTTTAGAGCAGTGGTTCTTAACCTGGGTTCGACCGAACCCCAGGGGTTCGGTGAGCCAGTCTCAGGGGTTTGGCGGAGGCCCTCCGAAACACATTGCAATTTTGCTATTATTGTAATGCCGGATCATTCATCAGAGAAAATTATACACAAGATTAACATAAAATCAAGCAGTGCGGTGAAGGAAGAGTTGTGTGTGCATGTGTATGTGTTAGAGGTGGGCACCGCAAACGAAAATCCACTTCCGCAAATGCAAGTCCGCAAACCCTAATCCTTACTTTCCGCAACCGCAAGTCCGCAAATTTCTTGAAGTTTCCACTTCCGGAACCGCAAGTCCGCACAGCCGCAAGCCAATTACGTGATATTTTCCCTGCATAAAATGCAAAAATAAAGGTAAAGCTTTTTGTAGTTGTAAATTAATTAATTTCTTACTAAATCACTTTTGTTAATTTATATATTAGTATTTTTTTCATACTTACCCCTCAGCGCCCCACATATGATATAAGCTCTCATTTCACCTCCCCCTCATTGTGACTCAATTGATCAACAAACTAAAGGGTAATAATTAGAATAAGTACACTACACTCCAAATTATGTTTCATTGATATGATATCAGGCACTTAACCTCAGACTCCTCTGGTGACAATTCCATCTTGAGCTGGTTCATGTTTCCCTTCATGAAGACCAATCTCAAAATTATCAGAGGACAGACTCTCTTTGGCCTTTATGACATCCGACCCTTGGGAGAACAGTTTATCCACGGGTGCAGAGCTGGGTATGGCCGTGTTGTACTTAACAAACACATCATCCAGGTTCCTCGCCCTCCGACTGACCTACAGTGTTGCGCACACAGTCACCTGCCTGTGATATTCCTCCTCATACTGAAGAGGAACACCAGCACATCCGTCTACAGCAGCAACCAGCTGGGCCTTGGTGATGGAGGACGTAGCGGGCGCCATAGTAATCAAGATGCGGCAGAGATCAGACGGCACAAAATTGTTTGTGCGGCGGCACGAGGGATGGCGGTTAACTCGCACCTCAGCCTAGCGATAACGCAGGGTCAAAACTGTCGCCTCACCACCGCAACGCACTAATTCACTCACAACAAACTCCTTGCAAGTAATATTTAGCTCTACAGCAGAGCCATGGTCACTGCAAGCATATATCACTGTCACCAGCACACGTAGAATACACACCTCTTGGTATGCTCGCCGTGTCCATATCTGAGGTCTTACAATGCCCCAAAACACGCTTGATTTTCACAAAATTTCCTAACTCCCTCCTCAGACCCCACAAGTAGAGGTTCGCTCCGCTCCATCTCCCTACCTTAAAACAATCCTGGATTCAGCCCGGTCCTTCCCTCCTCTTTCGAAGGACCTATATACGTCACTGCTGCTGAGTCCTTCCTTCCTACTTATTATCTAAATATACTCCTGAATTTTGAAGCAATTTGTATTAAATCTTTGTATTAATCTTGTTTTTCCGTCCCATATTTGAGGGGTTCGGCTAGTGTGCGTAAGTTTTCGTTAGGGTTCATAAGAACATAACATAAGAAAATAAGGAAGCTACAAGAGGCCGTGAGGCCTACACGTGGTAGTTCCTGTCACCTAACACTACCTACATCCACCTTTCCTCCCCATCCATGAACCTGTCCAGCCCCTCTTTAAAGCTCTCCAATGACTCCACACTAACTACCTGTCTACTGAGTCCATTCCAATCATTCACCACCCTATTTGTGAACCAGTTTTTCCCTATTTCCTTTCTAAATCTACGCCCTTCCAGCTTGAATCCATTAATTCTTGTTCTACCCTGGTTAAAAGCCGTAAGAACTTTTCCTACCTCTCCTTTATTAAATCCCTTTATCCACTTACAAAACTTCTATCAGATCGCCTCTTACTCTGCGTCTCTCGAGTGAGTGTAACTTTAATAGTGTATCAGTACGAGGCTGCGGGAAATTGGAAAAAGCAATGTTTCTCTATTATCTCAAAAAACCGAGATTTTTTTCTTTAGAAAACGTTATAGAAAGAAAAAATCCCGATTTCAACAGGCTTTCCTGTGGTGTAAACAGATAAAAATTCCATTGAGAAATGAACGCATTAAGTGTTTTTACGGCATATTTCCCCAAAAAAATATTCCAGGAATCAAGGTGACAGAGTCATGCATGCGTCAAACTCTTGTAGATAATAAATTTACATTTTTAATAGTAGCATACGATTCCTGCAGAAATGTTCTCCATCAAGACATAAAAGAAATGTTTGCCAGATAAAAGATAGATGTATGGTGCGTCAATAAGCTGCTGAAAAGTGAAAATCACAAAGTTGCGCAAAATAAAAAAACCTGTTATAACTCAAGATTGTTATAAGCAAAAAACAAACGGATAGTTGCTTAGGGTAGATCTCTTTGAGCTTAACAAAAAGTATTCAAGGCATATTTGGTCTAGGGTTAATAATTACATAGTAACAAATAGGGAAACGCAATAAAGGTAGTATTTTGACTATTATTAGCAGCCTAAAAATTAGTCGAGTTGTATTATCATACAGACGTAAATATTATCTCAATACCAATTGTACATTTTCCGAAGATCAATAATACATGTTCTATATAATTTTCTCACAGAAGCATAGTTTCGTTTTGAAAGGGCGTACAAAATATATTTTCTGGGGTAAATAAGCTTACAAAGGCTCAAAAATTTATTTTAGAACCTAATATCGGAAAACGAAGACCAGATTCGTGATCACCATCAGCCAAAGCCACTATGAACAAAGTTTCTTGCAAATCCGGTGAAAGAAAATGTTGCTAAAATTGTGAAGGCTTTTTAAAGGGCCAGGAATGATTTGTCTCACAGGGGCACAGTTTCTGGTAGCCTTGGGTACTCGAAAACCGCAATGCCAGTCAAGGCCTGAATTTTTTCAACGACTTTACCCTTGAGAGAATAAGTATCGAGACAATCCATCTCGTCGTCCTCTCTTTGAAACACTTGGGATGCATGAAATCCCTCAGGATGGTGGCTACCATCTGTTGCGTACTCATCTATAAGTTGCCTGGGTGTACATCTCAAGGATGATGCATCGCCATCAAATTTGATACTTGTCATGGGATCGACGCCTTTTCCCAAACACTACATAGTTAGTAGGGAGAGCAAGAAGCTCTTCTCACAATTTGTTTTGTGATTTCTCACAAATTCATGGAGCAGACCAAACTTTAATACTGACTTGGCTGCTAAAGATTCCAGCCATTTGTTGCTCAGTATCACTCAAGTGACAGAAATATTTTCGCCCGCAATAATCATAGATCATATTTTCCTGTACAGCAGAAAGAGACGCAGAAGCCATGACTGAGTAATGATCAATATAGTCTAGTAGTCCAGTGGACCCCCTGGACAATTTAATGAGACCTACTTTTTTAGATGTAGAAATATGTCTAGAAAACAAAAATCAATGTTAACACTGTCAACTAATGTCCCATGCGGTTCGCATGGCGGCCATCGTCGATCGCGAAATATTTGACTTTCTCAAAATTACCAAAATGTCAATAAAATCACAAATAATGTAGTTAAAAATTTAATTTTGGTGCCCACGTGAAAAGAATAACATGGCCTATTGTAATAAGAACAATTAATGCAGTAATTGGTAAAAGCTTAGTCAAGGAACGGCAAAAACCTAAAAAAAGGCGGTAAAATTACATCGGTTTCGCCGACAACTTTCAACATAAATGACAATAACTTCACTAATACACTAATACATACTGGTCAGTTTAACATATCAAAATCATCGTCTATTATTCGCCCATCTAATGCAGTCAACCAATTGACATACATATATGATTATCATACACTAATTGTTACCAATGTAACCCACCCCCCCTAGTGAAACTTTACTTACATCAAATACATACATTTGAAAAAACTTAGTTTTATATTAAATTTTACCAGTTAATCATGGGCAACTAGATAATACAACTTTATATTTTTCAATTGCCACTTGTAAACACCGTTTTGCTCCATATGTCATGTCATATATGTATATACGTACATATATTAGGGTGTCCCAGGCTTGTATTAGTAGAAAATCAAATAATGATATCAAGTCCAGCACATGCTGCTCTGGTTCCTTGTCAAATGAAAGTGATTCCACCAAATTTTCGTGAAAATTGGGCAATATTTAATGGTCGCGCAAAACGAACGTTTTGATAGCTCCTCTAAGATTCGGCCCATTTATCTGCATTCTGATCACTCTATCGTGTTCAGAAGAGCCTAGGTACAGAGAAATGAATGTGAAATATCTGTTATGTTTATTTAGTTATTTATTCCTACTCCAACACCTTCTTCTTGAGTTCCGCCTTCGTTTTTTTAGGGACAGCTTTCGTGTGGAGGCGGGCAAGCTTCAAGAGGAACTGGGTTTGCCGTTCATCCTTCGTCCGGTTGCCGAGGAAGCGTTGAATGAGGGCTATTCCTCGTTCTGCGAGGTCGTTCGTGATCTTCAGGACACCAGCCCGCTTCTTCGCGCACTTGAAACACGAATCCGTGTTCCATGTTTCAGGACTCAGCTCAAGGAAGGTCGGTTGCATTTAGCTGGTGTCGGAGCTTTGAAGTCGTCGTCCTCGGTTTCTTCGTTGGACGATGAGGATGTAGTAGAAGACTCCAAGTCCAAAGCCACGTCACGATCAAGAGTGGATGACGAAGCAGCCGCGTCCTTCTTCTTCATCTCCTCCATCCTTTGTCTTTTACGTCGCTTCTCCTCAGTCGCTCGCTTCAGCTTCTCGTCCACGCCAGCCATCGAGCAGCTCTGCCGGTCCTCCCTCTGAGCCTCCAAGAACGCCTTGTCTTCCTCGGGGATCTTCGCTTCCATTGCCTTGGAATGCGCGATGTCGAACATGTCTTCGAGGCTGTCTCTGAAGATGCATCTCTTCATTTCTTCCGTCGCCTTACCAGAGAGAGCTCGCACGCCTAGGTCTAGTCTCTGACACGGAATCTGAGAGACTGAAGCGCCTTTGTTCCCCAAAAAACCGTTAAGCCGTGGAATGTATCAGTACGAGGCTGCGGAAAATGGGAAAAAGCAATGTTTCTCTATTATCTCAAAAACCAGATTTTTTTTCAGAAACGTTATGGAAAGAAAAAATCCCGATTTCAACAGGCTTTCCTGTGGTGTAAACAGATTAAAATGCATTGAGAAATGAACGCATTAAGTGTTTTTACGGCATATTTCCCGAAAAAAATATTCCAGGAATCAAGGTGACGGAGTCATGCATGCGTCAAACTCTTGTTGATAATAAATTTACATTTTTAATAGTAGCATACGATTCCTGCAGAAATGTTCTCCATCACGACATAAAAGAAATGTTTGCCGGATAAAAGATAGATGTAGGGTGCGTCAATAAGCTGCTGAAAAGTGAAAATCACAAAGTTGCGCAAAATAAAAAAAAACTGTTATAACTCAAGATTGTTATAAGCAAAAAACAAACGGATAGTTGCTTAGGGTAGATCTCTTTGAGCTTAACAAAATATTCAAGGCATATTTGGTCTAGGGTTAATAATTACATAGTAACAAATAGGGAAACGCAATAAAGGTAGTATTTTGACCATTATTAGCAGCCTAAAAATTGGTCGAGTTGTATTATCATACAGACGTAAAAATTATCTCAATACCAATTGTACATTTTCCGAAGATCAATAATACATGTTCTATATAATTTTCTCACAGAAGCATAGTTTTGTTTTGAAAGGGCGTACAAAATATATTTACTGGGGTAAATAAGCTTACAAAGGCTCAAAATTTTATTTTAGAACCTAATATCGGAAAACGAAGACCAGATTCGTGATCACCATCAGCAAAAGCCACTATGAACAAAGTTTCTTACAAATCCGGTGAAAGAAAATGTTGCTAAAATTGTGAAGGCTTTTTAAAGGGCCAGGAATTATTTGTTTCACAGGGGCACAGTTTCTGGTAGCCTTGGGTACTCGAAAACCGCAATGCCAGTCAAGGCCTGAATTTTTTCAACGACTTTACCCTTGAGAGAATAAGTATCGAGACAATCCATCTCGTCGTCCTCTCTTTGAAACACTTGGGATGCATGAAATCCCTCAGGATGGTGGCTACCATCTGTTGAGTACTCGTCTATAAGTTGCGTGGGTGTACATCTCAAGGATGATGCATCGCCATCAAATTTGATACTTGTCATGGGATCGACGTCTTTTCCCAAACACTACATAGTTTGTAGGGAGACGAACATTCCGACGTCGGATGTGTCGTGGGAGAAGAAGATCCTCAAACTGTACGAGGAGTACGGCGCCTTGGCGAAATCCAAGTCACGGAAGACAGAGACGGAAGAAATGAAGAGATGCATCTTCAGAGACAGCCTCGAAGACATGTTCGACATCGCGCATTCCAAGGCAATGGAAGCGAAGATCCCCGAGGAAGACAAGGCGTTCTTGGAGGCTCAGAGGGAGGACCGGCAGAACTGCTGATGGCTGGCGTGGACGAGAAGCTGAAGCGAGCGACTGAGGAGAAGCGACGTAAAAGACAAAGGATGGAGGAGATGAAGAAGAAGGAAGCGGCTGCTTCGTCATCCACTCTTGATCGTGACGTGGCTTTGGACTTGGAGTCTTCTACTACATCCTCATCGTCCAACGAAGAAACCGAGGACGACGACTTCAAAGCTCCGACACCAGCTAAATGCAACCGACCTTCCTTGAGCTGAGTCCTGAAACATGGAACACGGATTCGTGTTTCAAGTGCGCGAAGAAGCGGGCTGGTGTCCTGAAGGTCACGAACGACCTCCCAGAACGAGGAATAGCCCTCATTCAACGCTTCCTCGGCAACCGGACGAAGGACGAACGGCAAACCCAGTTCCTCTTGAAGCTTGCCCGCCTCCACACGAAAGCTGTCCCTAAAAAAACGAAGGCGGAACTCAAGAAGAAGGTGTTGGAGTAGGAATAAATAACTAAATAAACATAACAGATATTTCACATTCGTTTCTCTGTACCTAGGCTCTTCTGAACACGATAGAGTGATCAGAATGCAGATAAATGGGTCGAATCTTAGAGGAGCTATCAAAACGTTCGTTTTGCGCGACCATTAAATATTGCCCAATTTTCACGAAAATTTGGTGGAATCACTTTCATTTGACAAGGAACCAGAGCAGCATGTGCTGGACTTGATATCATTATTTGATTTTCTACTAATACAAGCCTGGGACACCCTAATATATGTACGTATATACATATATGACATGGCATATGGAGCAAAACGGTGTTTACAAGTGGCAATTGAAAAATATTAAGTTGTATTATCTAGTTGCCCATGATTAACTGGTAAAATTTAATATAAAACTAAGTTTTTTCAAATGTATGTATTTGATGTAAGTAAAGTTTCACTAGGGGGGGTGGGTTACATTGGTAACAATTAGTGTATGATAATCATATATGTATGTCAATTGTTTGACTGCATTAGATGGGCGAATAATAGACGATGATTTTGATATGTTAAACTGACCAGTATGTTGTATATTAGTGAAGTTATTGTCATTTATGTTGAAAGTTGTCGGCGAAACCGATGTAATTTTACCGCCTTTTTTTGGGTTTTTGCCGTTCCTTGACTAAGCTTGTACCAATTACTGCATTAATTGTTCTTATTACAATAGGCCATGTTATTCTTTTCACGTGGGCACCAAAATTAAATTTGTAACTACATTATTTGTGATTTTATGGACATTTTGGTAATTTTGAGAAAGTCAAATATTTCGCGATCGACGATGGCCGCCATACGAACCCCATGGGACATTAGTTGACAGTGTTAACATTGATTTTTGTTTTCTAGACATATTTCTACATCTAAAAAAGTAGGTCTCATTAAATTGTCTAGGGGGTCCACTGGACTACTAGACTATATTGATCATTACTCAGTCATGGCTTCTGCGTCTCTTTCTGCTCTACAGGAAAATATGATCTATGATTATTGGGGGCGAAAATATTTCTGTCACTTGAGTGATACTGAGCAACAAATGGCTGGAATCTTTAGCAGCCAAGTCAGTATTAAAGTTTGGTCTGCTCCATGAATTTGTGAGAAATCACAAAACAAATTGTGAGAAGAGCTTCTTGCTCTCCCTACTTACTATGTAGTGTTTGGGAAAAGGCGTCGATCCCATGGCAAGTATCAAATTTGATGGCGATGCATCATCCTTGAGATGTACACCCAGGCAACTTATAGATGAGTACGCAACAGATGGTAGCCACCATCCTGAGGGATTTCATGCATCCCAAGTGTTTCAAAGAGAGGACGACGAGATGGATTGTCTCGATACTTATTCTCTCAAGGGTAAAGTCGTTGAAAAAATTCAGGCCTTGACTGGCATTGCGGTTTTCGAGTACCCAAGGCTACCAGAAACTGTGCCCTTGTGAAACAAATAATTCCTGGCCCTTTAAAAAGCCTTCACAATTTTAGCAACATTTTCTTTCACCGGATTTACAAGAAACTTTGTTCATAGTGGCTTTTGCTGATGGTGATCACGAATCTGGTCTTCGTTTTCCGATATTAGGTTCTAAAATAAAATTTTGAGCCTTTGTAAGCTTATTTACCCCAGAAAATATATTTTGTACGCCCTTTCAAAACGAAACTATGCTTCTGTGAGAAAATTATATAGAACATGTATTATTGATCTTCGGAAAATGTACAATTGGTATTGAGATCATTTTTACGTCTGTATGATAATACAACTCGACCAATTTTTAGGCTGCTAATAATGGTCAAAATACTACCTTTATTGCGTTTCCCTATTTGTTACTATGTAATTATTAACCCTAGACCAAATATGCCTTGAATACTTTTTGTTAAGCTCAAAGAGATCTACCCTAAGCAACTATCCGTTTGTTTTTTGCTTATAACAATCTCGAGATATAACAGTTTTTTTTTATTTTGCGGAACTTTGTGATTTTCACTTTTCAGCAGCTTCTTGACGCACCATACATCTATCTTTTATCCGGCAAACATTTCTTTTATGTCTTGATGGAGAACATTTATGCAGGAATCGTATGCTACTATTAAAAATGTAAATTTATTATCAACAAGAGTTTGACGCATGCATGACTCCGTCACCTTGATTCCTGGAATATTTTTTTCGGGAAATATGCCGTAAAAACACTTAATGCGTTCATTTCTCAATGCATTTTAATCTGTTTACACCACAGGAAAGCCTGTTGAAATCGGGATTTTTTCTTTCCATAACGTTTTCTGAAGAAAAAAATCCGGTTTTTGAGATAATAGAGAAACATTGCTTTTTCCCATTTTCCGCAGCCTCGTACTGATACATTCCACGGCTTAACGGTTTTTTAGGGAACAAAGGCGCTTCAGTCTCTCAGATTCCGTGTCAGAGACTAGACCTAGGCGTGCGAGCTCTCTCTGGTAAGGCGACGGAAGAAATGAAGTGATGCATCTTCAGAGACAGCCTCGAAGACATGTTCGACATCGCGCATTCCAAGGCAATGGAAGCGAAGATCCCCGAGGAAGACAAGGCGTTCTTGGAGGCTCAGAGGGAGGACCGGCAGAGCTGCTCGATGGCTGGCGTGGACGAGAAGCTGAAGCGAGCGACTGAGGAGAAGCGACGTAAAAGACAAAGGATGGAGGAGATGAAGAAGAAGGACGCGGCTGCTTCGTCATCCACTCTTGATCGTGACGTGGCTTTGGACTTGGAGTCTTCTACTACATCCTCATCGTCCAACGAAGAAACCGAGGACGACGACTTCAAAGCTCCGACACCAGCTAAATGCAACCGACCTTCCTTGAGCTGAGTCCTGAAACATGGAACACGGATTCGTGTTTCAAGTGCGCGAAGAAGCGGGCTGGTGTCCTGAAGGTCACGAACGACCTCCCAGAACGAGGAATAGTCCTCATTCAACGCTTCCTCGGCAACCGGACGAAGGACGAACGGCAAACCCAGTTCCTCTTGAAGCTTGCCCGCCGCCACACGAAAGCTGTCCCTAAAAAAACGAAGGCGGAACTCAAGAAGAAGGTGTTGGAGTAGGAATAAATAACTAAATAAACATAACAGATATTTCACATTCGTTTCTCTGTACCTAGGCTTTCTGAACACAATAGAGTGATCAGAATGCAGATAAATGGGTCGAATCTTAGAGGAGCTATCAAAACGTTCGTTTTGCGCGACCATTAAATATTGCCCAATTTTCACGAAAATTTGGTGGAATCACTTTCTTTTGACAAGGAACCAGAGCAGCATGTGCTGAACTTGATATCATTATTTGATTTTCTACTAATACAAGCCTGGGACACCCTAATATATGTACGTATATACATATATGACATGACATATGGAGCAAAACGGTGTTTACAAGTGGCAATTGAAAAATATTAAGTTGTATTATCTAGTTGCCCATGACTAACTGGTAAAATTTAATATAAAACTAAGTTTTTTCAAATGTATGTATTTGATGTAAGTAAAGTTTCACTAGGGGGGGTGGGTTACATTGGTAACAATTAGTGTATGATAATCATATATGTATGTCAATTGTTTGACTGCATTAGATGGGCGAATAATAGACGATGATTTTGATATGTTAAACTGACCAGTATGTTGTATATTAGTGAAGTTATTGTCATTTATGTTGAAAGTTGTCGGCGAAACCGATGTAATTTTACCGCCTTTTTTTAGGTTTTTGCCGTTCTTTGACTAAGCTTGTACCAATTACTGCATTAATTGTTCTTATTACAATGGGCTATGTTATTCTTTTCACGTGGGCACCAAAATTAAATTTGTAACTACATTATTTGTGATTTTATGGACATTTTGGTAATTTTGAGAAAGTCAAATATTTCGCGATCGACGATGGCCGCTATACGAACCGCATGGGACATTAGTTGACAGTGTTAACATTGATTTTTGTTTTCTAGACATTTCTACATCTAAAAAAGTAGGTCTCATTAAATTGTCTAGGGGGTCCACTAGACTACTAGACTATATTGATCATTACTCAGTCATGGCTTCTGCGTCTCTTTCTGCTCTACAGGAAAATATGATCTATGATTATTGGGGGCGAAATATTTCTGTCACTTGAGTGATACTGAGCAACAAATGGCTGGAATCTTTAGCAGCCAAGTCAGTATTAAAGTTTGGTCTGCTCCATGAATTTGTGAGAAATCACAAAACAAATTGTGAGAAGAGCTTCTTGCTCTCCCTACTAACTATGTAGTGTTTGGGAAAAGGCGTCGATCCCATGACAAGTATCAAATTTGATGGCGATGCATCATCCTTGAGATGTACACCCAGGCAACTTACAGATGAGTACGCAACAGATGGTAGCCACCATCCTGAGGGATTTCATGCATCCCAAGTGTTTCAAAGAGAGGACGACGAGATGGATTGTCTCGATACTTATTCTCTCAAGGGTAAAGTCGTTGAAAAAATTCAGGCCTTAACTGGCATTGCGGTTTTCGAGTACCCAAGGCTACCAGAAACTGTGCCCTTGTGAAACAAATCATTCCTGGCCCTTTAATAAGCCTTCACAATTTGAGCAACATTTTCTTTCACCGGATTTGTAAGAAACTTTGTTCATAGTGGCTTTTGCTGATGGTGATCACGAATCTGGTCTTCGTTTTCCGATATTAGGTTCTAAAATAAAATGTTAAGCCTTTGTAAGCTTATTTACCCCAGTAAATATATTTTGTACGCCCTTTCAAAACGAAACTATGCTTCTGTGAGAAAATTATATAGAACATGTATTATTGATCTTCGGAAAATGTACAATTGGTATTGAGATAATTTTTACGTCTGTATGATAATACAACTCGACCAATTTTTAGGCTGCTAATAATGGTCAAAATACTACCTTTATTGCGTTTCCCTATTTGTTACTATGTAATTATTAACCCTAGACCAAATATGCCTTGAATACTTTTTGTTAAGCTCAAAGAGATCTACCCTAAGCAACTATCCGTTTGTTTTTTGCTTATAACAATCTTGAGTTATAACAGGTTTTTTTATTTTGCGCAACTTTGTGATTTTCACTTTTCAGCAGCTTATTGACGCACCCTACATCTATCTTTTTTCCGGCAAACATTTCTTGTATGTCGTGATGGAGAACATTTCTGCAGGAATCGTATGCTACTATTAAAAATGTAAATTTATTATCAACAAGAGTTTGACGCATGCATGACTCCGTCACCTTGATTCCTGGAATATTTTTTTCGGGAAATATGCCGTAAAAACACTTAATGCGTTCATTTCTCAATGCATTTTAATCTGTTTACACCACAGGAAAGCCTGTTGAAATCGGGATTTTTTCTTTCCATAACGTTTTCTGAAAAAAAATCTGGTTTTTGAGATAATAGAGAAACATTGCTTTTTCCCATTTTCCGCAGCCTCGTACTGATACATTCCACGGCTTAACGGTTTTTTGGGGAACAAAGGCGCTTCAGTCTCTCAGATTCCGTGTCAGAGACTAGACCCAGGCGTGCGAGCTCTCTCTGGTAAGGCTCCCTCCCCACCCTGGATAAATCATACGCTTTCTTGCTCTATAAATAGTCATCGTAGAGAACACTTGATTTAACACTAAAATTATTAACGACGACACGATATACAATTGTTATTAACCTCATTTTTACGTATGTATATTAATAAATTTCTATTTATGACTGTTTTTCACAATAGATGGCCACATTTTCTCGAGTTTCAGATACATATCATATGATTGCCAAGACACATTTCATAAAGTACATATATTTGCTCTAGAATGTTTCCTTTGTTACAGATTGGTATACGCGCTAGGGTATTTGACTGCCAGCACCAAAGCCATATACACAGGTCTGCCATGGGGCGGAGCAGAGTTGATTCCGTGACGTCAGCGCGAGTCGCCCCTCCCACTGTCTTCCCATCATCGATGAGTACTTCGCATTCGATTCGTTTTTGGAGTTTCTTGGGTTTTGACATCATGTGGCAGTTGAGACCCATATTAAGTATTTCTTCTTGGTCTGGCGTAAGTACCTTGTTAGTAAGGTTGACGTAGCCTTAAGGTGTAGATGTAAGGTTGATGTAGTAACACCACCATCAACTTTGGAAAGCTCTCTGGTGAATACGGACGGATGGGTTACTGCTACGGCAATATCAAGACACACAAGCCGGGCAATAAACTTCGTCCGATAATATCCCAAATACCGACGCCGACGTACCACCTCGCAAAGAAGCTGTGTGGTATTTTGACTCCATACGCACCCAATGCCTACAGCCTTCAATCAGCATCAGAGTTTCTAGACATACTCAAGACTCACAACGCCAGAGGTGCAATCGCTTTGCTTGATGTCGAGTCCCTCTTCACCAACGTACCTGTTGACCGTACCATCAACTACATCATCAACCGGGTGTATAACAACGACTCCATCCCGCCGCTTGACGTCCCGGAACCTGTACTACGTGGACTCCTCGAATGCTGCACTAAAGAAGCACCTTTTACCTCTCCCCGAGGGAGCAAGTATCAACAAATAGACGGCGTCGCTATGGGCTCTCCCTTAGAAGTATTGTTGGCAAACTTCTTCATGGGCTGCGTAGAAGAAGAACTATTCAAGAAAATAAGCAAGCCCGACATATACTGCCGCTACATCGATGACATCTTCATCACAACAACAAGTCACTACGAAGCAGAACAGCTGAAGCTCTGCCTACAAGATACTTCAGGCCTCACTTTCACCATAGAAAGCAGCTCAGACAAATCAATGCCGTTTCTTAGACGTCCCTTTTTACGCGGAAGAAGAATCATTCATCACAAACGTCTACGTAAAACCAACGAACACCGGACACTGCCTCAACGGAGAAAGCGAATGCCCACAGAGATATAAAGACTCCACAATCGGTGCTTACATCAGAAGAGCTCTCACACACTGCAGTACATGGCAACTTATGCACAAAGAAATCGAGCGATCCACTCAAGTCCTCATCAACAACGGCTTCAGCGAGAGCGACATCAACCGTCAGACTAAGAAAATCTTGGAGAACTGGTACAACCCTAACGCCACAAAAAAGAGTCAAGACATAACTATCTTCTACCGGGCTTTCTTCTCCACCGCTCACCAGGAAGAAGAAAGAATAATATCACAAATCGTCCACCGTAACGTGAAACCTGCAGACCAAGAGAGGAGATAAGATAAGATTTTCATCCTATCTAGACACTTTGCAAGTACCAACTACAAAGGTTATTGACTATACAAAGCGCCGCCACGTCAGCACGAACTAGGCGGACTCGAACCGCTGACCGAATGCACAGGGACGCTGCACATTGCGAACACACGTCTCTACCAACCTTGCCACCCTGACGGGGCCCAAGAGAGGAGAATAAAACTACAAATTTACTACAAAAACAAGAACACCAGCAACCTCCTCCGTAACAGCCCAAGCCAGACGAAGGAGACAAAACAAAAGTCCCATGTCGTATATAGGATCACATGCAAAAGAGGAAACTGTGAAGTCCTCCCATCATCCTACATCGGCATGACGACAACGAAGCTGTCCAGACGTCTTACTTGCCACCTAACTTCCGGAGCCCAAAAAAGTCACCTATTAGAACAACATGGAAATCATCATAACAAGAAAATTTCTAGAAGAAAATACAGAATTGGTTGACATGTGTGCAGATGCGGCGATTTCCCCATCCTAAAGCGCTGTACATAAAAGAGACCAATCCCAAACTTAACGTACAGGCAAACGACCTACAAGCTCTACCCAGCATGAAAAGAACAAAAGCAAATAACAGCCTACTCACAGAAAAGCCAAGCGAAGACCAAACAACTAATCAGCGTCTCCCACTCAAGAAGACGAGAAGCAAAAGCTATCTATCTACCAATCAACGACATCGGTAATAGGCTGCGTGGCAGGCAGACGGCTTTTAAAAAGCGCTTCACTTCGCATCTTAATCATGCTCACCTCAACTCCTGAGGAGAAAACATCTTCCATATGCGGCTGAAGAAGGGTTCTTAGACCCGAAATCGCGATATATATATATATATATATATATATATATATATATATATATATATATATATATATATATATATATAGGCGTATTTGTGGCGCCAATTTTGTGTAAAATTATACTCTTTTAAGCTCTGCCCCTGCTTGCCATCACAAAATACGATTGTAGCGCTGCCAAAGCACTTTATAGATGTTGCCGGGAGTAAAAGTTTCGTACACTTCATTACCTCTTACAGAGGCTCAAGGAATATCGTTAAGGTTGACATTATTGAAGGCACAGCAAAGAATAGTAGCGTGATTGTCAGTATTACACATCGATATCTAATTGTTTTGAGCTCGTAGAATGGCCTAGCATCGTTTTCTAACTTATAGATGGACTTGAAATCAAACTGAACTGTATAGGGCGCTATGAAAATGTTATTTGAATATTTATTTGGCACACAGCCATTTCACGATGTGCGTCGAGGATGTTTAATGCTTTCATGGACACGTGTGTACGTACCTACATCTAAGTTTCCTTATATACCAATTACTCTTTGCCTAAAGCTCGATGAATGCTGCTTGTGATTCATCCTTCAGTGCATCTCGCCCATATTGCCCCTCATATGTTGATAGTATTCGCGTATTAACGCAGTAATATGCCTCCTTCACGACATGAGTACGTGTTGTGGATCGCTGCCACGATATATGTGACTGTGGGAGGCCGCAGTATCTTCTATTCCTCATGAATCTTGACTTAAATGCACGTGGGAGAGCGAGGCTCAGCGAGCTCCATATGCTGTCGCAGAGCTGAATCAGTGAGAAAATGTTCGTATTCATGGCCTGCGATAGGGCTTCTAAAAGACTTTTGTGTGATATGACACATATATACCAAATATATTACATTTCTATTGCAATTGTAATATCACTCATGAATATATTTAAGTATTTGATTATATTATAGCAAACATACAACAGTTTTGCCGCTCTAGCCACAAACATCAACGGACATTCGGACGCTATGTATCCATGACGAGGATGTGGATAAGATTTCGGATGTCGCTGCAGGATTTAATTATTTATGAGCTACTTCCATATGTAGTTGTATACATGCCATCAACGTATCATAACTACGCCTAATTGAAAACAGTATTATTTGCATATGATCTTTATGTTATGAATACTGAATGAGATGAGAATTAATGGAAAACATAAACATTTACGGGGTGATGTCAGATAGGAATGTATGTATGCGCGCTTTCATTCACCAGGACCTTGAAGGCTCCACCCACACCCAAAAGAGTATTTTTTTTTCCGAAAAGAGTATAATTTACTGCTGAGAAATGACTCATGTCCCGTAGTAGTTCACTCAAAAGAGTAGAAAAAAAGTGGGAGGAGCTACAAGTGTATAATTTTACTCGTTCCCTAACCCAACAAAATACGCCTTATATGTATCCAAAGAACAGTAAATAAAAGCAACGGTGTGATTTCCTGTAGGACCGCTGATTATCCTTTTGATAGAACACGCATGATATGCATGTTAGTGTGTATGTAGAAGGCGCTATATTTACAGTGTGTTCTTTCCCAGTCTTCGTGTGTGTTTGTGTGTGTGTGTGTGTGTTTGGAAGGCGCAATATTCACTATACGTGTGTGTGTGTATGTGTGTCATTTACTCATTTACCCACGGTTTTGTCCTCGCGAGTCAGACTCGCGATCGCCAGTTTCACCCTCCGAGTGCGAGTTTGGTTTCATTATTACCGAGCTTAGGATATTTGTGGGACCTCACCCTCCGCCCCCCCCCCCCCATTTTGTGTATGTGTGTGTGCATTTTGCACTTGTATGCGTAAGGTATGTGTGTCATGGATATCTCCTGGCACTGTTCGTGCACCGACAATTAATGTTGTTTTTGTTTTAATATAATTATGTGGACTGCAGATTGCATTATTTGTGTTGTTTATATTAGTACTAACATATGTATTGTTATAAGATTATGTGTTAATGTTAAGATTTATGTACACTGTGGTCAATAAATTATCTATCTATCTATCTATCTATCTGTGTGGAAGGCGCTATATTCACATTGTGCTTTAGACCAGTCTGTGTGTAAAGAAATATCGCTCTGCAAAGTCGAATCTGTATCACCATCGTTTGCTTGTCAAACTCACTGCCAAGACAGATTATAAGACTTAATATCATAAAATATTTTTCTTATTGTTGCAACATATGCGAATAATTTTTTCCGCCAATCGGGGTAAATTTATTATCAGAATGAACAGTGTGTTGTAGGGAAGAAAATAATGAGGCTAAGAAGGTACTTTTTTATATACTTATATATTTTTTGTGAGGGACAAGTTTATCTTTCCTGCTTTGCTGGTTGGACTGATATAAGCCCGCCTTCCAGCCGTGGCATATCTAGATTTTTGAGGCGCCCCTCTCTCCTTCCCTTTTGTTTCCTCCATCAGGCCGGTGAGCTTGTTATGTATAATTCCCAGGTTTTCCCGGCGTGAGCTATCTTTACCAGACCCCGCCTCTTCGCCTGACAGGGTCACCTAACCCCGCAGTATTCTTTTTTTTCCTTCTCAACCTCCCCCCCCCCGCCTTCTCTCTCTATCGTGTGTGTAGAGAAACGAGACGTCGCCTTGTGTCGTCGTGTTGCTTTTTTTCTACAACGCTCTGCTTCCAGACTTATATGCCTACACACACACACACACACACACACACATATATATATAATATATATATATATATATATATATATATATATTATATATATATATAACACAGTTTATACATACTATATATATACACACACACACTGTAAAAAAAACACACACACACACACACACACACACTGCACACACAAACAAACACACACACACACACACACACGCACACAATACACACACACATGCTTTTCCTCTCTCTCTCTCTCTCTCTCTCTCTCTCTCTCTCGGTGTAATGTTACTTGTGTCTGACGTCATGCAACACGTAAAAGGAGTTGTCTTCACTTATCATCTGTTTCATAGTTATGTTGAGTGTTGCGACAAAGACTTCGGAAGTACTAGTACAAACTCGATCACCGTTGCATTGCAATGATATTTATGTAAGTGGTCTGTAATGGACGGCAATGAAAACGGAAATTAATAGAACAAATTACATGTACAAGTAACCAGCGGGGCAAGAGATACATGTCGCCATCTGTTGGGCTTAACGTACACTATGCATGTCGCCGGCCCGCCTAAATATATACCTGCTGGTTGGTAGCTCCACATAGCTATCTCATACCGTACATTGCCGCCACGCTGTTTGGACTATGTACATTATGTCACATATATTAAGAAATGACCGTTTGCGTTATTCCGGTGGAGGCTCGTAACATCACCTGCTTGTCACAGTAACCGATTTTTTCCTCCTTGCCTGCTTTAGAAGCCAGGTGGTAGACTTCCTTTTGAGATTCTCGCCCCTCACCTCAATACAATTACCACGAGACTCTTTTTGATATAGTGCGTATACGAGACTAGCTACTATGATGAACCAATGATAGTACTCGAAGAATAATGATTATTTATTGATTTCTCAGATTTCAACATTGTGAAATAGCTAAATTTAGATGTCAGGCTACCTCGATTCCTTGAAAGTGTTCCCTTGATAGTGTGAAAAAACAAATGTATTCAAATGTAAGTGTGAGAGATTAGCGGTTATGTTGGTAATCAATTGTCTAATGTATCTATGACTAATTGCGACTAAGATCCAATCTAACATTCTTTTTTAGACCGAGTCTTTAAACCAAAGACCCTACACGCAAGATAGGAAAGCTGAGGCCCTAGCCTAAGCATAATTTGTGATGTCTAACACGAGCGCCATCTGTTGTCGTCCAATGTAACTGTTGATTTAGACGTATGTAAATCCAATTATTACCTCCCCTGGCATCAATCAAGATTAATGTTCTATGCATTTTTAGCATACACACACAACACATACACAATCAGACATGAAAACATTATATCCTGAAATACAGTCATATACTCCTAGTAGGTGGGAATTGAACCCGGGCCCGCGTAGCCGCAGCTGGGAGCGCTACCCACTACACCACGAAGCTGTTCATTTCATAAAACTGACAGCTAATATATGTACAATAAAACAATGAGCGCCGGTGCTGCCACATAGCGGATGTCCAAACATTTCACCCAATGGACAGCACACTCCGAGACACCTGCTTTCCTATCTTGCGTGTAGGGTCTTTGCTTTAAACTTTCGAAAATATAGTCCCACCTACATCAGTGCTAATTACAACCATGAACGGTATGAATGAATAAGTACCCTGAAGGTCTTCATGCCACTTCCGTGAATTCCTCGAGCTCCTGCTGCACTTTACGGTACTTAGCCAGGTTGAGGGCGGCGATTTCCTCGGCCTCCTCAATCTGCCTCTTATAGGTCTTGATTTTTGGTTGGAGCTTGTCGACAAGGTCCTGCATCCTCTCGTGATTCTTCTTGTCCTCGTCAGCCTGGACGGTTAGCTCCTTGATACGCCTCTCACATCTTCTTAGATTCTTCTGGGCGTCGGAGTGGCGGCGGGACTCGTCCTCCAGTTCAGTGATTCTCAACCAGTGGTCCGCGGACCCCTAGGGGGCCGCAGAAACCTATCAAGGGGTCCGCAGGACGGGGAATTCAACATATTACAGTTAATCCTGTCATGACTCAGTTTTTTATAATTCATGATTACACAATGTGTATTAATCGAGATATCCAGGTTTTTTCTAGTTTTTCCCTGGCTAGTTGCGTCTCTCAGAATGTGGCGATTATTTGTATAATATATTATAATGTTCCTATCACTAAATGCTTTAAAAATGTGAGGAAGTTATATTTGTTGGCAACGTTGCTTCCGGGGTGGCATAACATGATGCAATAGCTACACAGCGCGTTGCCCAGGGCAGGAAGCCAGCAACAAAGGTAGTTGGGCCAGCAACGACGATCTCTCCGAACTTCGTTTCCTAACGACGAAAGCTACAAAGCCTCCCTTTTCGGTCGTTAACGTGTCGGAAGGCGCTGACTGGCCTAAGGCGAGTAATGACGTCATCAAGGCGTCATCAGCCACCAGCCAATGTAAACAGTTTTTAAAACTTCTCGACCAATCACAAGTCAGCGAGACATATTTCCGGGAAGAATGGCATGCCAGACTGCCTCCCCGCCTTGTCCCCGTCATCTCAAACTAATTCTCGTTTTATTCGGAATGCTTGCGTTTAAGGAGTTTTAATGTATCAGAAAGTAAGATGTATAAGTAAGGAGCCTGTGTTGCTAGTGTTTTGGTGGTAGAAGGTGCATGTGTGTGTGGGTTGAAATAGTGAATATTTGTGATATGGGAGGCCGCGGCAAGGCCTCTCCGTCACTCTGCCTCGCCATCAGTCACCTCATGCATAACATCTTTAAATCACCCTTATTTAAGGTGACACACGGTGCTACATTGATTTAGATAATGACAAGTATATATACACATCTCACCATAATCACTAAGTTGTATAATAACGAGTAATAAGACGTTTAATCCTGCCCAAACCTACAGTGGCGGAGGAGCTGGCGGCTCCATCGGCGCCGCCACTCAAAACTTTTGAGTAAAACCCGCAGTTATCGCCTCACCTGTGCCTTCCTGAAGAAGACAGTCAGCTCCCACGCCTGTGATAGCACAGGGATCATAGGATTCCTCAAGGGGTTCTCGCTCCCCTACTAAATATTACCAAAGACATCTATCTCCCTTCGTGAAGTTGGTGTTGATATCCACCTCACGGGCTTCATGCTGCTGCTGCTGCTGCTGCCGAAGGCCGCGCTGCCAGACGTAGATGAGTCCCTTGCTTGTATTTCATCTCTTTACTCATATATTAAATTTAATTCCATCCAAATGCAATCATATGTCTACATTCACCTATAAAAAAGATATTTCATAGCATACCAAGCAATAATGAGCATGTCTGGAGACTTCCGACCTCTGCTAATACCGGTCTTGAGCAGTCGTTGGCCAGTGTGCACGTTAACGACGAAATCGACGAATTTTCCGCGCTGTGGGTTCCGTCGTTGGACTAACGACCAAAAAAAGGTCTTTAAGTGTTTTGTGGCTTCTGGCCCAGAGCTCAGCCCGAGAGCTGTATTCATTCTGCTGACGACTGCTGCTGACTGAACACGTGGCGTGACTGGCTGTCCTTGTGGATTGTAAGTTTTCGCATAATGTTGTTTAATTCGTTTGTTTGCATGCTTTTCATTTGAACACACTCTAATACTGACACTGTGCAACAAGTGTCTTCTTCACCTTAAAGTTTTTTTCTTTCTTTCTTTTTCCAGACTGATGTTTACCTGTCTGTGAAGAAAATGGACAAATATGTTATTAGACCGTCCTCATCAAAACAAGAACTACCAAACAAACATCAAAAGTGATGAGCTAAAATCTTCAGATGATGAGTCAGAGGTCACATCCATTGAGAGGAAGAGGAAGATTAGTTCTGGTCATGTTATGGACTCAAAAATTTGGAAATATGATAATATTTACCTTAACTATGGCTTTGTAGTAAGTACAAGTGAAGGTGTTGAACAGGCACAGTGCGTCCTTTGCTGCAGAGTACTGTCCAATGAGAGTATGTAGCCCTCCAAGTTAATTAGGCACTTCCAGGCAAGGCATTGTCAGTACAAGGATAAGTCAAGATAATTTTTTGAGCACAAAGCTAAAGAACTGCGCAGTGCACAAGTCGGGTTAAAGGCCACTACCACTATGGATAAAAAAACTGCTTAAGATCTCATATATTGTGGCTCAGAAAATTTGCCAACAGAAAATGCCTCACACAATTGGGGAAAAATTGATCAGGCCTTTGTCAATTGGCAAAAAAACGTTGTCCTGGTGACTTAAGTGTTATCTACGGTACTGCACAACACAGGGGCGTATTTAGAATCTTGAAACATTGGGGGCTTAGCCCAGCCAAGAGATCTTAAAATTTTTACAGGATAATTTTCAATTTATTTTTTAGTATAATGAATATAAGATGTGAGACACTGTGCTCTACCAAAAGGCTCAAGGCTCCGGTAATTTGCTTAGGATAACTTTCGAAACATGAAATTGAAATAAAATTAAGACAATCTGAGTTGGGGTTCAACTTCGATATTATTTTTATTTTCATCAGTAGGAGTAAAACACTAAGAAAAAGACAGCTTTGGCGTGATGAGGCAGTCATACAGATTGTATATTCCCAATGCTTTGTTCAGTACTTAAATCTGACCAACCTCGGTCTTATAACTACTTTTTATATGTTTACATCACAAAGAACTGGGCACAAAATGCACATGGAAAAAAATGCACTTCTGTTAACTCTGTGTCTTGTCCATCTGATATTCTCTTCACCTCTCCAAAAGGTATTTTGGTGTCTCCTCTGTCATGCACTCCTCATCTCCTCTGTTCTCTCCACCTCTCTCATGTCCTGCTCATAAAAAGGATGCTATCAGCATACGCTAAATAACATCTAACCAAATACCTTGTTTTTTACTATAATTTTATGTTGGCCCCAGTCAGAGCTTATCTTATTTATGTGAGAGAAAAAAAAAGAAAAAGGTATTTGAGATCCAGAACTATTCATAAAACATTCGGGGCTACAGCCCCCAATGCCCAGGCCTAACTACGCCCCTGCTGCACATTATACTGAGCCGAAAATAATACAGAAAAAGCAAGCTGTAAGGTCTGTGGAGCCCGCCAACTCCTGCATAATATTAACCACACTATCTTACCTTCTTATCTTCTGTTCTCTGATCTGGATCAGATAACACGACTTACGTAAAGCGTCTTCATTAATGCATCTATAATAATATAAGCGAAAGTGTGTGTGTGTGTGTCTGTCTGTCTGTCTGTCTGTCCGCGATAGGTGTCGCCCCCTGTGGCGGAATCCCATCATATGTCACAGTTTTGGAATCAGGTTGACCAGGGGAAGGTTTTAAGCCCACTTATAGGATGATCCGATCACTTTTTTTTTTTTTTTTAGCAGCCTATTAGCGAGAACTGAAGAAAAAAAAAGTGGGTTGCGAGAATTGAGGAAACCTTGATGTAGGGTGATGGGTAATAGGCGAGTGAATGGGTGGGGTGATGGGTAATGGGTGTGGGGTGATGGGTGAGTGAATGGGTGGGGGGTGATGGGTGATGGGTGAGGGAATAGGTGGGGGGTGATGGGTAATGGGTGAGTGAATGGGTGTGTGGTGATGGGTAATGGGTGTGTGGTGATGGGTAATGGGTGAGTGAATGGGTGGGGGGAATACATACATTTCAGGAAAGTTAGAAGGGGCTATCTGGAGAGTGTGTTTGGTGGGCCGAGGTGGTGGGTAATGGGTCTATCTGGAGAGTCTGTGTTTGGTGGGCCTTTGGCCCACCAAACACAGGTGGTGGGCCGAAGGCCCACCAATAGCCCTCCGCAGGAGCTAGCCAAAAAGTCCGCCCGGAGGACGGCATTGCTTTCAGGAAAGTTAGAAGGGGCTATGATGTGAATGGGTTGGCGTTAATACATACATTTCTACATCCATGATTTCAGGAAAGTTAGAAGGGACTATCTGGAGAGTCTGTGTTTGGTGGGCCTTCGGCCCACCAAACACAGGTGGTGGGCCGAGGCCGAAGGCCCACCAATAGCCCTCCGCAGGAGCTAGCCAAAAAGGCCGCCCGGAGGGCGGCTTTGCGGCTAGTTACACATAAATCTAATCTCGGGGTAGCACATTTTACTTCCAACATACAGTAATAACACTACATTTGAAGCAAAGTCAATAAGATATCCTTAACCTACTTAGATGATTCATCAGTAAATATAGAAGCTCTTACTCCCTCACATTTAATTTATGGGAGAAGACTGGAACCCTTTCCTTTGATAGATACAAGGGAAGATATACAAGATCCTACAATAAAGGACCCGGCTCAACATCTCCGGGAAGGTTATCATACCTTAAGTAAAATTTTAAGATCATGGGATAAGCATTGGAGTGCAGATTATTTACTGAGTCTAAGGGAAAAGTTTTATGGGGCTCAACAGCCAGAAAATCAAAGTCCAATCAAAGTAGGAGATATAGTAATCCTTAGGGGAGATATGCCTCGTTCGCAATGGCCTCTAGGAAAAATAGCAAAATTGCATACTGATGGAAAGGGGATTGTGAGGTCTGTGGAGTTACTAGTATAGTAAGGGGACAACGATGTGTGCGGACGGTAAATAATTTGATCCCCCTAGAGTTAGCTGAAGAGAGAAATGAAGACTTTAAGTCTGCGTCTTGGCAGGCCAACTTAGGGGATTCTCGACCTCGGAGGCAAGCTGCTTTAAAGTGTAAAACCACTTGGAGAAACTTCATTAAAGGGGGTCAAATTACCTGAAGCAACCCTTCATTTTTCGTCGGCCCCCAGTTGTGGAAATTATCCACTAAAAACCGCTCTAATTTTGAGTAAGGTTAATTTGAATGGTGGAATTTGGCGCCTACCATCAGGAATTCGGGATATGAACACAAATTCCACCTATGTATATATTATAATAGATTTGGGTATATTAAGATGTAATTAGATATAAATTTGGATCTATAATACCACAATTAATCAAAGGATTAACATAGTATAAGAATTGTGAGTGACCCGATGTAATTAGATATAAATTACACTGGGGAACAAATTTTTGTTGAGTTAGGTCTGACACTTGTTATTAAGTAATTTTTGGGTGCTGAATCCAAAACTGATCTCAGTTTTTCTCTATCACGTCAAGTTTTTGAACTGTAGGATTTTCGTTTTCTTAAAAAATATGAAAAATACTGTACATAACAGTAACAGTGCTTATTTTATAAAAAGTTGCAAATGTTAACATACAATGAAAATTGAAAGAAATAGGCATGAATAGAATGTTTATTTAACATTATCATGTTTTTAGAAAGGATAAGGCTATAATTGTGTGCAGGTTAAGGTAAAAATTTACGTTTGTAGCTTTGTCTGGAGTGTTCAACTTGAGGACTATCGCGTTTGATGCTCCAACAATAGTCAGCCATCATATGCACATTCCATCTACCCTGGTAACGTTCTTCCATAACCTTCAAATCTTGGTGAAATCGTTCACCTTGCTCGTCGCTAGCAGCACCAAGATTTTCCGGAAAGTTGGCAAGATGGCTATGCAAAAAATGTACTTTAATACTCATGTTGCAACCAAGCGCTTTGTAGCTCTCCAATAGTTTCTGAACAATTTCTGTGTAATTACTTGCACGTGTATTTCCAAGAAAGTTCTTGACGACGTCTTTGAATGCCGTCTGAAATGCCAAGCATTCTTTTCAAGGTCTGACATAGTACCGTTGAAATGTTCATCTTTGATGAGCTGTCGAATTTGTGGACCATCAAACACACCGGCCTTGATTTTTTCAATTGACAGTCCAGGAAATGCCAAGATGATGTACTTCAAACAGTCGCCATCAGTTGACAATGCTTTTACAAATTGTTCATGAGACCTAGTTTTATGTGCAGAAGGTGGGAATATTATTTTTTCCTGTCAACAAGTGGGCTCATGTACAATGTTAGGATCTCCAGGTTTAAGATCAGATCTCGGAGGCCAATTCGTCTGAACCCAATGCTTCTCTCGAGCTCTGCTATCCCACATACAGAGAAAGCAGGGATACTTTGTGTATCCACGTTGTTGACTAAGAAGGAAGGACACCATTTTAAGGTCAACACAGATGATCCAATTGTGTTTGTCATATTGCAATAACTCAATGACTCTCTTTACATCTCCATATTCTTCACGAAGACAGACGAATGCCAATAGGGACTGACGCCAAACAAATTGCCATTGTGTAGAAGGACACACTTCAAGCTCCGCTTTGAGCTATCAATAAACAATCGCTATTCATTTGGATTGTAGATTGAAAGCCCTAATTCCTTCAGTAAAACCAGGAATGTTATGGCAAAACACAAAACCGCTGGCACTTCGAAAGTACTGCAGAAATGTACTTTCTCTGGTTCGAAAGTATGATACCTTCACTCCTTGTTCAAAGTATGTTTTTCTCGTTCAGTCTTGATGCTAGTATTTCTGAAGCTTTTTGGATAGGCCCAAATCACGTGCTAAATCATTCAACTCGTGCTGATCAAATCCCCTACGAACTGAATCCTCGTGAATGTCAAAATCTGCATCATTGCTGTCACTGCGTTCTTCAACATCACTCAGATCTTCTAGAGGAGGTAGTTGTTCGAAAACTGGCACTGGAATTTCAGCTGAATGAGGCATTGGTCTTATAGCTGACGGTAGATTAGGATATTCTATTATACTTTTATTTTTCTTGTTAAATCCTGATGTTTTCACTAAACAAAAGTAACAGTCTGTGGAATGATCTTTTTGCTCTCGCCAAACCATGGGGATACCAAATGCCAACTTTTCACGTGTTCCTTTGGTCCACATCCGTAATCTCTCGACACACTGCTTGCACACTTTGTGAGGGGCCCATAGCTTGTCTTGATCACCGAGTTTCACTTTAAAATATGCGAAATATGCTTGTTTGACAAATACGCTAATGCTTGCCCTCTGACTTGGAATGGTGAAACTACCACATATATAGCAGAAGGAGTCAGGGTTGTTTAGGCATTTACGACGAGACGTAGCAGGAGCAGACATGATCTGAAACAAAAGAAATATATACCAATGTAAATAAAACACTAAGCTGGAATAGTTACAAGCTTTGAAAACAAAAAAAAACCGCATAAAACGAAATAGAAATTACACTGGTATGTTGTTACAAGGTTAAGAGAAAAGCCATAACAAATCCTCCTAATTCCTACTATCCTAGCTTTCTGTTTGCAGATATTGATAGTACTGACCTATTGGGAGCTGCACACACCTCTCACCGCACTGTCTCAATTGTAACTGCACAAACAAGTTGCCACATAGCTCTCGATGAGTCAAATCGTAATCAGCTGGCAAGTTTTACTACAGCTCACAAGTGGAATTTTGCTTATCTGGAGGGTAAGCTGTGGAGAAAAAACTTGACGTGCTAGAAAAAAACTGACTACAGATTTGGAATCAGCATGCCAATTTTAGTCTAAATAAGCTCAAAAATCTAACTCAACAATTTTTTTTTCTTCAAATTGTTCCCCAGTGAATTATTCATCTATAATACCACAATTAATCAAAGGATTAACATAGTATAAGAATTGTGAGTGACCCATGTATGGGAGTAAAATATTATTGGAACAATACGTGGCGGTCACGAGCCAAGCTGAAAGGTTTTTCAGCGGAGGTAATTTAGTAACGCGTGAGCCACTACGACATGAAGTCGAGTGAGCGGTTTGAATACACATAAGGTGTAGTCAACTCATTAAGATATGAGTAAATTTAACCGATCAATCGTTAAGGAAAGGACGAAGTGTAAACACACTTTGATAATATCGGCTCAGCTGTGAAAAGCTTCGTCGGCCGACCAACCATCGCGGCATTTAGGTGGAGGTTTCAACCAGTCACCACGAAGCCACGAGTTCCACTCCCAGCCTGTTGCAACTCTGACCACATCGACATCAATACTTCCCCAAGGATAGAGATCAAGCCAACGCATATAAACCCACTGCCATGCTGAGTATACCTTAGTTAGAGCTAAATAGGGATCATAGCAGTTAGGTAGAATTGGGTTATTGCATGGTGAGTTCACGTTAATCAACATTATAATTTTAACAGTTGTTGTCGACCATCAATTGGTAGTCGATAATTCCAACAATAGGGATATTCTAGGGATATGTGTTGGGAAATTCTGCTGACCAATCACAGAGCAGCGCCTCGCATGACGCGGCCTTATCTAGCCAATCATCATGCTCTCAGCTGTCAGGGAGCCCGATAAATAAATTAAAGACAATTCAAATGCCGCTGTTGTGCTAAAATCGGCCCCTTTCAGAAATCGTCCCGCGGACGCTTATTTAACCTAAATAACTCTACAAAACTTAACACAAACCTATCATAAACCTTACCTAACCTAAACCAGACCTAAACATAACAACCTAAACCTAAAAACTATGTTTGCCGGTGTTGAGCTAAGATCGGCTGATTTCCGAAATAGGGCCGATTTTAGCTCTATCGCCAGAATGTTACGATAATACATAGCTGCCATATTAGCCTTTCAGCGTAATATTCTCCCGCTGATTACTACAGAGACGTACCCAGGGTTACCTGATGCGCTGATCATAGGTTCGAGTCCCGCGTGTCGAATTAGGATCTATAGACCACTGCTGGCCCGCGCGTACGTATGCCGTATCCGTGGCCCTGGCGGTACTCTGTTATATGGACGAGAACTGCGCGTTCGCTCTTTAGGTCAGACAACACCACTGGGGGGCTAACACCTCACTGTGACACACGTGACACTTGTGTGCAAGGATAGTATAACTTTATAATATCCTTGCTTGTGTGTATACGTGCGTGTGTACTAGTGCGTCAGACATTTGATACCACCACCACCACCGGATCATTATAGCGGCCAAACTTGTATGATGAACTATACGTTTTGATTCAAGAAGTCGACCGATATATATATTTAATATATAGGTTTGCTCTGATATGAATTTATTACAAGTATAGGTATTGTATGTTAAATATGATATATATGGAGTCAGTGATGCAATAAACACATCACATTTCAAACAAGCAAGCATGAAATGGCTCTATAATACACAATAAACATAAAATATAGTAATACAACTTGTTTGTTTGTCTTGTCGCTTCAAATTTCACTCCCTTAGGGAGTTAAGGGTGCTCCAGACCACCCTTAGCCTCGCGGTCCCGTACCAAGTGAGAAAACGGTTTGAGCATCTCAATTAGAGGCGCTACGAGGTAAAAGTCCCCTAAGGTAATACTTACGGGCCCGTAACTCTTTCGAGCATCTCCCCCCTGGATTGCGCCCAGACTGTCAGTGTGGATTGTGCCGTTGATGTCACGGGGTACTCATCTACAACGCTCTGCTTCCAGACTTATATACCTACCTACCTACACAAACACACACACACACACACTGTACAAACACACACTGTACACACACTGCACACGCACACACACTCCGTAGTGTAGTGTGTGTGGTCCACACTTGGTACTCCGTAGTGTAGTGGTAGGACACTCGGTTCACAACCGAGAAGTCCCGGGTTCGATCCCCGGGCGGAGCGAAGACAGATGGGCGGACTTCTTAAAACCTGAGACCCTGTCCACCCAGTAGTGAATGGGTACCGGGTGTCAGCTGGGGGTTTGTGACCCGCCTCCCGGGGTGATGGTTTCTGCCAATCCTAAAGATGAATGATAAAGAAAATTGTAGATATGGAGACGGGGCCATACGAGTGTAGCTCAGGCCCTGTAAAACACAACTAGATGAATACAACCAGATGAATACACAATACACACACACACTCACACACACATTCTCTCTCTGTCTCTCGCGGTGTAATGTTACTTGTGTCTGACGTCATGCAACACCTAAAAGGAGTTGTCTTTACTTATAATGTGTTTCATTTTTATGTTGAGAGTATTGCGACAAAGACTTCGGAAGTACTAGTACGTACAAACTCGATCACCGTTGCATTGCAATGATATTCATGTAAGTGGTCTGTAATGAACGGCAATGAAAACAGAGATGATTAGAGCAAATTACATATACAGGTAACCAGCGGGGCAAGTGATAAACATCGCCATCTGTTGGGCTTAACGTACACTATGCATGTCGCCGGCCCGCCTAAATATATACTTGCTGGTTGATAGCTCCACATAGCTAACTCATACCGTACATTGCCGCCACGCTGTTTGGACTATGTACATTATGTCACATATATTAAGAAATGACCGTTTGCGTCACTTCGGTGGAGGCTCGTAACATCACCTGCTTGTCACAGTGACCGATTTTTTCCTCCTTGCCTGCTTTAGTAGCCAGGTGGTAGACTTCCTTTTGAAATTCTCGCCCCTCACCTCAATACAATTACCACGAGACTCTTTTTGATAAGGTTCGCATACGAGACTAGCTACTATGAGGAACCCAAGGCCAAGGGAGAAATCCCTTGGCCTTGGAGGAACCAATGATAATATTCGAAGAATAATGATTATTTATTGATTTTTCAGATTACAACTTTGTGAAATAGCTAAATTTTGATGTCAGGTCACCTCGATTCCTTTGAAGCGTTCTCTTGATAGTGTGAAAACACAAATGTATATTAATGTAAGTGTGAGAGATTAGTAATACATCGGTAATCAATTGCATTCTTTTTTTTCTTCTTCTTTTTTACACCAGAAAAGACTGGCCAAGGACACAACAAAAAGAGGTAACACAAAGTCCGCTTAGTTGTCAGTCCCTATAAAGGAGGCAGTAAGAGAATAACAAAAAGAGGGGTGGGCTAATTTAGTTCGGGAGGTGTCTTGATTCTCTTCTCTTGAAAAGATTTAAGTCGTAGGAAGGTGGACAAATAGAAACAGGAAGAGAGTTCCAGAGTTTACCAGTGAAAGGGATGAAAGAGTAAAGATACTGATTAACTCTTGCATTAGGAAGATGGACAGAATATGGATGAGAACGAGTAGAAAGTATTGTGCAGCGAGGCCGCGGAAGGGGGGGAGGCATGCAGTTAGCAAGTTCAGAAGAGCAGTGAGCATGAAAATAACGGTAGAAGATAGCAAGAGAAGCAACATTGCGGCGGTGATTTAAAGATTGAAGACAGTCTGTCAGAGGAGGGGAGTTGATGAGACGAAAAGCTTTTGACTCAACGCTGTTTAGGAGAGCTGTATCAGTGGATCCTCCCCAAACATGTGAGACATACTCCATGCATGGGCGGATTAGGCCCCTGTAGAGAGCAAGCAACTGGGAGGGAGAAAAAAAAGAGACGCAAACGCCACAGGACACCTACCTTCTTAGAAGCTATCTAATGTATCTATGACTAATTGCGACTAGTTTCCAATCTAACATTCTTTTTTAGACCAAGTCTGTAAACTTTCGAAAATATAGTCCCACTTTCATCTGTGCAAATTACAACCATGTACGGTATGAATGAATAAGTACCCTGAAGATCTTCATGCCACTTCCGCGAATTCCTCGAGCTCCTGCTGCACTTTACGGTACTTAGCCAGGTTGAGGGCGGCGATTTCCTCGGCCTCCTCAATCTGCCTCTTATAGGTCTTGATTTTTTGTTGGAGCTTGTCAACAAGGTCCTGCATCCTCTCGTGATTCTTCTTGTCCTCGTCAGCCTGGAAGGTTAGCTCCTTGATACGCCTCTCGCACCTTCTTAGATTCTTCTGGGCGTCGGAGTGGCGGCGGGACTCGTCGTCCAGTTGACTCTCCAGTTCCTGGATTCGAGCTTCAAGTTTACTAATAGCCTTCTTGCCACTTTTCGCAGCGCTGCCCTCAACCTCCTCCAGCCTAACTTGCAGTTCCTTCACGTTGCTCTCGAGGCCCTTACGCATCTTCTCTTGGTTCTGGGCGTGTTCCTGCTCGGCGCGGAGTTCATCAGCCAGGCGGGCGGCATCCACCATGGCCTTCTTGGCCTTCTCTTCAGAGTTCTTGGTCTCGTTCAGCATCTCGTCCATGTCAGCCTGTAGGTAAGTAAAGATGAAATTCTTTTCATCTATCTTCATGCGACATCAAATGGCCACTGATGTGGCGTCAGCATTTGGTCATAAAAACTAACCAACCAGTCTGCTTACTTATCTATCTATCTATCTATCTATATTTCTATAAGCAAATAAATGAATCAGTAGATATATATATATATATATATATATATATATATATATATATATATTATATATATATATATATATATATATATATATATATATATATATATACTATATATACGTATATATATATAAGGAAACTTAAGATGAAGGTGCTGAAAGAAAGATAGAAACCGAATGAGGGTAGCTTATAAATTAATGATTTGTGCCAGACTCTAATAAAAGCTTTTGATATGTCAAGGGCAACATCAAAAGTTTCACCGAAACCCCTAAAGGAGGATGACCAAGATTCAGTTAGGAAAGTTAGAAGATGGGCAATAGATCGCCCTTTACGGAAACCGTACTGACGATCAGATAGAAGATTGTGTGCAGATAGATGCTTAAGAATCTTCTTATTAATCTTAGATTCAAAAGCTTTAGAAAGGCAGTAAGTCAAAGCTATAGGACGGTAGTTTGAAGAATTACAACGGTCACCCTTATTAGGAACAGGTTGAATGTGAGCAAACTTCCAGCAAGAAGGAAAGGTGGAAGTAGATAGACAAAGACGGAAAAGTTTGACCATGCAGGGTGCAAGCACATAAGCACAGTTTTTGAGAACAATAAAAGGAATCCGCCAGGATCGTAAGCCTTCCGAGGATCTAGGCTAGAAATGCCAAAGAAAACATCATTACGAAGGATTTAAAAAATAGGCATAATATAGTCAGAGGGTGGAGGATGAGGAACCTCATGGTTGAGAGGAGGTGGAGGATGGTTCATCAACCAGAGTGGAATTTTTAGCAATGGTTTCAGCAAAGATAATATATTGATAGTTTTACACTTTAAGTGCGGATATATATATATATATATATATATATATATATATATATATATATATATATATATATATATATATATATATATATATATTCCCTATACTATTATAGGGAATCTGGGATTTCACGAAATCCCTAGTGATCTTGTGAATAATTACAGATAATAGGTTGATACGACCTCTTAATATTGTTAATGAAGTATATAGCATTTAGCTAAATATAAAAACTATACGTTAACCCTAAAAATATTATCTATGACATTGCATATATTCTTGTAGGATATAATTATAATCATCTGTTCTGCTATGTGTCTGATGAATCTTAAGCTTTAACTGAACTATGCATTATACATAACATATGAAAATCCGTTGTAACATTAAATTAGGATGACCAAATGTTAAGAACGGATAAAGATTAGGCTATAACAAGTATTGTTTACTTTGTGATCGCAGCCACCTGTTCCCTGAAATTTTTCCCAAGATCAACAGGGATTTCGTGAAATTCCAAATTACACAGATTCCCCGTAATAAAAAAATAAAAATAAAAATAAAAATAAAATAAATATATATATATATATATATATATATATATATATATATATATATATATGTATATGCATATATATATATTATATATATATATATGTATATGTATATGTATTTATATATATATTATATATATATATATATAATATATATAATATATATATATATATATATATATATATATATTTATATATATATATATATATTTATATATATATATATATATAAATATATATATATATATATAAATATATATATATATATATAATATATATATATATATATATATATATATATATATATATATATATATATATATATATATATATATATATATATATATATATATATATATATATATATATAATATATATATATCGTATATATATATATATATATATATGCTGTATATACATGTTTTTCGACATATGTCTACCTGTTTTGCATGTAGACAGATAGACAGAAAGATAGATTGAGAAATCGTAAGACTTTTCCAGCTCCCTTTCCTCTTCAATGATAATACTGTGAAAGATAGATAGTATGATGATATAATACAGTGATAATATTTTCCTTTCACTATCCTCGGCGCTATGCTGGTCACGGGAACAAAGTCAAGACACCAACTAAGTCTCACCTGGAGTGTCTGCATCTCGTTTTCTAATTTCCTCTTGGCGATGGTTAGGGAGCCATATTGGGAGGTGAGTTGACTGATTTGTTCGGTTGCATCGGCCAGCTCGGCCTCAGCCTGGCGACGCCCACGGTCAGATTGTTCAAGAAGTGTTCGGGATTCCTCTAGTTCCGCATTGAGGGCGTGGGTGCGTCGTTCAGCAATGCCGAGGGACTCGCGTAACTCAGACCCAAGTCGTTGCTCATCCTCTAAACGGATTTGCATGTCTTTCAACTTCTGCCTGTGTCTTCTTCAGGTGTTTTTGCATGTCAGTATTGGCCTTATTGGAATGGTCAAGGGCGATCTCCAGTTCGTTGATGTCAGACTCTAGCTTCTTCTTCAGGCGCAAGGCCTCAGCCTTAGCCTTGGCCTCAGCCTCCAGGGAAGCTTGTATGGAATCGAGATTCTGCTGATGACATTTGCTGAGGGAGAAAGAAGAACTAAACAGTGAGATATACTTTGTGTAAGAAAGGATACATTAAATTTTGTAAGAAGCAAATTTTCGATACGAGTAAAACAGTATAGGATTTTTGTATTGTTTTTATAATGATGGTACAAATGACTGACCGAGTGCTCTCAAACTCCTCTTCCTTCTCTTGGATGCGACGGTCGATTTCCTGCCTAACCTGGCTGAGTTCCAGCTGCGCACGGAGAACTTTGTTTTCTTCCTGCTCCAAGGCGGCCTCAGCCTCTTCCAGTGCAGCTTGCAACTCCTCTTTTTCAATCTCGAGACGTTTAGCGTTTTTCTGAATCTCGTGCAGTGATCGGCCACCCTCACCGATTTGGTCCATCAGGTCCTTAATCTCGTCAGCAAGGTTCTTGTTCTCACGCCGCACGCCATCGAGCTGTTCCAGGTTTTCCTCATAAGCAGCCTTGACGCGGAAGAGTTCGGTAGAATAGTTGCGGCACTCCTTCTGGGAAGCGTCGAGTTCGGCAGCCAGATCATCGACTTTCATTTTCCACTCACTAATAATTCTCTCAAAGTTATTTTGCTTCTTCTCGGCGGTGCTGGCGAGGGTCTGAGCGCGTTCCACCTGGACTTGCATGTTCTCGAGCTCATTGGTAAGGTGTTGTTTGGTCTTCTCTAGGTAAAGATTCTTAACGTTCAGCTGCTCGATTTGCTGCTCGGCCTCCTCCAAACGGTTGGAGAGCTTCATGCGGGCGACCTCAAGCTCCTCGGCACGAGCCACGCCTTCGCTCTCGTACTTGGCTCGCCACATTTGGGACTCTGCGTTAGATTTCGATAGTTGTCGCAGCACGTCAGCCTTGGCATCACTCTCTTCATCCAATTGCTCTCTGAGACCGTCGATGTCGTGCTCAAGGTTACGGAACTTTCCAAAGAGTGTTGCTCTTTCCTAGGGACAAATCATTGTTATGGTAATCATTTTCTGATCATGGATCAACTGTTATGGTCTAATCACATTTGTAATTTTACAACATATAATATTTATAACTTTTGATATCTAAGAAGAGAAGGACTAAGCTAGATGTTAGGGATGTATCACGAGGCAATTCTAGGCTGCCTCTTACCCGACACTCTTCGTCAGCCAATTTGCGACTGTCATCCAACTGGTTGGTGAGAGACTGCTTGAACTTGGAAAGCTGGCCAATTTGGTTCTCTGCCTCTTCCAGCTGCCTCAGGAGGTCTGCATTTTCCACTGCGAGCTTCTTTTTAGCGGCGTCGAAAGTCGTGTAGGGTCCTGTTTGCCTCGTCCAGTTTTGCCTGTATTTCGTTTATTTGAAGCGCAATTTGCTTATTCACTTTCTCCGATGCAGCCTGAAAAATTAATGATTTAACTTGACTGTGGACATGTTGTCGGAGGTAAAGTAGTGGTACTATTGTAGTGAAAAGCTTGTTCCTTTTCGGGCATGTTGAATAAAAAAAATTAAACTTGCATTATTGCGCAGTATCAGACCACCCTCAGACTGACCTTCTCCCCTGCGAGGGTATCCATGGCTGCTTTGGACTCGTCCGCCTCTCGCTTCAATGATTCTTTGTCTTTCTCTATTCTAAAGGAAAAAAATTAATGTGACAAATTTTGGGGTTCAAATACAAGTGCTATAAATATCTTTGCATACTGACTATTTCATGTCGAATAGCAATCAAAATCCTTAAAAATACAAGAGCACGTCAAGACTGAATACCTCTGCCAAGACTGAATGAGTGAAATAAAATACGGTTTCCATTAAACACAATCTTTTTTGCATATATGATACCCTAACACCTCCAACTGTTAATCCAAAAGTTAAGTTCTTTTCATGCATTCGGCATTCGGCATTCTTCTCACAACTACACTTATTGACTTCGACCGGGATATCTTTGGCATCTCTTTCTAGGTTCTTCATGTGTATTCTCTCTTTCTATCACTATTGACATACACAAGCTTGAAACCATTACGCTGGTGGGAAGGAAAAAGATAGGGGGGGCGGGGGGTGAAACCAGAGATTTGTTCCGGGGATTGACTTGGAAGTTCCAGGATGAAATACAGGAGAACGGTTATGTGGGAGTTGGAGTTGAGAGAGAGAGAGAGAGAGAGAGAAGAGAGAGAGAGAGAGAGAGAGAGAGAGAGAGAGAGAGAGAGAGAGAGAGAGAGAGAGAGAGAGAGAGAGAGAGAGAATAGTGTGTGCGTGCATAGAGATGCTTTAAAATTTAAATGGTGTTGGGCTCCACCATGTGGGGGCGGACGCCAAGTCCACAGAATATCCGGTAAAAAAATCCGGATCGAGTTTCAAATCCGGATCGACTCTAAAGATTAATCATATGCTTAAGCGATGCCACTGGTAATAATTTCAAACAAATTTTAGCGAAACTTTTTTGCGTATACTGCTAACAACACACACAAATAAACCTAACTGATCACATAAACTCCTTGGTGGAAGTAAAAAGGAACCGGCGCCCACCTGGCCTTCATTTTGCTCAAGTGGTCAATCTGCTCCGATATATCTGCCACAGACTCGTTGTTCTTTCTGCGCAGGCTAGCCATTGATGCCGCGTGTTGAATATTGGCTTCTTCGAGATCGCGACGAAGTTTTGCCAGCTCAGCCTCGCGCTTCTTGTTCAATTCTATTTGGGCCGCAGTGGCTCCTCCGGCCTCGTCGAGGCGATCGCCTAATTCCTCCAGCTCTCGACCCAACTTGCTCTTATTTTTTTCGGCCTTAGTTCTGGCTTGCCTCTCATGCTCGACTTCTGACTCGAGTTCCTCAATACGGGATTGCTGTTCCTTAATTTGCCTCTGAACCTTACCTACCACATTTTGTTCTTCATCCAGCTTATTGACTAAAGAAGACAATTCTTTGTCCTTGCGCTGAAGGGTTTGCTCTAACTCTTTGTGGCTGCGCTCCATATCAGCGACAGCCTCCTGGGTCAGCTTTAAATCACCCTCAACTTTATGCTTGGCTTTTTCTACGTCAGAGCGCAACTTCTTTTCTCGCTCCAGCGCGTCCTCCAGCTCGTCCAGGGCCTGCTCTAGTTTTGATTTCACCTTGTTCATATGGTTACACTTGTCTTCGATACCCTGCAGGTCTTCACCAGTCTTTTGGTTATTTTCCTGTAAATTTTTTTTTTCCTTGTTTATCTTGTTGATGAGTTCGTCTTGGTGAGCAATTTCATCGTTCAGGCTGCGTATCTGATGATCCTTCGTGGCCTTATCCTGTTCTGCTTTCTGGACGGTTAGCTCAAAGTCGTCGATGTCTTTTTTCAGAGCGCTGACTTCCTGTTCGACTTTCCTCTTGCCTTGGAAGAGTTGACTACGAGCTTCCTCCTCCTTCTGCAGTCTGTCAGCGGTTTCCTGATAGGAACAAACAACATTAAAATTTAATAGACTTAATAATCTTCTCTCCGGTGTAGATGTAAAAAAAACTTATATTACAAAATATTGATCATTATGATTGATATGTTGAAATCATTACAATTTCGCATATGTGAATAATGCAAAAGGCCCTTACATTCAGCTGAGCCTCCATTTCGGCCTTTTGGCTCTGAATCTTCGCCTGCTTGCCCAGGAAATCCGTCATGTTTCCCTTCGAAGATTCCAGTGCCAAAAGTAGGTTGTTCTTTTCTTCTAGTAAACTCATATTAGCAGCTTCGAATTCCTTACGAAGTTTTGTCTCCTTCTCAAGTTCCTCAAGAGCTTTAGTTGCCTTTTCCTCGAGTGCCCGGATCTCGTCCTCTACTCTGGTGACGTTAAGAAGAGGTTTGACTCTCTGCCACAGGCGAAACCAAGCCCAATTGCGGAGCTTCATGAACTTCCTGAGGTTGCGCTGCACAACAATGAGAGCGATGCGTTGCTCTTGCAGCTTTTTGTACGCCTTGCGGGAGAGGAAGCCTCGAATCCAAGCTTGAATCCACGACAAGATCATGCCGATACGGTCATCACGCAACTCCTCCAAGCTACCCAGCACACCGGCACGGAAGAATACCTGAAAGCCAGAATTAATTAAGGTAACCTTTAGTAGGAATCAGTTAAGGCGCACACCGTCTTCATATCAGGCTTACTTGAAATGTGTTGACTCCTCTATACCTGGATGTGAATTTCTGGCACCTCCCTGACATTTGAAACATACATATACCTAATTCAACTGAGATGGATTATTGTTATTATTATTTAAAGTGAACATGCAAGAAATTGAATGGATGAATATATAGGTAAATATATAGATGGATGATAGAAAAATAGGTAGATTAGCAATTCGGTACATACATTGGTAGATAAAGAGATAAATAGATAAATTGATATATTATGAATTGACTTGCTTGTTTAGTTGTATTTGGTCATTTCTTATTGATCTCTTTCTTAGATAAGTCCCATCACTGCCTTGGTTTATGTACAGCCCTCACTTTACCTCCATTGAGAAATCCTTAATATTTTAATGATACAAATACTTCAAAGAAAAAATAGATCTGGTCGGTACCTTGGTGTTTCCAATTCGATACTTTTCCTTGTCAAAGTCAATGATCTCCAGACACACTTTGGCGGCTGCTTTGGGTTCCCCAGCCTCTGTCATAGGCTTCGAGGCGAGGATTAAGTACCTGCGAAGAGACTCTTATGAGACTGTTGCCTACTTTCTTGGCCTAATTGTCCGCCCTCCCGCATACACACACACACACGCACACACACACACACACACACACACACACACACACACACACACACACACATATATATATATATATAATATATATATATATATATATATATATATATATATATATAAATACATATTACAGTCATATGTAAACATCAAACAGTTGATGAATTTATCTTTATTAAGTGTATAAATGTCAGTACTTTGTAATCTTGTGTCGAACTTTGTCGATTGTGAATGCGTAGCTGTTTTTTTTAGGTTTATTTATACTGTATATTTGGTAGTCTCTTATAATGACTGTACTACTGAACAACCATTATGAAAATAAGAACATACGAAAATAAGGAAACTACAAGAGGCCGTGAAACCTACACGAGGTAGTTCCTGTTACTTAACACTACCTACATCCACTTTTCAGCCTCATCCATGAAATTATCTAGCCTCCTTTTAAAACTCTCCAATGACTTCGTACTAACTACCTGTCTACTAAGTCCATTCCAATCATTTACCACCCTATTTGTGAACCAGTTTTTCCCTATTTCTTTTTTAAATCTACGCTTTTCCAACTTGAATCCGTTACTTCTTGTTCTACCCTGGTTACTAGCCGTAAGAACTTTTCCTACATCTCCTTTATTATATCCCTTTATCCACTTAAAATCCACTGGGCTGTAACCCAGTGGTGTGAAGCTGCTCAATTGGAGGGTACACAGTGAACCGGGGGGGTTAGGTCATGTAAAAAGAAAGGATGAGGAGAGTTCCTCTCCTCAGAGAGAGAGAGTTGAGTTTGTAAAAATTAAAGAAGAAATGGAGGTGGAGGGGCATCAGTCATGAGGAAGACCCCAAGAAAACCTGGGGAGGCTGTGTGTATATACTGGACATTTCAGAAGACATAGTACAGGGCAGGAAGGAATGGAGAAGAACCATCGCACGTCCAACCTCAGCGTGACGTCAATAAAAGAGGGACGTTGAACTAAGATGATGATGATGATGATGATAGTTTAGTTACAATGGTTTAATTTATGTTAGTTCACTCAGGTAAATAAATTTGTTTTCTGGTCCGGGTGTCCCCTGCTACTGGTAACATGTAACCCAGTACAACCAGCCGCATGGTCGGATCGTCGGCGACTAAACCGGCAACCCCACTGGTTCTACCAGTGGGGAGGGTGTGCTGAACACCCAGATGGATTAAAAATAAGATGATCTTTAAGGGCAGATGAACTCAATATTGAGTCAATGGCCATTCAGCCCCAGCTATGGGTGAAATAGGTTAGGGTAAAACGAGAAGTAAGGGATGCAAGCTGGAAAAGCGCAGATTTAAAAAGGAAATTGGGAGAAACTGGTTCACAAATAGGGTGGTGAAATTGGTTGGAATGGACTAAGTCGTCAGGTGGTTAATGCGAAGTCTATTGGGGTCTTTAAAAGGAGTCTGGATAAATTCATGGATGGGGAAGAGAGGTGGATATAGGTAGAGTTAGGTAACAGGAACTACCTCGTGTAGGTCTCACGGCCTCTTGTAGCTTCCTTACTTTCTTATGTTCTTAAATAGTGGGCAGCCTGGGGTTAATCCCTCCAGGGTTCTGCGTCCCTGGCCATGGTGAGCAGTAAGGCCAATCCCTGAAATAGATTGGTTGGGGATGGGCGTGCACCCCATCCCTGTAAAATCCTAATTTAGCTACAAAGACAATAAGAAGTAGAGGCCGGTATGCTCAGCTCATTAGGCTGAGAGTGGATATAGTGGGACTCTTTGAGACGAGGAGGCCTGGCAGTGGCGAGGATAGCAATGGGGACACCTACTATTGGTCGGGCATGAACAATGGTCACTGTGTCCGAGGAGTAGCTATAGGCATCTCCAGCAAACTGCAGCCATCTGTTGTTGAGGTTACTCCGGTTGATGAGCGTATACTGCGGGTGAGGATGAAATACACTACTCTCTGGGTTTCATGTCTCTTGTTACAGTGTACGCTCCTACCGAGGTGCGTGAAGCTGAAGAGAAGGAGATGTTCTACGCCAAACTCGACTCTGAATTAGACCAGTGTCCTCCTCGGACACTGGTCTTGGGCGACTTCAATGCTACTACTGACACTGTGAGAGATGGCTATGAGTTATGTGTTGGTCCTCATGGCTCCGGTACCAGAAACATTAACAGTTCTCTCCTGAATTTTGATGGGCCTGAAGGTTGATAATTGCAGGTTATTGGTATCAGAGATCAGAGCTGCACCGCTGGATATGGTACAGTAATGCCGGAGAGCATTACTAGTATACATACCTCTGAGCTCTGACATATTATACCTCTGAGTCATAAGGAGATCGACCACTTCCTCGTTAGTACTCGTTGGAGGATCCTCCAGAACTGCAGGTCTACAGGTGTGCTGAGTTCCTTGCAACTGATCACAGACTTGTTGTTGCTACATTTCAGCTTCATGTCAGGTCCAGAAGAATCTCGGGAGGTAACCATGCTGTGTTTC
This sequence comes from Chionoecetes opilio, assembly GCA_016584305.1. Lineage (NCBI taxonomy): Eukaryota > Metazoa > Arthropoda > Malacostraca > Decapoda > Majidae > Chionoecetes > Chionoecetes opilio. Next base: position 662,401 of record JACEEZ010024208.1, read on the forward strand.
ATCTTGAGAAGCTGAAGAACTTGACATATGCCCATGAGTATGCAGTGGCAGTCTCAAATCGGTTTGATGTGCTCGGTGCCCTCGAGAACCCTGTAGAACTGTGGGAAACCTTCAAACGGGAAACTCTCCAGGCTGCCAAGGAGTGTATTGGGGAGCGCCCGAGGTCAAGACGTGGTTTTGTCTCGACGGAGACGCTGAAGAATATCGAGGAGAGGCGCGTTGCCAGGCTTGCTGGGAACCGGAACCAGCACAGTCCTCTGTCATGCAGGACTAGAACCGTCCTGGGGAGAGACAAGGAGAGGTATATCAGCAGTCTCGCTTAGGATGTTGAGGGCCATTTGAACACTAATCACCTATGACCGATTACCGAGCCCTGCAGAAGCTCCGTTCCAAGTCTCCATCTCGGGCGAGTGCTATCCGAGCAGCAGATAGGCGCCTCGTGTTAGACATGGATGGGCAGATGGCTCGTTGGGCTGAGTACTTTGGGCAGTTGTTCACGGTGGACCCTCCAATTGAGCAACTTTACACCACTGGGTTACGGGCAGTGGATGCCGATCCTCCCATTGACGAAACTGCATCCTCTCTTGACGAGGTCAGAGAGGCTGTAGCAAAGTTGAGGGGTGGAAAGGCAGCTGGGTTTGTAATATCAGTGCGGAGCTCCTCAACGCTGGGGGTGATCCGCAGGTTGCATGCTGTCCTGACTGCCGTGTTGCAATCAGGCACCATTCCTCATGACTGGAAAAGGGGTCTCAATCAATCAATCATTGGGGGCATACGCCGGGGGGCGCGTCGCCTCGCCCACCCTACGACGCCACTCCCGGGGGTCACCACGCGCGAGTTCCCATGCAGGCTCCTTTCCCATACCAAGCAGCTCTCGACAAGAAAAAAGGAAAAGGGGTCGACATGGAAAAGGGGTCTGGTCGTCCCTATCTGGAAAGGGAAAGGGGACCGTCAGGACTGCAACAATTGCTGCGGTATTACATTGCTCAGCGTGCCAGGCAAAGTACTTGCCCATGTATTGCTGACACGGATCCGCAGTCATCTGCTGAAGCATCAGTGACTTCAGCAGTCTGGGTTCACGCCTGGTAAGTCAACAACGGACCATATCCTAGCGCTTCGTGTCCTGGTGGAACGCCGACGTGAATTTCGACAGGGGATGCTTGCAGCCTATGTTGATCTCAAGAAGGAGTTTGACTCAGTGCCTCGTGAGTTACTCTGGGATGTTCTGCGACTTCGCGGGATTCTTGCAAGGACTATTGGTTTGATGACTGGTCTGTACTCTGGGACTGAGAGTGCTGTGAAGTGTGGGGGAGGTGAATCCAGCTTCTTTCTTGCTAATACAGGAGTGAGACATGGGTGCGTCCTTGCCCCATCACTTTTCAACACTTGTATGGACTGGGTATTGGGCAAAGTTGTAGATCAAAGTGATTGTGGAGCATCCTTCGGCAACACTAAGATCACTGATCTTGTTTTTGCCGATGATGCAGTAATCTTTGCTGAATCGCTGGAGGCCTGGTGATGGCTCTCGAGGCGCTACACGAAAAGGCAAAGCCTTTGGGACTTGAGGTCTCTTGGCTCAAAACCAAGGTCCAGGTGTTTGGAGGCTTACTAGATTAATCAGTACAGTCTCTTCATGCGTGCGGCAAGGACATTGAGCTCTTGGAAAGTTTTACATACCTTGGTAGTGCAGTCCATAATGGCGGCGGGTCACGTCAAGAAGTCTTACGGCGGATTGGCGGATGTTATGGACTCGCTCAGCAAGAGTATTTGGCGTTATCGGTACCTGTTCAGGAGGACAAATATCTGGATCTTCAAGTCGCTTGTGATCCCTGCCCTACTCTATGGTTTTGAGACACTAAATAGCGACTTGAAGAGGCGAATCAATGCCTTTAGAAATAAGTGTCTTCGCAGAATCATGGCGTATCCCTGGGATGATTACGTGTCAAATCAGCGATTGCACCGTCAGACTGAATCAAGGCATAGTTCGTCAGCGCCAACATCGGCTATATGGGCATGTGACACGCTACCCTGAAACCGATCCTTTCCATCGGGTTGAATCTGTAAGAGACAATCCGGCGTGGAGGAGGCCAAGGGGGCGCCCACAAGGCTCGTGTCTGGGGCAAGTTGATGCTTCCTGTCGAGAGTTGCTTGGTATTGGAAGGGAGCCTGCATGGGGCCTCGTGCGTGGTGACCCCCGGGAGTGGCGTCGTAGGGTGGGCGAGGCGACAGGCACCCCGGCGTATTCCCCCAATAATTGATTGAATCAGGTAAATAAGCTGCAAAGCTTGTAGAAAATGCATTCTTACTCATGGAGATTGTATATTTGAGTGTTTTTGTAGGTTTGATGCCTTATTCTCATTTTCGTATTGTAATATAAAGTTGTCGTTATCAGATTAATATTGCTAACTTCCGATAATTTGTCAAAATTACCGGATTATTGATATTGAAGTTAAAAATTATATAATTATCAGATTATTGTTACCGAAATTAACTTTTTTAGTTAATGCTGCCAAACGCTGCTGATCAGTATATCATTAAGTTACGGTTGCACTTAATACGCACTAAATGTGTATCTCATGATCATTGTATATGTATCATTTTTAGTGGCTTTAGTTCAACAGAAGCTCATTTTTTTCGTAACTATCGTATTGCTTGTATATTTGTATAGGTAGTAAATATAGTTTTCAATATCATATTCAAAGATAAAAATATAGAAGCCAAAAATATTTAATGTATCTCTGAAACAGACTAAGAGGATAACCTGGAATGGAATGGAAAGATAGCACCTGCAATGGAATTTTCCTGGAATGGAAAGATAGCACCGACGAAGCCTTGATAGCAGAGGAATCAGGAATTTAGAAGGCTGGAGAAGTATGTTTGAGATAGACTGATGCGATATATGATGTACTTACACCAGTGATGTAACACATCACCAGCCTAGGTAAGTCTGCTATAGTACTGTGACCTGACCTGCATTTGTCCCACCTTACCGGTGCCTGAAATCAGGATAGAGCAAGCGATTGGGGAAGCCCTTGCGACAGATACGGATGCCCTCAAGCACACCGTTACAGGTCAGCTGATGCATGATAAGGGCTGCATCAGTCACACCTGGGGGGGGGGCGCCAGAATCATGAAGAATAATTGTACGTTATAATCTTGTGATGATTTACAGTAACTTTTTCAATCAGTGGAATAGTTGGGTTGTGTCCTTTGTGTTCCATAACTCACCTGGGGACTTGGTCTCGTTGGGCACAATACAACGGATGAAGTGAGGGTGAGTGGCATTCAGGGTCTTCATCAGGTTGTTCAGCTGCTCCTGTGGGCAGATAAAATACATTATCTGTATTGGAAAAAACTAGCCAAGTCGTAAGAATTTGTGAAAATATAGTGAATAAATGTAGAAGCTGTTGATTAATTTGGTTGATGACAATGATTCATGGCAGCATCATGCTTATAAACGAGATGTCCATGAATCCGAAAACCGCTTACCCTGTAGGATGAGGAGACAGTCTTGAAGGCACCAGACTTCTGACCACGGCCACCTGAAACCAGAGATGTGTTCTATTAAGCAACGACTATAAATATGCCTTGCATTACAAGGCCGAGTATTGCGATGGTGATGTGGCATAACATGAAAACATTTATAATATAAACCTTCTTAGAAGCCCAGACCACTAATTCATGTTAAGCATTTGCCTCGCATTGTGCCAATATACATTGTGTTTGATGACCAAAAATACCATCGTCTTCAATCCTCTTAAATTAATATCACGAATATTTCTGCTGAGATACAACTTATTAATCAATCAAAGTGATGTGATATGCGACGCTGTGGAATGTGCTGTATCTATTTGAAGTTTTATATATCTTTTGTTTTTATGGTGTCACATAATTCAATTATTCATGGTATTCATATTCTTTGTTTTGCGTATCTATTGATTCAATCGAAATTGTATTTTGCTTTTATTTCACTTGATTTGATTTGATGGTGTATGATGGACTGCATTTCATTATGTTTTCAATTTACATAGTCAGGTTTTGATTATGATATCTACTGTGGTTTAACGTATTTCTGAATATAATCCTATTAGTAGGGCTAGGGAGAAGCCATAATTGGGCTAATTGTTCATTATGTAAAGAAATTACGAAACTTAGCAGAAAGCATCTTTAGATAGTGTACATTCAATAGATTTGTAGACATTGAAAGCTGGGGTTGCCACACAACGCCAGTATTTCTATTTTTTCATTGTAAAAACTTACAACTGCGGGCTTTATTATAAGACCTTTTCTGTTGCTGCTTCGTTACATTAATATATGTGGATAATTTTCTTGCATGTTTTTTTATGAAAATGGGACATATTAATCGTAGAATAATCATTTGTGAAATGATTCACTGCACGCCACTATTCCTGATTATTATAGGATGAAGGGCCAGAAATATAAAACTTTTCCTTCACAGAGAGAACTTTCTTGATTTATACATGTATATAAATGCAACTGACGAATACCAGCATAGTATATAAGAAACATTAATGTTTACCACAGTGTGTTGATGCCTGAGGTACGACACTTTCTTCAGTCTACCACACGTGGGTTTAATCCCAAGCACCCCTTCCCTCCCTTGAAAGCCACCCGTGCGATCGTACGTCTGGCAGCGTATCTTCCTGATACATTTTTCGGAGATTACTATATACATATGCTATGCCACTTGGAGCCGTAACTTTCTTGCAATCATACTTCACTTGAACAACAATACTGATGTACCTCATATTTATCACGTTCTTAATAATCATGTATAAGACATAAATATGTACTACAGATATTCATTCATATATACGAAGGTTGTGATTAACATGGAGATTGAAGTGTATGGGATATGTATGCGAGTAATTCATGTTACTATGAAAGTAACTTCATTACTGAGAGGGGCTCTTATGTGGAGTAAACGAAAAAAACGATTTACGAAAAAATGAATAGTCACCCATGCTGCCCGCACGAGAAAACGGAAAAAAATGTAAATATATTAGTACATGGGACCTCTGGCCTCTGCGTCTATGGGCCTATTGGGAAGGGGTGCCAAACTGGAACCCTCTGACAAATAGCCTTTTTTGGACAAAATCCATAATGGCGGACCCTCCCATAAGGCAAAAAATGTAGTAGCTCAAAACATGCAAACCTATACATCATTCGAACCCATATTGCTGATCATTTTATTACAGAAGAACCATGGTCCACAAATCAACCTACAAGAAGTTATAGGCAAAAAACCAGAATGGCGGCTGGTTGTGCACTGCCATTGGCCATAGATGAAGTGTCTCAAAACATGACAAGCTATACATCACTCAAACCCAAATTTAACGCTGATATTATTTTATAAAAGAACCATGGCCCTAAAATCAACGTAAACAAAGTTGTAGGCAAAACACTATAATGGCGGTCGGTTTTGTATTGTCATCGGCCAAAAATTAAGTTTTTTGCCGATAACTTTTTTTCAGGTTGATTTTAGGGCCATGGTTCTTTTGTAAAAAAATGATCAGCATTAAATGTGGGTTTGAGTGATGTATAGCTTGTCATGTTTTGAGACACGTCATCTTTGGCCAATGGCAGTGCACAATCGGCCGCCACTATGGTTTTTTGCCTATAACTTTTTGTAGGTTAATGTTTGGACCATGGTTCTTTTGTAAAAAAATATCAGCATTAAATGTGGGTTCGAATGATGTATAGGTTTGCATGTTTTGGGAAATTTATTTTTTTGACTTTTGGGAGGGTTCGCCATTATGCATTTTGCCCCAAAAAGGCAGTTTGTCAAAGGGTTCCAGTTTGGCACCCCTTCCCAATTTAATGTACACTATCTAAAGATACTGTCTACCAAGTTTCGTGATTTCTTCACAACATGGACAATTCCGAGTCCTACAACCCTACTTGGTTGTACAGGCTTGCGCGGATGATCTTTGCGCCAGAATCCGTTCATCGAGATTTACCGCGCAGATTTAAAGTTGCTTCCCAAGCTATGAAAAAATGCAGAAGGCATGAATCGTATGTCTGACAGCGACGTACATCATCTTGCACACTCGCCGGTGTGTGGGAGGGAGAGTTTCCCTCCCTCTCCTCCCTCCATAGGCGGTTGACAGTTTGCATGATTTTGAACTTATAGCATGCAGCGTTCACCTACATCACGTGTTTTTGCCTGTTTTTGCTGGATTACATAATGGGTGGAAAACATACGGATGGCACAACGATTCAAGCAATCATTGATCTTTACAAGGCTGGGATCAATAATAAGGAAATTTGCAAGCTTAAAGGAATAAAGCTTAGAACAGTGCAAAATTTGATCCGCTGGTTTAAGGCTGACGGAGAGGTGAATCTCCCGCTCCCCAAAAAACAACCTGGGAAACAAAACAAAACGTGTAACAGAACCAGGAGCGTGTTAAGGCGACAGCTTGATGCCAATCCTAGCCTTACAGCCAGAGAACTGAAGGAGAAAAATCATACTCTTCTTGGTAATGTGTCGCTTCGTACTGTGCAGGAAACTTTGAAACGTGACCTTGGCTACAGGTGTTACCGGGCGCGGAATAAGCCACTGATAAATGACCGCCAAAGGAAGAAAAGGCTTCACTTTGCAAAGAAATACAGAGATTGGCTTCTCGACAAGTGGCGGGCTGTGCTGTGGAGTGACGAAAGCACATTTTGTGTGAGTGGAGGAGGACCAGCAAAAGTGTACCGTCGCCCCGGCTCAGACCCCACCGAGCCTCGCTACACACGAAAGACCACAAAACACCCTCCCAGTTTAATGGTGTGGGGTTGCTTTACTTTTCATGGTATTGGGAACTTAGTTATGTTCCCAAAGAACACAACTGTTAACAAAGTGGTGTATTTTGATCTTTTAAATGACCACCTGGAGGCCTGCTTTGAAAAGACACAGGCACAGATTTTCCAACAGGATGGAGCATCCTGCCACACAGCTCGAGATGTGATACAGTGGCTTGATGACTGCAAGATTGGGAGAATAGATGACTGGCCAGGTAATTC
>JACEEZ010024208.1:674429-694429 GCA_016584305.1 Chionoecetes opilio
AAGTAGACTTCTATGTCACCACCAGCGAGCTTCCCACTAGGTTGAAAGTGGATGCGGATGAACTTACCCTGGCGGTGCGCAGAAGAGGAAGGAAAATGAAACATTGTGTAAGTAAATACTGTTTGGTGACCCTATGGGGCGTCTCTTATGTGGTATCGTTACAGAGCTTTTTAATAGAGGGATGAACGTGTGTTGATGCATTTGTATGTTATTGTATTTGTGTTTACTTTTTCTCCAGTGAAAACTTTGGAAGGCATGGTTTACAAATATTATGAGGCATATACATTTTTCTTATATCTTGTTATAAACATGAGCCCTGAAAGGGAGAAATGATGATGATACTGACGACGACGCAACGATGATGATGATGATGATTATCATGATAATGATGATGAAAGGAGGAGGAGGAAGAGAAGAAGGTCATAGTCAATACTCACAAAGCGGGAGGAGTTATCGTTACGCGTGGTCTTGGCGTTACCGAAAGCCTCCAGGATGGGGTTGGTCTGGATAATCTGGTCCTCCAGGTTCTGTAAAAGGTGTCCAGAAGTAAGCCAGGAAGTAAGCCATTGAGCCATTAATGTTACTATGAATGCTTACGAGGTTACTCACATGCATACAATAGTTTTCTACAGCCAAATAGACAGCTTCGTTGGTCGAGGGGTTAGGTGTGTGTCCTGATCATTCGAATTTCGAATTCGCCAATTTGAGTCTGTGTTTGCAGTTTTGATTTGCTCCGCTGTAGCACCAGGTAAATTTTAAAGATGCTATTTTCAGAGCTCCTAGAAAAGTAAGTTTTACTTATAGTGATGATGCTGGTGTTTTGATGTTCTTCTATCTCACCTGTTTCTTTTCTGATTCCTTCTTCTTGGATGAAGTGGTGGCGACGTTCGCAAAGTAGGAGAGTACCTTCTTGGTGTTCTCGGTCTTGCCAGCGCCGGACTCACCGCTGAGGGAGGATACATTTTATAAAGTCTTGGTGGGCACTATTTTATATATATATATATATATATATATATATATATATATATATATATATATATATATATATATATATATATATATATATATATATATGTTGATTTTTCAGGGTGCAAAGACACTCGTCATTCTTGGGGTTCTTTATGTGCGTGCAACGTTTCGCCAATGGCACTTGGCATCATCAGGCCAAAATAGTTTATAATATATATATATATTATATATATATATATATATATATATATATATATATATATATATATATATATATATATATATATATATACATATATATATATATATATATATATATATATATATATATATATATATATATATATATATATTTATTTATGACTATATCATGAAAGAAATACGCATTGAAGTCAGCAAAAACAGAATCCCGAGGAGTGAGACAAGGGGATGGAGGGAGGGAAAACGATACACTCGTACCGTGTGTGGTAGCGGAAACATGCCGGACTTATTTTACCCAAGGAAAGAACTAAACAACTAGTTCTAAGCGAGCCTCACAAGTATATGAATACTTACGTGATCAACATAGACTGGTTTTCACCAACTGGAAAAAAACAACTTAAATTAATCTTGTGATTTCCTTAATATGAATGAAAGTTAACAGATTATAATCATTCATTCTTGATCATATGTGAGTATCGACAATCCGTTCCTACCTTGCAACATATTCATGTAGGCTCCGTCAGAGATGGCGAAGATGTGGGGCGGTACTTCATTACGCCTCTTCCCCTGGTAGATCTTGACCACACGGTTGGTGTAGATGGGGTAGCGCTTGTACGGATTAACGGCAATACAGAAGAGGCCGGAGTAGGTGTAGATGAGCCTAGTGACGTACCGGGCCTTCAGGTTGTACAGGACAGAGGCATCGTTCAAGTAGGTCAAGTTGGACATATCTTCGCATTTCTCGAACTTTGGTGGGTTGACTTGTTGCACGAGATCCTTCTTCCAGTTCTTAGTATCACCTCTTGCCATGACAGTCACCATGTCTCCCTTGGTGCCCTGGATCTCACCCTCGACAAAACCCTCCTTCTCGTCAGGTACCCAGCAGGACTTCTTGGAGTCATAAGGCTTGGTCTGGTCCATGCGCTTCTGCTCGAGGGAGATATAAAGGTAATCGGAGGGGTCGGGGTCTGGCCCGGTAGACTTGACGATATGGCCAGGCATGGTGGCGTTGAAGTCTTCACAGCAAGCTGGCAAAGTCACACAGACACGATCTTATCCCCGAGACACCTGCATGACACATAAGAGAAAATTATGGTTCTAACAAATATATTTTCCCAATTTATATATCCCTCTGAAATTATTTCAATGCTAAATGCATGAATGTAAAATTTACACCACAAGGTCTCAGTCAACAAAATATCATCCATGGAATTTTCTGATATATCTACAGCCAAGAATGATAATCAGGTAATCAATCAATCATCAATCATTGGGGGCATACGCCAGGGGGCAAGTCGCCTCGCCCACCCTACAACGCCACTATCGGGGGTCACCACGCGCGAGTCCCCATGCAGGCTCCTTTCCCATACCAAGCAGCTCTCGACAAGAAACATCAACTTGCCCAACCCACAAGCCTTGCGGGCGCCCCCTTGGCCTCCTCCACGCCGGATTGTCTCTTACAGATACAAACCGATAGGAAGGATCGGTTTCAGGGAAGCGTGCCACATGCTCATATAACCGAAGTTGGCGCTGACAGACTATGCAGGTAATTCAGTCTCACGATGCAATCGCTGATTCAGCACGTAATCATCCCAGCGAAACCCCATGATTCTGCGAAAACATCTATTACAAAAGGCATCGATTCGTCTATTCAAGTCGCTATTTAGTGTCCATGTCTCACAACCATAGAGTAAGACAGGGACCACAAACGACTTAAAGATCCGGATCTTTGTCCTTCTGCACAGGTACCGACAACGCCAAATACTCCTGCTGAGCTAGTCCATAAAACCGTGGGCTATGCCAATCCGCCGTTAGACTTCTTGACGTGACCCGCCGTCATTATGGACTGCGCTACCAAAGTATGTAAAACTTTCCAAGATCTCAATATCCTCGCCGCACGCATGAACAGACTGTACTGTTTCATCTAGTAAGCCTCCAAACACCTCTACCTTGGTCTTAAGCCAGGAGACCTCAAGTCCCAAAGGCTTTGCCTCCTCGTGCAGCGCCTCAAGAGCCATCACCAGGACCTCCAGCGACTCAGCAAAGATTATTACATCATCGGCAAAAACAAGATCAGTGATCTTGGTGTTGCCGAGGGATGCTCCACAATCACTTTTATCTACAACTTTGCCCAATACCCAGTCCATACAAGTGTTGAAAAGTGATGGGGCAAGGACGCACCCTTGCCTCACTCCTGTATTAACAGGAAAAAAGCTGGATACACCTCCCCCACACTTCACAGTACTCACAGTCCCAGAGTACAGACCAGTCATCAAACCAATAGTCCATGCAGAAATCCCGCGAAGTCGCAGAAGATCCCAAAGTGACTAACGCACTGTGTCAAACGCTATTTGAGATCAACATAGGCTGCAAGCATCCCCTGTCGAACTCACGTCGGCGCTCCACCAGGACACAAAGCGCTAGGATACGGTCCATTGTTGACTTACCAGGCGTGAACCCAGACTGCTGAGGTCTCTGATGCCTCAGCAGAGGACTGCAGATCCGTGTCAGCAATAGATGGGCAAGCACCTTGTCTGGCACGCTGAGCAGTGTAGTGTAATACCGCGGTAATTGTTGCAGTCCTGACGGTCCCCTTTCCCTTCCCAGATAGGGACGACCAGCCCCCTTTTCCAGTCAGGAGGAATGGTACCTGATTGCCACACGGCAGTCAGGACAGCATGCAGCCCGCGGATCATGGCCTCACCCCCAGCTTTGAGGAGCTCCGCACTGATATTACAAACACTAGCTGCCTTTCCACCCCTCAACTTTGCTACAGCCTCTCTGACTTCATCAAAAGAGGGTGCGGTTTCGTCAATGGGAGGATCGGCATCCACTGCCCGTAACCCAGTGGTGTGAAGATGCTGAATTTGAGGGTCCACCGTGAACAACTGCCCAAAGTACTCAGCCCAACGAGCCATCTGCCCATCCATGTCCGACACGAGGCGCCCATCTGCTGCTCGGATAGCACTCGCCCGAGATGGAGACTTGGAACGGAGCTTCTTCAGGGCTCGGTAGGCGGGTCGGAGGTCATTAGCGTTGAAATGGCCCTCGACATCCTCAGCGAGACTCCTGACATACCTCTCCTTGTTTCTCCCCAGGAGGGTTCTAGTCCGGCGTGACAGAGCCCTGTGCTGGTTCTGGTTCCCAATCAGCCTGGCAGCACGACTTTTCTAGATATTTCCCAGCGTCTACGTCGAGACAAAAACACGCCTTGACCTCGAGCGCTCCCCAATACACTCCTTATCAGCCTGGAAAGTTTCATGTTTGAAGGTATCCCACAGTTCTGCTCCTCGAGGACACCGAGCACAGCAAACCGATTTGAGACTGCCACTGCATACTCCTGGGCACATGTCAAGTCCTTCAGTTTCTCAAGATGAAACACAGTATGGTTACCGCTTGAGATTCTTCTGGACTTGACCTGATGCTTAAGTGTAGCAATAACAAGTCTGTGATCTGTTCCGAAGAACTCAGCACTCCGGTAAACCCTGCAGTTCTGGAGGATCCTCCAACGAGTACTAACGAGGACGTGATCGATCTCCTTAGCTACCCCTCCGGCATTATTATACTATGTCCAGCGGTGCAGCTCTGGTCTCTGATACCAAGAACCTGCAATTATAAACCTTCTGGACCTCGCAAAAATCAGAAGCAGAGAACTGTTAATGTTTCTGGTACCGGAGCCATGGGGGCCAACATATATCTCGTAGCCATCTCTCACAGTGCCAGCAGTAGGTAGCATTGAAGTCGCCCAAGACAAAAGTGCGCCCCGAGTAGGACAGCTGTCTAATTACAGAGTCGAGTTTGACGTAAATCAAAATAGACCACTGTTCAGATTCAGTTTGTAATCAGGTATGTTAATATAATTTCATGGTTGAGTATTGTTTAAGGCGGGGTTCACACTACACGTTTTTGCTGTCCGTGTCTACGTGGGCGTGGCGATCAGTGACGTGAGAGTGACGTCACCCCGTCATTCCCGCAGTCCCGGAGAAAGAATTGGGAGCTCCGAATAGTGTGAACATGGGACGCGCGTCTCTCAAGGCCAGTGACGTCATCACTGCTCCAGCAACGGGGGGGGGGGGGGACCTGGTTTACACTACACAGGCAGGGAGTGACGTCACTGTGACGTACTGTGACGTCACTGATGACAAGACGCACGTAGACTACGGACAGCAAAAACGTGAAGTGTGAACCGGGCCTAAGTCTTACAGCTCGAAACAAACAAAAACTGTTATACATATTATAGGCATGTTATATAGTGTGTATTATCATGGCCATTGAAGCAAAATCTAGACTCGAGAAAGACCACGAATTGAAATAAAGCTAAAGTATTTAAAAAAAATAATCTAAATGATCTGAAGTACTAAAGTACATAAAGAAAAATATGAAAGAAGAAAAGTTAGTGGATTAGAACACTGGAAAGACATAAAAGTACCCAAGCTTAAAGTTGCCATAATCATAAAGTTGCCATAATCATAAAGTTGCCATAATCATAAAGTTGCCATAATCATAAAGTTGCCATAATCATAAAGTAAAGAGAAGTTAGTGACCCTCACAGACATACACGCCATACACGCATACCTCCTGGACTCCTAACTCTTGTCTAAATATACATCTACATTACTATTGTGTGTATTGCACCCAGAGAGCTTTACAGAAATACAGTTACTATTTAATATAGTATTTCCATTTTAACGCTTTTGAGTATTTTTTGAACACTCAGTTATTTCCATTCCCCTGTCATACACCATACCATGCTACCCATTCCCACGTCTACATTTCCCTTGTCATACACCATTCACCACGTCTACATCACCTTCATACACCATTCACCCACTGTCATACACCATTCACCCACTGTTATACCGTCCTCTTCGCCTTCAGAGTATTAGTTCTCTCACTACATGGTTTATCCACTGCTTCCTACTTGTTCACCCACGCGTCCTCTCCACCCTTGTTAGTGACGTTCCTGAAGATCATGACAACTTGACACGGAACTTTTCATCATCTCTTATCCTTATTAACTCACCTTTATCTGTCCTACCATCACAAGAATGTTACACACACACACAGACACACACACGCACACACATCTAAATGTAAAATGCAACTAGATGAATACACACACACACACACACACACACACACACACACACACACACACACACACACACACACACGCACACGCACACACAACCACACATGTAATAGTATGCATTGTGACTATGCGTTGTTTTAGGGTTTGGAGTCAAATGTTGTGTTGTGTCGCATTGCTAAGTGCTGACGGCGAGGCTCACTTTATTCCTCGTGTTCAAATCTTCACTTGATGCCTTTTTTTGTTTTTTTTTGTTCCCCCTTCTCCGCCTCACTGTGTAGTTTGTCGCCTCGTCTTGCGTTATGTAGTAAAGTAGGACCAAAACACACACACACACACACACACACACACACACACACACACACACACACACACACACACACACACACACACACACACACACACACACACACCACACACACACACACACACACACACACACACACACACACACACATACTCACACACACAACACACACACAGTGACACACACACACACACACGCACATACACACAGACCTCTGACTGACTGTCTTCAATCTTTAAATCACCGCTGAAATGTTTTTTATCTTGCTATATTCTATCTAGTCTTCTACCGTTATTTTCATGTTCACTGCTCTTCTGAACTTGCTAACTGCATGCCTCCCCCCCTCCCGCGGCCTCGCTGCACAAGACTTTCTACTCATTCTCATCCCTATTCTGTCCATCTTCCTAATGCAAGAGTTAATCAGCATTTTTACTCTTTCATCCCTTTCACTGGTAAACTCTGGAACTCTCTTCCTGTTTCTATTTCTCCACCTTCCTACGACTTAAATCTTTTCAAGAGAAGAGTGACAAGACACCTCCCGAACTAAATTGGCCTAACCCCCTTTTATATTTTCTTACTGTCTTCTTTATAGGGACTGGCAACTAAGCGGGCTTTGTGTTACTTCTTTTTGTTGTGCCCTTGGCCAGTCCTTTGTGATGTAAAAAAGAAGAAAAAAAAGACACATACACACATTCTCACTTCATATCAACACTCGGTGAGATAATGAAAAAAAATCAGGAAGAACTAGAAGAGAATTACGAAAAGGAGGAGAAGAGAGAGCAGCAATAGTGGTGATGGTGGCAGCAGCAATCAGCTTACTCACACGCTTAGTAAAGTTACGAAGCAACACCTGAGTCCTCCCTTCACCTTCTCGGTCCCTGTCAGGTAGAAAGGGCAATGAGAGTCATGTCGGCGCGTTGGTGTTCATATACTACCACTCGTCTAAAGAAAGGTGCAGGAGGAGGGTCACAGGAATGTATATTAATAGAATTGGCTTTGACTGGCAGGTGATGAGCTCAAACCGGTACCCATATACACCCTCCGCAGTTCCCACCCACTCCTGACCACCCCTTGCATGCACCTGCCCACCCATCCACCCGCCTTCTCCTCTCCTTCCCTCCTCCGCAGTGGTCCCATTTTATTTTCCGATTTTTTTTCTATCTGAATAGCGTGCTTGTAATTAATCTGTATACTTCACTTACCTTCCTCCCTCCTCCCTCCCTCCCACCCTCCTTTGATTCTCCTCGCCTTGTCTGCCTCCTGACCTTCGCTTCTGCCCCCTCTCCTCTATCTCCTTCTATCTGCCTGCACCGCTCCCCAACCTCATATATTACCGCCCACTCGTTAATTTCTCGCAGACTCAAAAGCACACACACACGCACACACACACACACACACACACACCACACACACACACACGCACACACGCACACACACACACACACACACACACACAAACACAAAATGTATATAAATAAGAATGATAGGACAACACAACACCATTTAATTCGAAACATACACACATACACACGTGCACCCACACCCACACACACAACACACACACGCATATACCGTGTTTACCGCCACGATGGTCCAGTGGATAGCGCATTGGCCTACCATTCTGTGGTTAGCCGGTTCGAATCCTCACTGCTCCCGGGATTTTTCACTGACAAATTCGTGCGGTCACTGGCCCCCTTGAGCAAGGGGATGGGTGTGTGTGAGGTCTCAGTATTGCCCAAAGATCGGTACTAATGAGCTCCAAGCTTCGCACCGGGAGATTGAAAGTGGCAATTGCGAGCCAGCTCGCGTGGACAAGACCATGGGTGAATAAACACACACACACACACACACACACACACACAGGTAACTCCGTAGTGTAAGGGTTAGCACGCTCGGCTCACAACCGAGAAGTCCCGGGTTCGATCCCCGGGCGGAGCGAAGACAGACGGGCGGTCTTCTTAAAAAACCCGAGCCCCTGTCCACCCAGCAGTGAATGGGTACCGGGTGTTAGCCGGGTTTTTGTGACCCGCCTCCTGGGGTGGTGGCTTCGGCCAACACTAAAAAGATGAATGAGAAAAATAAATGTTGATATGGAGACGGGGCCATACGAGCGATGCTCTGGCCCTGTAAAATACAACTAGATGAATACACACACACACACCTGCGTAGTCTAGTGGTTTAAGATCGTGTCTGGCTAATCTGTGGCCGTGCGTTGATCCCCGTTCGCTTCAAGGAATTTTTCATGGACAAATGTGGGTTGGTGTCTGTCCCCTTTGAGTAAGGGGATGGAGTGTGTGTGTTGTGTGTGAGGTCCCAGCATTACCCAAAGATCGGTCACTACGAGCTCCAACTCTTTCCGTGTGAGTAAAATTGGCAATCGCGAGTCCAGTTCGCGTGCCGAGTGAATTGCACACACTGTTCACCAGCTTGGTGGATAACATTATTATCGTCAGGAGGTTGTAGGTTTGTGGCCAACTCAAGCTCTAAGGCAGGGGTGTGCATTGTGCAACCTTTTTGAACAAAGGGCCACGAGTCATGACTGTGGTTTGGAGGGCCGCAAGTCCATACTACACTGTAGTTACCAGGGTACTGGTACTGGACCAGGGTAGGTTCCGGGTACACAGATCCAGATCGTTCACCACACGTTAGCACAGGTAGCATAATAATATAGTTAAGTAACTAACCACATTCCTGTGAATGAAATACGAAAAAAATTAATGTTGCAGGATGTACACAACAATAAAACATTCATTCACACCTTAGCTAACAAGAAGTTGATAGCTTTGTTTCATTTACACACTTATTAAATCTGACTGATATGCGACGCTCTCTCTCTCTCTCTCTCTCTCTCTCTCTCTCTCTCTCTCTCTCTCTCTCTCTCTCTCTCTCTCTCTCTCTCTCTCTCTCTCTCTCTCTCTCTCTCTCTCTCTCTCTCTCTCTCTCTCTCTCTCTCTCTCTCTCTCTCTCTCTCTCTCTCTCTCTCTACTCTCCGAACCGAAGTGTTTTAGGAATTTAGGATTAATTTTAGGTAAATATAAGACTTAGTCATAATTCTTAGGCTACTTCACGAGGGCCGCACTATATATTGATAATATTTAGAGGATCGGGCCGCATCAAAAGTTTTATAGAGGTTCCGCAGGTTGCACAGGCTTGCTCTAAGGCTTTTCACCAACAAAAGCGAGCAGGTACTTTCTTACTTGAGTAAGGGGAGGGCGTGTTCTAAATTCCTTACAGCAAAGTTATAGTTGATGACTGTCAGTCCAGCACATGATCACGACCAAAGTGAATATTAGGTGAAAACTTCAAATACAATTGTGAGGATGGGAGTAGTGGCAGATTGGCAGTTTTTTTTCCATGGAAGTATTTAACGGTATGCATATTTCCCTCCTCTATCCACGCGGAGAGACAGGAGATGATGGGTGAGGCGGAGATAGAGTGATGAGGAAGCTGAGAGAAACGGGTGTTTTATTGGTATTTTATGAGGCTCAGGTGCAAAACGGGTGTTATACAAGTATGTCTTGCTAGCTTGCTTCTCTCAATCATTATCTTGTATGCGTGAAGTATGTGTATGTATTATGTAGGGTGTGGTTGAGTATTTGCTTCTTCAACCCCCCCCTCTCCCTCTCTCTCTCTGGTCGGTTATCATTAATGCGATTGAGTCCAATGACAGGGTAAGACGAAAAAGATTAACTAAGAATAGGGGTTGCCTTAAATCTACAGTAAGGCACTAGAAAATCCTTTGATAGCTATCATTGAACATCTGAGAAGCTTCCACTCGGGGAATGAACGTTCACACTTAATTATGTTGGTATGAAACTACATTAGTATTTGACTGCATGACGAACGTGTCAGTTTCCCGATTGCGTCTATGTTCAGCAAAGTTTTACGTCAAGTAATGTGATCAAGGGTTTGCCATTGAACCTGAATATTTGATATGAATGGTAATTGACCAGAAAAGCTTATGGAAAATTGAAGCAAGACGATAATGATGCTGCTTCACGTGGATGTATTTTATTCATTACTTGACTGAGTAAAAACAATCAATCCGTCTTGAGTATTGCCGCGTGGAACTTCCTGGATAAGCAAGTTACTGGTAAGGACGTTATAAATAAGTTACATCTTTTTTTGCAACGTTAACAATAGCCGTCAACTTTAATATGCAGGATATGAGACTTCGTGAATTAAGGGCGGAATGTTTTTTTTTTTTAGCAAACCACCCTTAAGTGACAAACCACCCTTATCTCATATACTTTATCAAAATAGCATATACGTTTTATTCACTAAATCAGTCTGATAATGCATATTTACGATTTAATGTATACACTCTTCAACCTATTTTGACAACTCTCTCTCTCTCTCTCTCTCTCTCTCTCTCTCTCTCTCTCTCTCTCTCTCTCTCTCTCTCTCTCTCTCTCTCTCTCTCTCTCTCTCTCTCTCTCTCTCTCACCATCATCAATCACATACTTATTTCGAGGGAACACCACCATCGCTCTTGCAATGTTGTGTGTTGTGTGTGTGTGTGTGTTGTATTGGTGTGTGCGGGTGTGTGTGTGTGTGTGTGTGTGTGTGTGTGTGTGTGTGTGTGTGTGTGTGTGCATGTGTGTGTGTGTGTGTATGTGAATGACAATTAATGAGTGGTTTAGTCAGTATGCTCGAGTGCCAAGAGGAGTGTGGGGCCGGGAGGTGTCGCGTTGCTCAGTGGCTCGTCATCCTTGAGAGAGAGAGAGAGAGAGAGAGAGAGAGAGAGAGAGAGAGAGAGAGAGAGAGAGAGAGAGAGAGAGAGAGAGAGAGAGAGAGAGAGAGAGAGAGAGAGAGAGAGGAGAGAAGAGAGAGAGAGAGAGAGAGAAGAGAGAGAGAGAGAGAGAATATATACATCGGTGAAAAGTCGCTTACATACATAAAAAACAAGTAGTAACTACGTATATTCGAAATACATAAAAAGAGAGAATCAGAGAAACAAACAAATGGAGGGTACACATACTTATAAAGAACAGCAATACAAATAAAACAAAACATACGTACTGGAGTTATTTGTGAGCAGATATATCAACCTAAGGAAAGTAAGGTTACAATCTCGTACCTGGACCCTACCTGTGAAAATTACGTGAGACCGATCGCTTGAGGGGTTCCTGTTAAAACACTACACGTCATCACTTCACAAAGGCTATTAACGGCATTGCATACTGTAATTGGCCAGACAGCAATTTATGAAGTACATGAGTGGTGAAGAAGCAGCGTGGTATCGAAACATCAACTACTTTTATCTGGTTTATCTGAGTATTTTTTGATCCCATACGACAAAGAACGATAAAGAAAAATTAAATGATGTGTATTTAGCAGCAGGAGGGTAGATATCACCGAAGGGGAGAAGCTGTCTCATTGTGATGGAAAGTCGCGTATCTCGAGGAGGTGAGTGTCAACATACCAAGTGGACAGCAATGAAGGACAAGGTGTGACGACGTCGTCACGAGAGTAACGTAGCATCGTGATATATCTGCTAGATCTATCGGGGTTTGGTGACAAGCGCAACGGTCCCTGAAGTCTTCGTAGAGAAGGGGATCTAGGAGGGAGAAGTAGTATTCGCGTCAAAGAAAGTTTATCCATCCGTCTCCCCTCCATCATATCCTTCTCTTCCTCCTCCTCCTCCTCCTCCTCCTCCTCCTCCTCCTCTCTCCTCCTCCTCCTCCTCCTCCTCCTCCTCCTCCTCCTCCTCCTCCTCCTCCTCCTCCTCCTCCTCCTCCTCCTCCTCCTCCTCCTCCCTCCTCCTCCTCCTCCTCCTATTATTTTTCTTCTTTCTCATCCGTCTTGTCACGATCCTCCTCTTCATCCTCCACGTTCCATACCTCTTACTCTTCTTCTTCCTTCTCATCCTCCTGTTATTCTTATGCCTTATATTGATGTCCTTCTTTCCCTTTCCTACTTGACCTATCCCACCATCATCTTCCTTTTCTCTGCCATAATTTCCCTACCAAGTCGTTTTGTTATTCCTTCTCTGCAGTTACGCGTCTCGCTTCAAGAGTGGGGGGAAAGGCGACTCTTAACATTTCAAATGAAAAAGTCTTACTTAAGTTTGATGACAATAATAATGATGACAATGATGATGATAATGATAATGATTATGATATTACGAGTGTTATTTAAGTGTTTTTTTGTTGTGTGTGTGTGTGTGTGTGTGTGTGTGTGTGTGTGTGTGTGTGTGTGTGTGTGTGTGTGTGTGTGTGTGTGTGCGTGTGTGTGTGTATGTATTCATCTAGTTGTATTCATCTAGTTGTATTTTACAGGGCCAGAGCGACGCTCGTATGACCCCGTCTCCATATCAACATTTTTATCATTCATCCTTAGTGCTTAGTGTTGGGGAAAGCCACCACCCCGGGAGGCGGATCACAAACTCCCGGCTAACACCCGGTGTGTGTGTGTGTGTGTGTGTGTTCACCCACAGTCTTGTCTACGCGAGCAAGACTCGCGATCGCTAGTTTCACCCTCCCGGAAAGAGCTTGGAGCTCGTAGAGACTGATCTTTGGTGAATGCTGGGACCTCGCACACCATACACACCCCATCCTTTTGCTCAAGGGGGACAATAACCGCCCACGTGTGTCAAAAATCCCCATGAGCGAGCGGGGCCGGGGAACGCCCGACCACATAATGGCCTAACTCTTTAATGGTTTAATTAATGTGTCGACAGTGTCGCCACACGTACACACACACACACACACACACACACACACACACACACACACACACACACACACACACACACACACACACACACACACACACACACACACACACATACACACACACGAAAAAATAGTGGTATCTCGCGACTATTTGCTACCAAGATCTGCATTACATGCGGCCCCAGGTCGGTACTAAACTTAGTTCTCACTCAGCTTGGAACAACCTATTGAAATCATTTTAACACACACATATACCTGGTAGGATCTAAACGTAATACAACCTTCACTACTCCCTCATCTTGGAACACTGATTAAAATGGCATAAAGGCGATGTTTAGCAGCTCCCCGACTGGGGAGGCGGTGGCCGAGTTGTTAGCGATTTGGAGTGAGCTCGATGTCCCGAGTTTGAATCCTTCCAACTCTTTCGACCATCTTTAACGCGGTCGACAAGAGCCTGGTAGGTGAGCACAAGGTCCTAAGTTCAAGTCCCACTAAAGAGCAACTGTAAATCCATCGTCGAGTGGCTGAAGAAACCCGCATTCTGCATACCTGTTCTTCCGACTGCGACTACAAGTGCGGCGGAGGGAACACCATATGGCAGCATGAGCCTAAACTGAGGAGTGACCATTACATTAATCGGACCTTCACCTACAGATCACAGGTGTCATTATAAAAATCCAGCCTACGCCACCACGGGCGAGAGCCAACCATCACAGCCCTCAAAAGCGTGCAGGGCCAACCGCTTCAGTCCTCAAAAGGCTCAAGACCAAGGTCCAGGTGTTTGGAGACTTACTAGATGAAGCAGTACAGTCTGTTCATGCGTGTGGCGAGGACATTGAGATCTTGGAAAGTTTTACATACCTTGGTAGCGCAGCCCATAATGACGGCAGGTCACGTCAAGAAGCCTTACGGCGGATTGGCATAGCCCACGGTGTTATGGACTCGCTCAGCGGGAGTATTTGGCGTTGTCGGTACCTGTGCAGGAGGACAAAGATCCGGATCTTCAAGTCGCTTGTGATCCCTGTCTTACTCTATGGTTGTGAGACATGGATACTAAATAGTGACTTGAAGAGACGAATCAATGCCTTTGGTAATAAGTGTCTTCGCAGAATCATGGGGTATCGCTGGGATGATTACGTGTCAAATCAGCGATTGCACCATGAGACTGAATCGAGGCCTATTACCTGCATAGTCCGTCAGCGCCAACTTCGGCTATATGGGCATGTGGCACGCTACCCTGAAACCGATCCTTCCCATCGGGTTGTACCTGTAAGAGACAATCCGGCGTGGAGGAGGCCAAGGGGGCGCCCACAAGGCTCGTGGCTGGGGCAAGTTGATGTTTCTTGTCGAGAGCTGCTTGGTATGGGAAAGGAGCCTGCATGGGAACTCGCGTTTGGTGACCCCCGGGAGTGGCGTCGTAGGGTGGGCGAGGCGACGCGCCCCCCGGCGTATGCCCCCAATGATTGATTGATTGATATCTCTAAGAATAATGAAATGTATAGATAAAGACTGATTGGCCTTGTCATAATGAAGGACCGAATGTAAACAATGGTGGAGAGAGAGAGAGAGAGAGAGAGAGAGAGAGAGAGAGAGAGAGAGAGAGAGAGAGAGAGAGAGAGAGAGAGAGAGAGAGAGAGATAATGAAAAAAGGAACAATTACTTAGTGATACATATCCACTTTGTTCCAATCTTGAATGTGCCGAAGTGAATGCTCGTCGAGGAAGTGTAAGACGAAGTTATATCGTCCCCTATTATTTTTTCTTTTACCTCTCTCTCTCTCTCTCTCTCTCTCTCTCTCCTCTCTCTCTCTCTCTCTCTCTATCTTCTTTTTTTTTTTTTTTTTTTTTACATTCGTGCCTTCTACTACTACTACTACTACTACTACTACTATTACTACTACTATTACTACTACTACTGCTACTACTATTATAAATACTACTACTACTACTACTACTACTACTACTACTACTACTACTACTACTACTACTATGCAAACATACACGCATGCATACATACATGCACACATCACACATAATTAACTTGTCAGAGATCCCCTTACATACCTCCTCTTCCTAATGTTGTATGCTTGAAGGCTTTTCTCTCCTTATCTTCCTCCTTCAAGTCCTCCATCCTCCCTACTCCTTCCTCCCTCATCATTCAATATTAGTCTCTCCTTCATCCCCTATCATGCACTTCCGGTTAAAAGCCTACATCCTCCCCCACACTTTTTGGTAATGACTTTTGCCTAGCTGCTGTGTGTGTGTGTGTGTGTGTGTGCGTGTGTGTGTGTGTGTGGGCATACAGGTGTTCTATTTCTGTGTTTGGCCTGGGATTCGAGGTGGAAAGGTGAGGGAAGTTCTCAGCTCACACCAGCATCACCACTTCCATCATCATCTACAATAACTACCATCACCACCCATTTTATTATCATTAATATCTAGGTACAACATTTACTATATATGATATTACTACTACGTACTACTACTTTTTTCTACTACTCCTACTACTACTACTGCTACTACTACTACTACTACTATTAATTCAGAATCAACAAGAACAACATCAACAACACCAATAACAACAACAGGACCACCAACAGTCACTCCTCCTGATAAACATCGTCAGTGCACATGCTGCCCAGCCTCACGCCACTCCCTGTGCCTCTATCTTCCCTTTGCCCTCCTTCGACTGTATCTTTCCTCCCCTTCCCCCTCCTCATCCTCATCTTCGCTATCCATATGTTCTCCTCATACCCTTCCTGGTCATAAAACAAACTATTTTCTTTTCCTACACATATGTTTATCATATATTATGACGGTTAAATTAAGAAGGAAGCCCCCCCCCCTCCCACTCAAGAAGACGAGAAGCAAAAGCTATCTACCAATCAACGACATCGGTAATAGGCTGCGTGGCAGGCAGACCGGCTATAAATAGCGCTTCACTTCGCATCTTAATCATGCTCACCTCAACTCCTGAGGAGAAAACATCTTCCATATGCTGCTGAAGAAGGGTTCTTAGACCCGAAATCGCGATACAGCAAACATGACAAGCTACGGCGAAGTCATAAAAGTGATTACAAAAGACAATAAGACACTCTTAAGACAAAGGGAAAATATCTCTAAGAAGATAATAAACGCTGAACTAGCTATCACTTTTAACGAGATCTGTCTCAAAGAAAATCTCCTGCCCGTATATACTCTACATATCCCTAGTGATGGGGCAGTTAATAACAACAGAAGACGCCGAACAAGGCCCAGCAATGAAGAGAGAAAGAACTTCATGAGAAGAGAATAGGAGAGCTGAATACAAAGATCATCGATGAGTACTTCGCATTCGATTCGTTTTTGGAGTTTCTTGGGTTTTGACATCATGTGGCAGTTGAGACCCATATTAAGTATTTCTTCTTGGTCTGGCGTAAGTACCTTGTTAGTAAGGTTGACGTAGCCTTTGGTGGGACGATGGTACTTAAGGTGGCCGCCATTAAGTTTAATCAGCTTTTTTTGGTTGGCTCTGCTTATGGAGCTTTTGCGCTGGTTTGTCATCTCTTTAAAAAAAAATTCAGTACTCTCTCTTAAGGCGGCATGGATGTCAGTGTTGTCCCATTTATCTTCCAGCTCACGGTGTACAGGCCGGAGTTCTTGAATCTTTGTATTCAGCTCTCCTATTCTCTTCTTCATGAAGTTCTTTCTCTCTTCATTGCTGGGCCTTGTTCGGCGTCTTCTGTTGTTATTAACTGCCCCATCACTAGGGATATGTAGAGTATATACGGGCAGGAGATTTTCTCTGAGACAGATCTCGTTAAAAGTGATAGCTAGTTCAGCGTTTATTATCTTCTTAGAGATATTTTCTCTTTGTCTTAAGAGTGTCTTATTCTCTTTTGTAATCACTTTTATGACTTCGCCGTAGCTTGTCATGTTTGCTGTATCGCGATTTCGGGTCTAAGAACCCTTCTTCAGCAGTATATGGAAGATGTTTTCTCCTCAGGAGTCTCCTCAGGGCCTGCAACAACTGGAGACAAATCTCCTCTATTTTGCATGCCGCCACCATATCATGGAGTTGATCACCGCAGCTGTATTCACCGAGCTGATGGGGATGACAAAGGAACCTCAAGTCCTCCTTTTCAAGAACTTCCAGGAAAGGTGGAAGTTCCTGGACCAGACATCTTATGAGACGGGAGCAGAGCATGAAAAAGTCCTTCCCTTCATCAGCAGTGCCATGGCTGATTTGATGGCCTGGGCCAAAAAATCCCTGGAACAGCTTTCTCTCAGAGACGATTATAGGGAGTTCCTGGAACTCTCGCTGATCTTCCTTGGGGGAATTCCACAACGCGGAGTCCGGTTCCTTGCTCCTGGGCCTATGCACCATGCGCGTTGGATGTCAAAGGTGATTTATTCAATGAAAGTCTGGATGCTACGATCACAATTCAAGTTGACACCCAAGGAAGAGGCATCCCTTCGGCGCATTTCAGTATTTGCTGTAATGGTGTATGTGAAGGCCTGGACTGAGGCACCACTTTCAGCATCTGCTGCCCGCAATGACCTGGCTCTACTTAAGACGCTACATGCATATTATGCTGTGGACAAAGCAGTTGCCAAGCCCGTTCTGGCCAAGTTTAGCTCCCATTTATGGTATCTTTCTGAGGAGTTGGTGGCCCTCAGCTTTTTTGACTCCAACGTCCCCTCTGCCACCAATCGCCTGATGGTACAGGCCATGAGGGAGCGAATTGCAACCAAGAATCCTCCTAAACGGATTATTCTCAGTCCCAATGCCATCCCTGGAAGCACATTGGAGGACTTTGTTTCAAAGGGAACAGTGACCTTCTTTAAGAAGTTGGGGCTTCCAATGGAATTCCTCTCCATGGACCCTGAGTGCTGGACATCTCGAGAGGACTTTCAAAAGGCAACAGTCACTGTCCAGTCCATCCTCGTGGTAAATGACAGTGCTGAAAGGGGAGTTGCACTCATTCAGGAATACAACCGGAAACTGACCCATAATGAGGACCAGCTTCAGTTCCTGCTTCAGGTTGTGGCAGAACACCGCAAACAGTTCCCCGACAGCAAGAAGTGCACACTTCTTGGGCAACAATGAGTGGCATGACACTGACAGTCTGACACCCCCATCCGTACTATTGAATATGGAGTGAAATTTCAAGTTCATTGTGCAACCTCTAAATATATTTTATATTTTTTTATATAGTTTTCTAGAGTTTCTGAATGGAAACAAAAAACTTTGAGGGGTGGGACATAAACAATTCAAGAATATTTTTTTTCTTCCATTTATAAGGACCACCCTAATGGTCCAGCACCTCTTTCTATTCATCAATAATATTTCATGTCTAACTCAAGGCCCTATCCACGCCTACGCTGATGATTCTATACTGCATTTTTCAACGTCGTTTATTAGATGTCCAACTCAACAGACACTAATTGATTTACGGAGAGATGCCACAGAGCGCCTAACTTCTGATCTTTCCATAATTTATGATTGGCAAACCGTGCTTGGTTCAATTCCTCCAAAACACAATTTCTGCACCTATCTACTCGACATAATTTTCCAAAAAATTATCCTCTCTTCTTCAATAACACTCAATTGTCTCCCTCTTATACAAAAACTATTATTTAGACTATCCTTCACTAAAAATCTGAACTGGAAATCTCCCATCTCATTTCCTACTAAAACAGCTTCTAAGAAAATAGGTGTCCTGTGGCGTCTGCGTCTATATTTTTCTCCCTCCCAGTTGCTTGCTCTGTACATGATCTTTATCTGCCCATGTATGGAGTATGATTCTCATGTTTGAGAGGCATGTTTCATTCACTCGTACAGCTCTCCTAAACAAGGTAGAGTGACTCAAAAGCTTTTCCTCTCATCAACTCCCCTTCTCAGACTGACTGTCTTCAATCTTTAAATCAGCGCCGCACTGTTATTTTGCTGTCTTCTACCATTATGTTCATGTTCACTGCTCTTCTGAACTTGCTAACTACATGCCTTCCCCCTTCCCACGGCCTAGCTGCACAAGACTTTCTACTCACTCTTCCCTATTCTGACCATGATCCTAATGCAAGAGTAAACCAGTATCTTCACTCTTTCATCTCTTTCACTGATAAACTCTGGAACTCTCTTCCTGTTTCTATTTTTCCACCTTCCTTCAACGTAATATTTTTCAAGAGAGAAGTGACAAGACACCTTCCAAACTAAATTGGCCAACCCCCCTTTCTATATTCTCTTACTGTCTTCTTTATAGAGACTGGCAACAAAGCAGGCTTTTTGTTACTTCTTTTTTTATTTTGCTCTCGGCGAATCCTTCGTGATGTATAAAAAAAGAAGAACAACAAAAAAAAGGAATCTGGAGGAGGTCGCTGGAGCCACATCATCATATATCAGTCCCTATTCTACCTGGCTGGGTTCCGGGAGTAGAGGGACTGGATTTTTAGTGGACACATCCAAAAATTATGCCACGGGACATGGTATCAATTCTCATCAATGACCCTCCAACTTTGGGGATGATGATTATAGAAGCTTGAACCACCAGTTCTCGGCCATGGAGATTGCATGCTCATGAACTTTAAGATTATGATGATCAATAATAATTATTGATCATCATAATCTTAAAGTTCATGAACATGCAATCTCCATGGCACCTCTTTCTACAGACAGACCACTACAACAATTATTGTTGTAGTGCTACCAAAAGTGTTTAACACTGTCCATCGATTTAACCCATTTTGGCATTGGTTCTCGGTTTTTTATACATAATAAA
>JACEEZ010024208.1:699429-744429 GCA_016584305.1 Chionoecetes opilio
AGGGTCTTTTCCTGTAAGAAGTGTCCAAGTGTCTCTGGGCAACACTTACAGCCTGAAACCATGCTTTTGGACGTAATCTACGACTCTTCTTTTTTTGTTAAATTTTAAGCAAAATCGGGAAGGTGTTGTTACCAAAAGGTGTGAGAACTGCAGAACAGAGACTGAGCATACAATAGTTGAAACTTTAGACAACCTCTCCAAACTTTTGGCTTTGTCGCTTGGCAGGTTTGACAATTTTTTAAACAAGGTCTTCAGCCATGTTGATCCTGCTCTAGCAATGTGTATTGGAGGAAACAGTTATCAATTGAAAGGAGTTGTTGAACATAGGGGTGAAACATTGGAAAGTGGGCACTATGTTTCACATTTGTTACAAGGTAATATTTGGATAGAGTGTAATGATGAAAGACGAGTTGAACATTCAGATTGCCCAAAGTATGGATATGTCTTTCTTTACGAGAAAATCAACGTTAGTAACAATGTACTCCATCAAGATGGGGTGGGTACTGGTTCCAAGGAAAATGAATTCTCTGCAAGTGATACTGGTATTGAAACCTTGTGTATTACTGGACAACGGATTTTGGCAAGAAAAAGAATGAACTTAGATAGGACCTCGAACAACAGCTTAGGAATCGAAAATGAAACCTCTGGTACAAACTGGCAACCAGTTTCAAAAAGGAAAAGGTCAAACTTTGGTAGGACATCGAAAAAAAGCTTACAAACTGGCAATGACTTGACCTCATGTACAAATGACACTTCTGATATTGCTACTCACAACAGGTTTAGTTTTGAGTCCTCAGACGAAGGTACTGACTCTGGGCCAGCTACAAAGCAAAATGTGAATATACCACTGGTAAAACTGACAAAGAAATTCAAGTAAGAATCGACTGAATTCAGATAGGACCTCGAAAAAAGCTTAAACCTGGTACAAGATCTGATCACGTACAATAACTCTGAATAAGCTCTCTATCCAGTGTCAACTATTGAAGGTATGATGGTAATGGTGATATGTCATGAACATCAGACTGAAACTGAAGTATTTGATGAAGAAGGGGACATTTTATGTGAACAAGCAGACATGGTACAAACTTGAACACCTTAGAAAGTTTAAGGTCTGAAATAACCAAGATTGTAGACAATATGTATATGAGGGTCTATTAAAAAAAAAATTTCATCTTAGAAAGTGGTAAAAAGATGCAATGCACACAATTAGGTGAATGGAACAAAGAACAACAGTGTGGACATTGCAAGGAATCTTGGTTTGATCAGAAAATAGGTCCAAAGACTGGTTTGTGTCAAAGGTGTAATCAGTTGAAGTATAGAGAAAGTGATGTACCTAGGTTTTCTGTTGTTAATGACATGATTCCAGGTGAAGTACCGCAGTGCATAAAAATATTAAATCAGGTTGAACTTTCCGCTATATGTTTGATAATTCCATACATACATTTCTTCAAGCGTAAAAATGGGTCTCATGGAGCTTCTGGACACTGTACAGCTTGTGAACAAAAGGTTGACCACTTACTTGAACAAATAACTTCCTTGCCTAGGGCAGTTTCTTTGCTCCCCATAATTGTTATTGAAAGGTCTGACGACAATCACAAAAAGCAGTTTAAAGCAAACAGGCAGTATATCATTGATGCTCTAAAATGGTTGGTTCAAAACAATCCAGAGTATAGGCATATCATTATTAACTATGAGGTACTAAATGAGTATCCAGAAAGTGGTGGCAATGTTGAGGGAATTAGAAGGATAATTGATGATGAAAATTTGCTCGAGGTGTCTGAAACCAATCCTGTTGCCTTTGATGAAGACGGAGATAGATTGTGTGCCGCTGTTGCTGCTCAACAAGAGGATGATGATGGTGACATTCCAAGGCCCAATTCCACCGTTGGAGAAGCTTTGAGCAAGGGTATTGTTAATGAACATATCAAGAAGGCTGTTGATTCCATTCAGGTTGGTGGTTCCGATGAGTCTTCTGACAATCCAGTCTTGGAACTTTTGCAGAGCTCTGAGCCTGCAAGTGAGTTCATGCCAGGTTTCTTCTCCAAGGCTTTTCCTCATCTCTTCCCTGATGGTAAAGGTGATTTTACTAAGCCAAGGTTGGGCAATCAACCTACCTTCATGGACTGGGCTAAACATCTCATGAGGTACGACAGAAGGTTTGCAAATGATCCAATATTTCCACTAGTTGTAACAAATATGTACCAAAGAAGGCAAACACTAACTCTAGGTAATCTTTACGCACAGAGACACATGGGTCATTTAAGTGTTAAAGAACTGAGGGAAAAGTTAGACCAAGGTGACCATGCCATTTTAAAAAGTTTGTACTGTTTTTTTAGTGGCATCAAGGGCAGTCAACAATTCTTTTCACAGCATATCTCAAAAAGCTATTGCTTTCTACGACATCTCAGAATAATTTCAAAAGATGAAAAAATGTTCAACTTGTTCTTGACTGTAAGCCCAGCAGATTTTCACTGGTATGATTTGCATAGGTTACTACCTGGCTCAGAGGAGTATTTGAACAAAACTGTGGTGAAAAGTTTGGTTGACATACCTGTAGGCCAGGATCTGGTTAATTACATTGATGAAAGGACAGATTACTTACTCAGGCAAAAGGCTGTTCGGGAAAACGTTGACATTGTGAATGAATTCTTCCAAAAGAGGGTAGATTTGCTATGGGAATATGTCTTAAAACCTGAACTCGGTGGTGAAGACTACATAATGAGAAATGAGTTTCAAAGTAGAGGTGCTATCCACTGCCACATGGTAATATCTGTTAAAAATGGTCCAACAGTTAAAGATATGGATTCGGCTGAAATGCTTGTGCCCATAGTTTCTGACAAAGATGAACCTAAGGTTGTGGTAGAAAAAGAAGAAGAAAAAAGAGAAATCTTGGCAGCTAGAAAGAAAATGATAAAATTCAACTCGCTATCTGCTGGTATAAGTGTGATTCACCCAAACTTGGACCCCAAAAACTGGCCTGCACCATTGGGACAAAATGTGTACCGACCCTCTGACAATGTACTTAGAAAAGAATTTAAAGATGTGGCCATTAACAATGAGGAGCTTCTCAAGCAATATGAAATGTTGGTTAATCGTGTAATGTTACACAAATGTAAATTGGGTTACTGTCAAAATCATAAAAGGTACAAAATGGTTCCTGATCCTGAACACCCTTTGTCTAAGCCTGGTAATCCCCACAAGGTCAAAGTCTTAGTTTGTCGGTTCAAGCATCCTATGGAGTATCATGGCTATGAGCCTTTTTGCGATCAAAATGGTTGGTTAGATTCTGTGAAAAGAAAGCCCCAGGATGAACTAAACTCTGCTGTTTTTGAAGGTTGTTCCTATGTTAAAGACAAATTGGTATTGGCAAGAAACAACCCTGCAATTGTTGGTCATATATGTGAATTGCTATTAGTTTGGATGGCCAACACTGATCAAAAGACTATTTCTTCATATGATCAACTTCTCAAGTATCTGCTGAAATACATAATGAAACCAGAGACCCAGTCAGACTTCTTCTCTAGCATAGCAAAAAGTGTCTCTTCAAAAAATCAATGATGATATACCACTTCGGAAGGTAACCACGAAAATTTTGAATGCCAACATAGGTCAAAGAGACATATCGGTAAATGAGTGTTTGTTGATTATTCAGGGATTGGCCTATGTCAAATACAGTAGACAACCACGTTATGCGAACTTGAAAGGAAGCAAAAAGGTAAATAAAACAGTTGCCGATGAGTCGGAAGATATTGGTGACGATGATAATTGGCAGGATGCATACTGGTCCAGAGAGAGCAATGCAAATTTTCAAAAACTTTGTCAGGATTATCCTCTTAGGTTCAAGTGGGACAAGCATCCAAAATATATTTGTCTGAGAGAATTCATGTGTAATTTCACCAAAAAATGGAAGGTCAGAAAAGCAAATGTTTTCCCTGCTTTCATACCCACTTATAGGTACATTGTGCACAAAGGTGACCCAAAATATGAGGACTACTGCAGGTGCTTGCTGCTCATGGACAAGCCTGGTTGTACTCTAGATAATGTTGGTAAGGAGTTTGGCTCTTGTGAAGCCGAATTGAAAGAGTTTGTTAAAAACCCGTTGTGTCCAGAAATTACCCAAGAGGAGTTTAAGCAGAGTCAGATACCCATACAGAATGTGCCATCAGCACCAGAACATAATCCTCTTGATGAGTTACATGTTGAGGAGGAGGAACCAGAAAATACAGAGTTAGATGAGTGGATGGAGTGCAGAAATATTGGTAATGATGCAGTTGTTCAGGCAGTTGAAAATCATGTGTCAGAGGTTGAGCAACATCCTGAATATGCTGATGACTGTTTCCTGAGGGAAAATGAAAGTGAAGTCTTTGATGATGCCCAGGTTCTTGGTATGACTGACTCTGATCTAAAGGATGCCCAAGGTTGGATTGAGGAGAAAAAGAAAACTGCAGTATTGCCAGAGGGTGACAGTTATGATGGTTGTGATCCTTTAAAGCTAAATTCCAAACAGAAAGTTATTTACAAAATGGTAATTGATAGTACCTTTTCTTTTCTTTGTAAAAAGTAAAGAAAAAAAAAGAGGATGGTGGAGGTTAGGTCAGGTTGTAATAGAAGTATTTTAAGGTGAGGGTATTTAAAAAGTTGACTTTAGCCTGTGCGAGCTTGGACACGTTCCACATCTTTAGTGTGGACGTCTATTTCCTAGTTATTATTATTATCATTATTATTATTAATAAGCTAAAAATGTCAGCCCCTCTTGAGAGTTAAAGAAATTATATACCCAACTGGATCCAAGAGGAAGAACATAAGCTCGGAAAAAAAGCAAATCATCTTAATGAAATTTTTTTTTGTTGATTCAAATTCTTTGTTAATAAGGCCGGAATGTAATTTAGTAAGGTCTTATTGTTTGATTTGTTGACAGACTTGCTAAATGTTGTGGCAAGTTTTATGACATCTGAGAAGTAATTGTTTTGTACGGCAATTTTTTCTTTTCAAAAGGCAGTTTTGATCCCATTTTCAGGATGACTAATTCTTTAGTGTCAATACAATGATGGATGGTATTACTTAGATACTAAAATGCGATTACCAGTGTAGGGAAAGTATTTGGTGTGTGTGCATATGCATATATATATATATATCTCGTTAAAAGTGATAGCTAGTTCAGCGTTTATTATCTTCTTAAAGATATTTTCTCTTTGTCTTAAGAGTGTCTTATTCTCTTTTGTAATCACTTTTATGACTTCGCCGTAGCTTGTCATGTTTGCTGTATCGCGATTTCGGGACTAAGAACCCTTCTTCAGCAGCATATGGAAGATGTTTTCTCCTCAGGAGTTGAGGTGTGCATGATTAAGATGCGAAGTGAAGCGCTATTTATAGCCGGTCTGCCTGCCACGCAGCCTATTACCGATGTCGTTGATTGGTAGATAGCTTTTGCTTCTCGTCTTCTTGAGTGGGAGACGCTGATTGGTTGTTTGATCTTCGCTTGGCTTTTCTGTGAGTAGGCTGTTATTTGCTTTTGTTCTTTTCATGCTGGGTAGAGCTTGTAGGTCGTTTGCCTGTACGTTAAGTTTGGGATTGATCTCTTTTATGTACAGCGCTTCTAGGATGGGAAGTCGCCGCACATCTGCACACATGTCAACCAATTCTGTATTTTCTTCTAGAAATTTTCTTGTTATGATGATGCCATGTTGTTCTAATAGGTGACTTTTTGGGGCTCCGGAAGTTAGGTGGCAAGTAAGACGTCTGGACAGCTTCGTTGTCGTCATGCCGATGTAGGATGAGGGGAAGACTTCACAGTTTCCTCTTTTGCATGTGATCCTATATACGACATGGGACTTTTGTTTTGTCTCCTTCGTCTGGCTTGGGCTGTTACGGAGAAGGAGGTTGCTGGTGTTCTTGTTTTTGTAGTAAATTTGTAGTTTTATTCTCCTCTCTTGGTCTGCAGGTTTCACGTTACGGTGGACGATTTGTGATATTATTCTTTCTTCTTCCTGGTGAGCGGTGGAGAAGAAAGCCCGGTAGAAGATAGTTATGTCTTGACTCTTTTTTGTGGCGTTAGGGTTGTACCAGTTCTCCAAGATTTTCTTATTCTGACGGTTGATGTCTCTCGCTGAAGCCGTTGTTGATGAGGACTTGAGTGGATCGCTCGATTTCTTTGTGCATAAGTTGCCATGTACTGCAGTGTGTGAGAGCTCTTCTGATGTAAGCACCGATTGTGGAGTCTTTATATCTCTGTGGGCATTCGCTTTCTCCGTTGAGGCAGTGTCCGGTGTTCGTTGGTTTTGCGTAGACGTTTGTGATGAATGATTCTTCTTCCTGTGTAACAAGGACGTCTAAGAACGGCATTGATTTGTCTGAGCTGCTCACTCAAGAAGTCTCCCACTCAAGAAGACGAGAAGCAAAAGCTATCTACCAATCAACGACATCGGTAATAGGCTGCGTGGCAGGCAGACCGGCTATAAATAGCGCTTCACTTCGCATCTTAATCATGCTCACCTCAACTCCTGAGGAGAAAACATCTTCCATATGCTGCTGAAGAAGGGTTCTTAGTCCCGAAATCGCGATACAGCAAACATGACAAGCTACGGCGAAGTCATAAAAGTGATTACAAAAGAGAATAAGACACTCTTAAGACAAAGAGAAATATCTTTAAGAAGATAATAAACGCTGAACTCATCAACAACGGCTACAACAACAAACAATAACGCAATCGAAGGTAGAGTTAATAGGCAGCATATGAGTGTTCTTAGGCCACTCGACGGTGCAGAAAGATTTTAAGTGGATTTTGGTTCTCATCGGGAATCAAACTCGGGTCACCGAGAACGCCACTCGGAGACGCTAACGACTCTGCTACGTCTCCCAATATATATATATATATATATATATATATATATATATATATATATATTATATATATATATATATATATATATATATATATATATATATGCCTATTTCTGCTGTACGTATAATTCTCTTCTCTCTCTCTCTCTCTCTCTCTCTCTCTCTCTCTCTCTCTCTCTCTCTCTCTCTCTCTCTCTCTCTCTCTCTCTCTCTCTCTCTCTCTCTCTCTCTCTCTTCAAATATGGCAGGTTTAAACTTTAGCAGAAGATTCTTACTTTTTAAATAATTTTATTTCATGTTTCATTTAACAAGAAAATATAATATAGCAACTTTTTTTTCTCATTAAGATATACGAATTTTCTCAATCACTCTACTAAACACTAGTACATTGTATATATATATATATTTATCTAGAAGATATCATCTGCTAAACAATAAATGTGATATTTTAATAAATATGTGCAGTACTTTTCATTCATTATGAAAACTTTCAAAATTTCATTTTCCATCACTGAATTAACTAAAAACTGGCTAAAAGTTATCTCACTTTTCCATAACAATATCATCTTTGGTACCATGAAGGCAATTGCCCACATCAAATTTTTTTGATATATTTATTACGGTTTCCATACTTGCTGTTCAAGGTACAGTATGCCTACTTCGGAAGGCACAACATTTTCGACTAGTGTATGGGACGTAGGGTGGTATTGAGACCTCCTGTTTCTGGAAAAATAGTGTGTGTTACACACTAAAGAATACGGCATATGAGTAGACTCCATTGAATGTATCTGCTCGTATCATCGCGAATATAAGGTGTATATTTATAAGTAAATTACAGTATATTGAAAACTATAATTAAAAGATACACACAAAAAAAGAAAAGAAGCTAATACACAGACTGTAGCCTAGGTGCACATTGATTTGACTCACATCTCTTGACATCAATACTGTGTGTAGATGGTAGTAATGCAGAATGGTGTAGGGGGGATCCTTCAACTGTACTACAAAGGTGGCATACATTAATTATTTGTCATAGTTGCGTACATAGTTTTTCATAGAAATTAAAGTTTTGCGTTTGAGGAAGGAAAGTTATAAGATAGTGCTCCAGTATCACTTGGCCTTTAATGTAACAGGTACACATGTTATGCAACATAGACATAGATCATTAGACATCAAGATATATGTAGAATTAGTAACCGCACCATATTATATACAGTACATAATCAATTTACATAAATCTGTGTGTAAGTTTCTTTTTCATGTGTAAGTAAGTTTGAGGCACCCTTTACAAATATAATTGTATAATCCATGTTTTTGTTTCATTTTCATATGTTCGTATGGAAGGAAGTGAAGAATTGTACTGTGTTTATGTACAACTAATTGAGAGACAAATTAATTAACTCCAGTCACAGACTTTGTTCCAGTGTATAATGATGGGTAATAGAAATTTCATGTTTAAGCTTTGACTCTAAATGCTCAATTGATATTAAGTGAAGTTAACTTAAATTATGGATTAAGTGTTAAGTGTTATGAAGTGTATTTATTATGACAGTGATGGATATGTTAGTAAAAGACAAATGCAATCAAAGAAGAGGTATTCACGCTAGGATTTGATTAACCTGGAACCTGGCAAATGTATAGAGTCGTAAAACAAACCGAGGTGACTTAATTTCTGACAATGGGCTGCGCATAATGAATTGGGAACAAAAACTGAATTGAGAGCATCTCTCTCTTTCTCTGTCTCTCTCTCTCTCTCTCTCTCTCTCTCTCCTCTCTCTCTCTCTCTCTCTGTCTCTCTCTCTCTCGTCTCTCTCTCTCCTCTCTCTCCTCTCTCTCTCTCTTCCTCTCTCTCTCTCTCTCTCTCTCTCTCTCTCTCTCTCTCTCTCTCTCTCTCTCTATATATATAATATATATATATATACCTATATATATATATATATATATATATAATATATATATATATATATATATATATTATATATATATATATATTATATATATATATATATATATATATACCTATATATATATATATATATATATACCTATATATATATATATATATATATATATATATATATATATATATATATATATATATATATATATATATATATATATAAAAAATTCAAGAGTAAAGAGTAATGCAGCACCACTTCATTTATTGATAGCATTTTGTTGTGGTTTTGACAATGCATTTGATATCTATTTAATAACACAACAATTTTGTAATACAAAAACTAACAAAATATTTGCAGCCACGTAACAAATTAATGGTCCTCATAAAAGAAGAACATAATAAGCAGTCTCCGAACTGTTGTGGATCTCTTCCGAAAAAAAATGCTTCAAGTTGAACTAGAACTTGTCACTATTAATTTACTCATGCAAAGATATACATCAATGAAGGGAAAAGTGATGCATTACAAAGTTTTTTTTTACTTTAGCTTGCTTGGGCACTGCCTTTGAGAAACTTGCTGAAAAAAAAAATCCTTCCTCTTTTCAGTCAATATCCTAAATACGATTTGTCTCAGTATTCCTGGAGTTTTGGCCCTACTTAAATGTACTCATGGTAGAGCTTATTCAAGCTTGTAAAAATCATCACAGACATTGCATATGGTGACAGCGGTGGTTATGGTTAACAGGAACAGTACAAAATGATATGAATAGCAACACAATTTCTTTTAAGTTTTAGATTTGCATATACATGAATGGATGCAAATTCTAATATTCAGTTACATTGACCCCAAAGTAACTGATTCGTTTAAAAAAATTGTTGATCCACTCTCTGTTGCTGCCCCATAACATTGCTAAACCACTGTTGTACCATCACAGACTAATATTATATCTTCAACTATTGTTACACCACAGCTTTTTGCTAAACCACAAACTATTGCTATACCAACGACTGATGTGTTATCTAAAATGTTATTACTAACTGCCATATATATGTCACTGCAAACATTTGCCGCACCACACTGAATTTTTTTTTCAGAACACCATGAGCCCACTCACAGACAGGTGCCATGCCAGAGCGTTAGCCACGCTATAGAAGATGGCTATACCAGAGAGAGAGAACAAAAATTGGAATAAGCTTGATTTCACGATATAGGCCATATAGAGATGCAACACCTCTTCATAAAATAAAAGTTTGTTTGGTTGGCTGTTATACTTTAATCTACATGATAATATGATGGCTCAACACATTACTATTGCTATCTTTAAGAGGGAATTCTTTCCTTTTTAGATGTAATATTTTAAAGTTTTTTTTTCTGACAGCACAAATGGAAGAAAGCTCAGAACAGAAGGACTTGGGTAAATATTAACTATATTGCCGTTTCCTATATATGTATTTTTTTCTCTTCATTTGATAGTTTTTTTAGTCACTTTGAATGTTTTGAGCCCTTATTTATTGTGCAAATAAATAATAACCATA
Organism: Chionoecetes opilio; assembly: GCA_016584305.1. Lineage (NCBI taxonomy): Eukaryota > Metazoa > Arthropoda > Malacostraca > Decapoda > Majidae > Chionoecetes > Chionoecetes opilio. The sequence continues at coordinate 709,703 of JACEEZ010024208.1, forward strand.
ATATGAACATGATAGTCTTGACTCCCCCAATAGCGGGGAGGGATATAAAGGTCTGGAAAAATGTGGGTGAAAAATTGAATAAATGAAGAGAAATAGGTGAATAGAACTTAACCAAAGCTAACCTAACCAAAACAAACCTAACCTAACCTACCCTCATGTACCTAAATTTAAGAAATTGATTGTACTAAAAATAAAACATACAGGCATACAATATAATGATGCCACAAATCCACTGGGTATGGTAAGATTACCCGCTGAAGATACGACAATAAAAGTAATACATACCAGGACTTGCTTATATAAGTATAATTAAAGAGCTTATTGGATGATAATTGTAAAAAAACATCAGTAGAGACTGAAGGTTAGGTGAAACCCATCATTACCTTTATTTTTTAAACCCTCTCTCTTATACTCACAGTGCTGTGTTGGGCTGGCAAATAGCTGAAAGCTTATACCGTACAGCTCACTCAGTATGTGAAAGTAGAGACTAAAGATGGAAGTACTAGTTGTTCTCAGAAAAAATAACTCCCTAAAACTTTACAAAAAAAAAATGTTTGTGTTTGATCAGTGAAAGGACTTAAGAATGATTCCTATTTTTTAGTAGATCAAAAAATGTGGAGGTGATAATTTAAAAACAATGGAAGTATGGATTCTAAAAAAATGTGCGTATATCCATAAACGAGGTTTACAGTGAAAGAGCACAATTTTAATGGAGTTTAACTTACAGTGGACCTTTATAAATGTGCTCAGACTGTCTAGGGATTTAAATGTCAGGAGATATTAAGTTAAAGTCTGTTGATACACGTGTTCCCTGCAAAGACATTATTGAAAGGCATTTCATATATTTTTACTGATGTAATTGTTGGACAATTTACGAGCCTTAGGGTATGAAAACAGCTTTGACCTACAGTGTTGTTGAATATTTGAATTTACATTCCAGTGTTACCCTTAATCAAATTTTAGGATGGGGTTAGCTAATATACAATAACTGCAGGAGGTTTATCCTCCTAAAGTTAACATTATGCCCACATAAATGTTGCTAAAAAAGTATAATAATGACACTGAGAAAGTTAACAATGTCAGTGGTTACTTTTGTTAATTTCACTAACATTCATGAGTTTGTATTATTAAAGTGTATTTTAAAAGGAATTCAAGCATAATATTTCTTAGCAGAAACTGCTATAAAATCGAACAGCAGTAATTAAAAAAGCCTGGGCGTTTTGGTTGTACATAAATTCTGGCTCGACGAGACAAGGCCTGTGTCTGGTGGTGTCTCTGGTGTGGATTTGGTCTGGATGTTGGCAGTGGGTGGTGTGGCCTCAAGTGGTGCGGCCATGAGTGTTGTGGGCTTGGGAGGTATGATCTTGTGTAAGGCAATGAGGGATGAGGTGATGATACATATTGTAATCCTTGGTGGTGTGGCCGTAAGTGTCGTGGCCAGGCCTGTAGTGGTGGCAAATGGTGAGGATGGGGTCGGTTGGGAGCTTGAGTGTTTAGCTGGCGTTGACTGCCAGCATCTCCAAACTGACTGCCCCACTGATGGAGGAGCGGTGCTCCGACAGGAACTGGGTGTATTTGTCTGGAAGGGCAAGGGAAAGTGCTATACAAAAAACTTTTTTATAACACACACACACACACACACACACATACACACATGGTACACACACACACACACACACACACACACACACACACACACACACACACACACACACACACACACACACACACACACACACACACACACATATGGAATTGTCAACACTTGAACAAAGAATAGAAAGAAGAGACTAATAGCAATTTATAAACTGATAAATGAAATGTAAGTAATAGACAATGAGAGACTACTGATTCGGTAGCAAAGAGAATATCGATACACAAGACAGCATACAGCATAATTAAGATCAGGGAGATGCCTGAATAACATAAAGAAGTACAGCTTCACACATAGAAATGTTGAAGTTTGGAATGGACAAACTGAGGTGATATCGAGCAAAGAATGTGCACATTCTTTGACATGTCTCTGAACATTTCAAATCCATTTATCCAGTCTTTGGAAAGACTGGATGAATATAGATATGGAGACGGGACCACACGAGTGTAGCTCAGGCCCTGTAAAATACAACTAGGTAAACACACACATACACACACACACACACACACACACACACACACCTGCCTGAACCGCCGCTCAAACACACAAACACACAAACCGCCTGAACGGCTCAGTCGGTTAGGGCGTCCGGCACCCTTCTGTGGTCCGGAGTTCGATCCCCGGCCCCGCTCATTCCCGGGGATTTTTTCAATGAGAAATTCGGGCGGTTACTGTCCCCCTTGAGCAAGGGGATAGGTGTGTGCAGAGTACCTTGAATAATAGAGTAGTGACAACTCGATTTATGGGCGCCATCTTAATGCCAGGGCCTTTCCGTTCACTCTAGAACCGGGGAAGTTCTCAAGGCATGACCCCGCAGTATATCATGTTATACATGTATAAAGGATATACTGTTATCTTCGGAAATGTTTGATCTATGAGATTATCCAAAGACTACTGTATACAGGACTTGCTACTCAGTTTGGGTAATTTCCAATGGAGGCCAGTTTTGCGATTCCTGACATTTTCGAACATCACTCCCATCTCCCTTCCTATGGTTTATCAGTATAAATGATATACCGTTATCTTCGTAAATGTTTGTTCTATAATATTATTAAATAAAAAACAGTAAAATACACTAAAGAAATGGCATTATGAGGAAGTGAAGAAATATGCATGAACTTAATATTCACTTAAACTCTTCGCCATTTAATATATTGCGAGAAAACATTTTACATGAAACATATCAATACAAGCGGAATGTTATTAGTTTTCCATTGATAAATTTCGTTTTCTGATAAATGAATTAGTACAATTCATAAATTAGTGTTAACTAAATAAATAACCTCATCAATCGGGAAAATTACTCGATTGATGATGTAATTGTCTTAGTTAACACTAATTTATGCATGGTTCTAATACATTTATCAGAAAACGAAATATATCAACGGAGAGCTAATAACATTCCGCTTTTATTGATATGTTTCATGTAAAAAGTTTACACGGAAAATATTAAATGGCGAAGAGTTAAGTGAATATTAAGTTCATGCATATTTCTTCAGAGTCTCATAATGGCATTTCTTTAGTGTATTTCAGTTTTTTATTTGATAATATTATAGAACAAACATTTACGAAGATAACAGTGTATCATTTTTACTGATAAGTTATAGTCTACTGTATCCATAGAACACTTTTTTACTTGCCAATCCGATTGATGATGTTATATTTTTAGTTAACGCTAATTTATGCATGGTTCTAATTCATTTATCAGAAAACGAAATATATCAATGGAAAGCTAATAAAAATTCGCTTCTATTGCTATGTTTCATGTAAAAAGTTTTCTCACAAACTATTAAATGGCGAAGAGTTTAAGTGAATATTGATTTCATGCATATTTCTTCACTCTCTCATAATGACATTTCTTTAGTGTATTTTACCGTTTTTTATATATAATATTATAGAACAAACATTTACGAAGATAACGGTATATCATTTATACTGATAAACCATAGGAAGGGAAATAGGGGTGATGTTCGAAAATGTCAGGAATCGCAAAACTGGCCTCCACTGGTCATGGACGGGTTGGCGCGGAGCACGAGTAGCAAGTCCAGTATACAGTAGTCTTTGGATTATCACATAAAACACAGTAAAACACATTAAATAAAGGCCATTATGAGACTGAAGAAATATGCATGAACATTCACTTAAACTCGTCGTTATGTAAAACTTTGTCGGACAACATATAAATGGAACATATTAAAAGAAGCAGAATTTTATTAGCTTTCCATTGATATGTTCCAGGTGGCGGTCAAAGCTGAGCCTGGAGTCAACCTCCACCCCCAGGATGTTGATGGAGTCCTTGATGGCAAGGGTATCGTCCCCAAACTTCAGCTTCCCCTCGAGTAGCCTGGGGTCCTCCCTCGAACGAGATATAACCATGGTCTGGGTCTACTCGGCAGCAAACTTGACTTGCCACCGTCTTCCCCAGGCCGTGATGTCACCAAGTTGACGGTTGGTGGCATCTATCACGTTCGCAGTCTCCTCTCTGGTGTAGGAGTGGGACACGGTGCAGTCGTCAGCATAGACAGACGCCACAGGGAGGCCTTGGAGGAGGTCATTGAAGTAAATGTTCCACAGGATGGGGCCCAGGACCGATCTCTGTGGAACGGAAGCCTCCACCGGGTACGTGGCTGACGTGCTCCCATTCGCCACCACCCTCAGACTCCGGCTGTGCAGGTAGCTCGAGAACAATGCCAGCAGGTGTCCCGTGATGCCGAGATGTTCAAGCTTTGCCAGGAGGCCCTTGTGCCACACACAGTCAAAGGCCCCGGCGATGTCCAGGGCAATCACCAGCGATGGGCGGCCAGAGTCCAGGGAGTCCTGCCATGATTTGGAGAGCAGGAGAAGCAGGTCCGAGGCGGAGCGTCCCTTCCTAAACCCGTACTGTCTAGGGGACATCAGGTGGTGCTCCTCTAGGTGGCGAGTCAGTTGCTCTGCAATAATCCTTTCTAAGATCTTGCTGACAACTGACAGGAGCGAGATTGGACGATAGTTGGCTGGATCAGTCCTCTCCTTTTTCTTGTGTACGGGCGTGACACGAGCCTCCTTCCACAGGCTTGGCCAGGCGCCCGTTTGGAGGCACTGCTGAAAGATGTGCGTGAGGGGCCTTATCAGCTCATCTGCACAGTGCTTGAGCAGGAAGGGACTGACACCATCAGGCCCAGGCGCCTTTTTGGTGTTGACGGTACGCAGGAAGCGGGCCACGATGTCCTCCGTGACCACCGGGCTGTCCAGGCCCAGGTGACACATACGGGTGAGGCGAGGTAGCTGCCTCTCAGAGTCCTGTGTCGTCATCTTCCTGCTGAAGTGCGTCGCCAGGAGGTCTGCCTTCTCCTGGTTTTTTACCACCCAGTCTCCTGCTGGTGTGATGAGGGGCGGGATTCTCTCCTGGGTGACGGTGCCTTGTCTCTCCTTCACCAAGGACCACCATTGCTTGGGGTCAACTTGATTGGAGGCTAGTTTCCTCCTGACGTCATATTCCCACCTGTTCCTGGCCCATGAAGCTGTCCTGGTCATGGCCTTACAGGTGGCGCGGTGCAGGGCCTTGTTCCTCTGTGTGGGGCGGCGCTTTAGGCGCACCCAGGCCTTGTATTTTTCCTCCGCGGCAAGGCGACACCTGAAACCGAACCACGGCTGGTCTCGCGGCTCAGCCTCGTACACTCTATGTGGAACATGTTGGTCCCGCGCGGCAAGGAGAATGGCGGTGAAGGTGGCCACATTGTGATCCACGTCACCGCAGAGCGCGGCGGCCCAGTCAGTGTCAGACAGGATGCGCTTGATGGCCAGCCAGTCAGCTCTATCCCACAGCCAAATGACCCGCTGGCATGTTTCCTCGCTGGCGGGGTCTCTCCGTGAAAGAGAGAGAGATATGAATGCAAGAGAGATATGAGTGAGAGAGAGATATGCGAGAAAGAGAGAGAGAGAGAGAGAGAGAGAGAGAGAGAGAGAGAGAGAGAGAGAGAGAGAGAGAGAGGAGAGAGAGAGAGAGAGAGAGAGAGAGAGAGAGAGAGAGAGAGAGTAACCCAAACACTTTTTCTACTTCTATATAATATATATATATATATATATATATATATATATATATATATATATATATATATATATATATAAATATATAAATAAATAAATAAATAAATAAATAAATATATATATATATAATATAATATATATATATATATATATATATATATATATATATATATATATATATATATATATATATATATATATATATATATATATATATATATATATATATATATATAAAGTAGAAAAAGTATTTTTTTGGTAGCTCTCTCTCTTCTCTCTCTCCTCTCTCTCTCTCTCTCTCTCTCTCTCTCTCTCTCTCTCTCTCTCTCTCTCTCTCTCTCTCTCTCTCATATATCTCTCTACTCTCTCTCTCTTTCACGGAGAGAGGGAGAGAGAGGAGGGAAAGGAAAAGAGAGAGAGAGAGAGAGAGAGAGGAGAGAGAGAGAGAGAGAGAGAGAGAGAGAGAGAGAGAGAGAGAGAGAGAGAGAGAGAGAGCTGCCGGCGCGGCGTTTATTTAGTTAACGCTAATTCATGCATGTTTCTACTGCATTTATCAGAAAACGAAATATATCAATGGAACGCTAACAAAATTATGTTTCTATTGATATGTTCCATCTTATATGTTGTCCCACACATTTTTACATGACGACGAGCTTAAGTGAATTTTAAGTTCATGCATATTTCTTCAGTCTCATAATGACCTTTATTTAATGTGTTTTACTGTGTTTTATGTGATAATCTTATAGAACAAAAATTTCTAAAGATAACAGTATATCCTTTATACATGTATAACATGACATACTGCGGGGTCATGCCTTGAGATCTTCCCCGGGTCTAGAGTGAACGGAGAGGCCCTGGGATTAAGATTGCGCCCAGTACGTTTAACATAGGGCCTATGAATGGCGGTACCCTCTTATACAGAGACCCTAGGTGTGTGTGGTGTGTGAGGTCCCAGTATTACCCAAAGATCGGTAATAATGAGCTCCAAGCTCCCACCGGGAGGGTGAAACTGGCGATCGCGAGTGGACAATACCATGGGTGAATGACACACAGATACACAAACACACACACACACACACACACACACACACACACACACACACACACACACGTACACACACACACACACACACACACACACGTACACACACACACACACAGAAAAGTGCTACTGTTGTTATAATGCATGGATGAAAAACAGAAAGTTAGAAAAAGGTGCAGGTATGATGATAATGATAAAACCAAAAATACATTTGGTGAAGATATACTATGGTAAAGGTAAAGCTGATTCAAATAATAACATGAATTAAGATAAAACGTAGAGAAATACTGAAGATGTTGATGGCATACATCCCTCCTAAAACAAATCATTGGACCTGAGAAGAACATGAAAAAATGTTTGAAGATTCATTGGAATGCTTTTATTTATTGGAAACAGCAGAAGAGTGACAATGGTTGAGGATTTTGATGGCAATGAAGTCAAATAGAAATTTTTTGAAAGCGTTGGTAGTGAAAATACCTGTCGCAACAAAATATTGAAACTGACATTGAACAATATGATGATGCAATGGGTAATTGAGAGTACAAGAAGATACAGGAAAAGAAGACCATTCTGACTACCACTGATACAGGGGAGAAGACTACCTGATAGGAAAATAAATGAGAACAATGGTTAGAAATGAGAAATCGGAATGGAAGAAAGTGACAGCAGAGTACCACAGGGAACAGTCTCAGGACCAATAGTTTTCTTGATATACATAAATGACCAGACAAATGGAGTAAATAGTTACTTAAGTCTGTTGTTGATGATAAGTTGCGAATAATAAACCACGAGGATTGTGAAGAATTGCAGAATATGAACGGAATAATGATGGGAAATTAGTTTTAATGCAACTAAATGTAATGTTCTGAAAACGGAGAAGTGTGGAAATAGACTTAATTGGACCTACGTGTTGGGAAATCATTTGTTAACAAGAAAAATGAATAGAAAAACTTAGGAATAGTATCCAAGGATAATCTATCACCAGAGAAGCATATAGATAGACTACATATATGATGATACATACAGAATGTTAAGGAACATAAGGGTAGCTTTTTTCATGAAACAAGATATGATAAAATTAGTTACCTCAATGATAAGACCCAAAATTAAAGCTTGCCGAAGTTGTATGGTACCATCACAAAATAGAAAAGTACAAATTGGAAAGAATACAAAGGATATGAAGTAAGATGCTGCCAGAGTTAAAATATCTAACCCACGAGAAAAGAAGAATGGAAATGAATCTACTAATGTTTATAAAAGGAAGAGAGATATACTTATTTACAGTGCAGTATATGAATTGCTAAATTATTTGGAAGAAGTTGACAGAAAAGACCTGCTATTAAGAAGAGAGTAGGAAGCTGGCTATACCTATAAGGGAACACAAGGGAAAATTGAGAAAAGGCAGATCTTTGAATAACTTGAAAAAGTAGTTTCCCCATCAATGTATGGATGTCTGAAATGGACTACAATAAGAGGTCATTGCAAAAAGGGCATCAGTTTTAGGAAAATTCTGATAAATATAGATACGGAGACAGGAACACACAAATATAGTTCAGACCCTAAACGACTAGGTACACACACACACACACACACACACACACACACACACACACACACATACACACACACACACACACACACACACACACACACGGAGGGTACTCCGTGGTGTAGAGGAAGCACGCTCGGTTCACAACCGAGAAGTCCCGGGTTCGATCCCCGGGCGGAGCGGAAACAGATGGGTTGTTTCCTTAAAACCCGAGCCCCTGTCACCCAGCAGTAAATGGGTACCGGGTGTTAGCCGGGGTTTGTGACCTGCTCTCCGGGGTGCTGGCTTCGGCCAACACAAAGCACTAAGGATGAATGATAAAAATGTTGATATGGAGACGGGGCCACACGAGCATTGCTCTGGCCCTGTAAAAATACAATTAGATGAATACACACACACACCACGATGCCGTGATGGTCCAGTAAACTACCACGATGGTCCAGTGGATAGAGCATTTGCGCGCCATTCTCTAGTTAACCGGTTCGAGTCCCCGCTCGCTCACGGGCATTTTTCACTGACAATATCGGGCAGTTTCTGTTACCCTTGAGCAAGGGGGTAGGGGTGTGTGAGGTCCCAGAATTACCCAAAACTCGGTAACTATGCATATATCCCAATTTATGATCTCCTTCCCCCAACAAATGCACATCCTTCCTCTGATCTAACCCTACTGCTATAACGTTCCGTTCCTTTCCCCTTCCCTCACCGTTTCACTCTTTCTCTATAACCCCTCCCCTTCATTATGCTTTGCCATAGTGCCATATGACCTCTGATGTCTGGAACATTTTCCCTTTTTTGCATAAATTAAATTCAAATTCGGTACCTATGAGCTTCAAGCTCGCTTCGTGAGGGTGAAGCTGGCGACTGCGAGTCCACCTCGCGGGGACAACACCATGGGTGAATAGACTATAACCGTGAGCTTTATCTGCCATCTGGTGGCCGTCTGGGAACCTCCCGTCAGCTCAGGACGTCGGGTCTCGGGGTGTCAGGCTAAACTTATTTTCCATTATTTCCTACCAAACCAGCTACAAATAAGTGTTGTCATGGTCAACATAGGTTTATGCAAAATGGAAATATACGAGTTTTACATTATTCATGGCGTTATAACGAGGATTGTTGGCAAAACTGAAGAATTCGACCACAGGTGTCCTACAACATTCTACTAAATATTGTAGAGAAATGCTTCAAGGCGGGTGTATGGGTAAATATTACCTTCATGCATGCAAAGAGAAGGTAATATTTACCCATACACCCGCCTTGAAGCATTTCTCTACAGTATTTAGTAGAATGTTGTAGGACACCTGTGGTCGAATTCTTCAATTTTGCCAACAATCCTCATTATAACGCCATGAATAATGTAAAACTCGTATATTTTCATTTTGCATAAACCTATGTTGACCATGACAACACTTATTTGTAGCTGGTTTGGTAGGAAATAATGGAAAATAAGTCTAGCCTGACACCCCGAGACCCGACGTCCTGAGCTGACGGGAGGTTCCCAGACGGCCACCAGATGGCAGATCGAGCTCACTGTTATAGTCTGTTACACACACACGCACGCACACACACACACACACACACACACACACACACACACACACACACACACACACACACACACACACACACACACACACACACACACACACACAAAGTTTGAGTACAGAACCCTGAAAACGAAGGGATGTAATGATGTAAACTAAGTTGTCACTTAAGATCACTTAAACTAATGTTAATGATGATGAATTGATGTGAAGATGATGATGATGATGGTTGATGTGAATTAGAGCAGAACATTTTATCAAAGAAAAGGAAATGTTATCAAACGAAAACTGGTTAGATTAAAACTTTACATGATCATATATCAGGCAGGGAAATGTACTATATTGAAGAAGGATATGGAAGGTGTTGGTGATTTTGACACTCAGAAATAAGATACAGTAGAAATTTGGGTAGCAGCATATCTCAAGACAGAGATATGACCGTAACTAAGATGAATTGCATTACGAATAGATATCTGAACTATACACACACACACACACACACACACACACACACACACACACACACACACACACACACACACACACACACACACACACACACACACACACACACACACACACACACACACACACACACAAGCAAAAAAAAACCACACACACACAACACACATATGCAACCCGTAGATGTATTTGCTAAAGGAACGTGAACATTCAATTTTTTTTTAAGATTTTCAGAAGAACAACATTTGTATGTGCTTTTGAGATTGATTATAATTTTGTACTGATCTATATATTCTAAGAAATAAGAAAACATATTTGTGTGAGGATACGGAAAGATGACTGTGATTGCTTATGAATGGCAAGATTGCATGGATTCCTTAGATGGTTTTCTTGTTAATACACTGAGGTGTTACTCATAGGACTACCAATTTTTTACCAATATGCATGGCGTTATGTGATTAATATATATCTACTGTGGATATGATTATTCATGAAGCACCCATACAGATGATAATCAGGCAAGAAGTGATTGAGAACATCAAATTGCATAACCATGGACTAGGAATCTAATGAAAACAGTGCAAAGATGAAACTTGTGAAAGTGGCCTAAAGTGTACCAAGTAAAAAAATAACTAAGAAAAAAACTTATCAATATTTTTTTTTTTTTAGTTTAGCAAGAGACAGCCAACCACACCACTATTCTAGACAATTTTTTGTAAGGGACCTATAGTGCAGCCAGGCAGAGGTACCAAGCAGTGTTAAGGGCAATGAGAGGAAGGGAGGGAGGGTACATTAGGGACTACTTTCTTCCCTCTCCTCCTGCAGAGGGTTGAGGGAAGGAGGAAGGGTACATAGGACCTCAAGAAATGCGTATATTTTGTAAAAAAAAATTCAAGCAACTATATATAAAAAATTTTGGTAACTATACGTAGTAGCTTTATTCTCACACTATATAAAAAATAGTGAGATGCAAGGTTTAGTTGTAATAACATAAAGATTCAGCAGGCTGATAAAAGTGTGTATGGATATTCTTTACCTTTGTGGATCAGCCATTATTTGTTTCTCGCAAAGTCCCAAAGAGGAACTTATATTTTTGCTGCTTAATCTCCCTCCACCTCCGTATACCTCTTCTTCCCTACACTGTAAGGTATCTTCTTTAGCATTATTAGAGCAGTTTCTTTCTTCTTTCTTGCTTATAGTCTCTCTTTTCCTTCCCTCTTTTTTGTCTGCTCGTCCCTGTTTTGTGGTGCGTTTTCCCTGTGCATGCTTTGGGGAACTACCTTTGTCTCCCTGATGCCTTTGTTTAATTTTGTAGATTTTCCTTTCATGATTAATTGGAATATTGTCTCTAACAATCCTCCTCCCTTCAATGTTTTGAGTAGTAGTATCTATGTATTTTTACTTTGTTATGCATAACTTCTGCCTCATAGATATTTCTACATTCTACTATTGAAAATTGTAAATATTTTCCGAAATATTTTCTCCAATAATTTGGTAATCTAAATATATTTATTTTCCTTTTACTGTTCCCCCTAATGTTCCTTCTCTAAGGTCTAAGGACCATTTATCCTCATGTCTCCAGCACAGAATGAGGAGAGGAGGCGGCCACAGCCCACTCACTGGCGATGGAGACGAGAAGGATGCCCCAGGCTATCCCCCAGAACCACCCCACCAGGAAGAAGGTCACTGTGAAGAGCTGGACGAGCCCGGTGGCAGCTGTCACCACCACTGAGGTGAAGCGATGGCCACTGGTCTCCACTGTTCCCATGCGGTTCCTCCCCCAGCAGAGGCCCAACCACCCACTTGCTGCCGTTCCTGTGAAGAATACCGTCACTGATTTTGTCATCTCTGCCTCTGATAGGAAGAGGTACTGCTACCAACAAGGCTGTAGCTACTGCTTCTCCTGCTGCTATGTTATGTCTGTATTGTCTGCTAATCCAAAAATTCATTTCATTAAATTTTGTTACCTCCTCTTAGTTGTTACTATTCTAGCTGCTGCTACATTGCTATTATGATGCTACGGTTGCTGCTTTGGCTGCCATCACCCATTTAAGCTCATGAGACTCTCAGCATCTTCCACCAACTTCATTACTACCACATTGCTGACAATAATTGAATTGTCATTGTTATGTATGGCAATAATTGGATGCTATTTGATAAGATTTTGTCTTTCAATCAGCTGATTAGTGCATGCTTTTCACTTGACATAGAGATATAGGTATAAGAGGGCGAATATGTAAACAAGGAAACAAGTAAATTGCAATTTTGTTAAAATGTTGCTAAACCATTTTTTGTTACAGTAATTTTTACGTGTTTAAAGATTTACATTTTGTTCGTATTTTTCTTTAGGGATAATCATGAACATGAACTTTGGGAAAATCATGAATCATGTTCAATTGTCAGTGCATGTAAGACCTGTAGCCATTCATATTTTTGTCTTCACGCCCAGATTTTTCATTGACTATATAAAATCGTCTGTTGTTAACCATTAAATAACGAAAAGTAACTAAATATGCCAAATTAGCTAGTGGACAAGGATACTAAACAGGTCATAGCTATAAAACATTGCTTATATTCACTAAAAATCGTCTAATGGTAGTCATATTACAATGGAAATTACCTTATGGGCCTCAGGGGTATAAGGAAAAATACTCCACACTTATGAATATAAGAACTAAAATTTATTAGAACTAAATGCATTCCTAAAGGTTATAGGACTGTGGGTTTGGCTGTGTGGAGAGAAAGGCTGAAAATGATTGAATGAAAGTTGTTTGATGTCTTAAAAGTGGAGAGTGCTATGGGCAGACTGAAGCAGACAAACGTTTAATACGGTACTGAGCAGTAAGCAAGTTACATGATATATAACCATGAACCCTGGCAGGTTGCTATCAGGCGAGTAAGAGTGACTCGTTTAACATAAAAGTTGTATTTCAAAATGTTGATAATAATAACAATGTTTTAAATTTTTTATCGGTGTTCTTTCATTAGATTAGATACCTTTCATTAGTTTGTTTTTTCAACATCAAAGGGGATGGATTGAACATGGACACATTGAGCAACAAGGGCATATTTTGGAGAGCAGAACAATGAATTATTTAGCCAGGCAATGTGTACTCTGATTAGAAAAAGGGTGAATTTTCGATATTCAAAATGTCTGTCTGGACATATCCATTTTATTGGGTTTCACCATTGCTTTACGTGCAATAAAATATGTGCTTGCTGCCATATTTTATGTACAGTATAGACAAACTATTTCAACCACCCCCATCCCTACAAAGAGATTGCTGCTACAATCTCTGATAAGGTTGAATGATGGACATTAAATGGAATAAGTTAATGAATTTAAATGTAAATATCTTTGCTCCATTCTTTGCTAGTATGGAGGCATGAGCGAAGGGGTAATGAAGTGAATTATCCTAGGGAGAACCATTAAGACATTTGATAAGAGTTAGGAAAGTTGATGTTGTATGGAAAATATAGATACCTCAGGGTGACATAATTGGCCCAAAGTTATCAAATGCAACGGATGTATGCTATGTAGAACAGATACGGTATAATACAGATATAGGAAATTAAGTTATTTTACAAGTGGCTTTAATACCTATATGATCAGATTGGTTGGTGGAAATAATGAAATGTGTATGTAGAAGGTAGGGATTTAATCAATACGGTAATGGAGTAGAACATCACTATACCGCATATTATTTTCCTCACCGAAACTCAGGTGTATATGAGCCTTGATAGCAATCTCTTTTATGTTTCCTCTTACTCTATTTTAATTTTCAAAACAGAGCTGGCTGTTGTATATATGTGCGCAACGAGATCACTTGTTCTCGTTCCCAAGGTCTTGAATCTTCATCTACCATCTGGTTTTGACTTCAATGTCACTCTTTACTAAACTCATATGTGCTGTATATCTCTCACCTAATTCCTCAGACTATATAAATTTCTTTAACTATTTGACATCCAAAGTGGCGCATATCTTTTCCTCATTTTCCTTTTGCTGAAATTTCCATTCTTGGGGATATAAACGTTCACCATCAGCATTAGGTATCATCTTCTTTTCTTTCACTAACCGACCTAGTGAACAAGCCTACAACTTTGCTATCCTTAATGACCTAGAGCAGCTGGTGCAGCACCCTAATCGTATTCCTGACCGTCTTGGAGACACGCCCAACATTCTTGACCTTTTCCTAACCTCTAACCATTCTGCTTACTCTATGAAACTGTTCTCTCCGTTGGGCTCCTCCGATCACAATCTTATTTCCGTAACCTGTCTTATCGCTTAGGTACCGCCTCTGGACCCACCTAAGCGGAGGTAATTCTGGCATTATTCCTCAGGTAAGTGGGATACAGATAAGATACTTTGATCCTATCTAGACACTTTGCAAGTACCAACTACAAGGTTATTGACTATACAAAGCGCCACCACACCAGGACGAATTTGGTGGACAGGTAAGTGGGAGGTCCTAAGGCAGTTTACTATGATTTTCCATGGAATGAATATTGGTTCAATGTCAGACGCATCTCTTTGTGCAGAACGCTTAACTGAGGTCATTGTCTCTGGCATAGAGGTATACATTCCACACACTCTAATCCTAAAGCCCGTAAACCTTGATTTATCTCAACCTGCTCTCGTGCTATCCAAGACAGAGAGGCGGCTCATAAACGGCACCGTAACCATTCATCTCCTGAAACTTATACCCTCTATATTTATGTCTGTAATCATGCCAAATATTTTTCTTCAACCTACCAAAAAACTCCTACATCAATAGAAAAAGTCAAAATCTTTTTGAATCAGACTCCTTTCGTGACTTCTGGCAACTAGCCAAAAACATATCTAAAAAAAGTTCTGCTGCATCTTTACCTCCTATATTTAACCCACATGGTTCCACAGCAGTCTCAGATATTTATAATGATGAACTCTTTGCTCAAAAATTTGCTTAAAATTACACTCTGGTTAATGAATGGCTTGTTCCTTTTTCTCCTCCACTTCCACCCTCTGAATATATTATGCCTGTTAATAAGATCCTTCGTAATGATGTTTTCTATGCCCTCTCTGGCCTTTATCCTCAGAAGGCTTACAGTCCTGACGAAGCCTCTCCTATTTTTTTCACACTACAAAGGACTGGTTTAGGGCAAAAAAAAGAGATAATAAAAAGCCCGCTTAGTTGGTAACCCCTATAAAGGAGACAGTAAGAGAGTAAAGAAGGGGGGTAAGTTAATTTAGTTGTGGAGTTAGTTGTGTTGTTACACCTCTCTTGAAAATATTTAAGTCGTAGGAAGGTGGAAAATAGAAACAGGAAGAGAGTTCCAGAGTTTACCAGTGAAGGGGATGAAAGAGTGACGATACTGATTAACTCTTGCATTAGGAAAATGACATAATATATAATAGGGATGAGAATGCGTAGAAAGGTTTGTGCAGCGAGGCCGCGAGAGGGGGGAGGCAAGCAGTTAGCAAGTTAGAAGTGCAGTGAGCATGAAAATAACGGTAGAAGATAGCAAGAGAAGCAATATTGCGACAGTCAGTCGGAGGAGGAGAGTTGATGAAACGAAAAGCTTTTGACTGAACTCTGTTCAGGAGAGCTGTATGAGTGGATACCCCCCCCCTAACATGTTAGACATACTTCATATATGGGTGGATAAGGCCCCTGTACAGGGCAAGCAACTGGGAGGGAGAAAAAATATGGACGCAGACCCCACATGACATTACTAGAAAACTATGATAAAAAACTGCACTTCTGTGCCTGCATCCTGCCGGGTCAAATTTTTCCGTCTTTGTCTATCTACTTGTACCTTTCCTTCAAGCTGGAAGTTTGCTCACATTCAATCTGTTCCTAAGAAGGGTGACCGTTCTAATCCTTTAAACAACCGTCCTTTAGCTTTGACTGCTTGTCTCTAAGGCTTTTTAATATATTCAATAAGAAGATTCTTAAGCATCTATCTGGTCACAATCTGACCATCAGTACGGTCTTCATAAAGGGTGATCTACTGGCAAAAGTCGTTCATTAGCCGTCCAACTCAACAGTAACTAAGTGATTCACGGAGGAATGCCACAGAGCGCTTAACTTCTGATGTTTCTATAATATCTGATTGGAGCAAAGCAAACCTTGTTTTGTTCAATACCTCAAAAACTCAATTTCTTCACCTATCAACTCGACATCCAGATCCTCTCAGATCCTTTCAGACAACTATCCTTTCTTTTTTAATGACACTCAACTGTCTCTTTCCTTCACAATGACATTCTTGGACTACCCTTTACTAAAATTATGAACTGGAAACCTCACATCTCTTCTCTTGCTGAATCAGCATCTAAGAAGTTAGGTGTTCCGTGGCGTGTGCGTCCATTTCTCCCTCCTGTACAAACTGTACGATACCATTTGAGTTAGTCAAAGAAAGTCTCCACAAACAGAGAGACTTACACCCTTCATCATCCAAATTGGAATTTTCAGCAAAGGTTTGAGCAAATAGTTCATCTTTAGAAATAGATGCGACACCTGTGGAACAATCTGGGTGAAGCATAGGAGGGAAAGATGCAGAAGAAAAACTGTTAGAGGTGTTTTTGCCTAAGTGCCAGAAACCACGAGAGGAGTTTGATCCAAAAAGATTATGACATTTTCTATTGATGAAGGAGTTTTTGGTAAGTTGAAGAATAAATTTGACATGGTTACGGGGAGAAATATAAAGGGCATGAGTTTCAGGAGATGGATGGCTATGGTACTGTCTGTGAGCCACCTCTCTATCTCGGACAGCACGAGAACAAGCAGAGTTAAACCAAGGCTTACAGGTTATAAGATTAGAGACAGCGTATGGAATGTATGCTTCTGAACTTGCTAACTACCATGCCTCCACCCCCCCTCCCTGCCGTGACCTCGCTGCACATAACTGTCTACGTATTGTCATCTCATCCCTATTCTGTCTATCTTACTAATGCAAGAGTTAACCAGTATCTTCACTATTCTATTCATTTCACTGGTAAACTCTGGAATTCTCTTCTTTTTCTGTTTTTCATCTTGCTACGAAAACTTGCTTAAAATTACTTCACGACAGAAGAATAAAGATATCTCTCGAACTAAATTGGCCCACCCCTTTTATATAATCTCTTACTGTCTGCTTTACAGGGTCTGGCAGCTTTTTGTTACCTCTATATATTTTGCCTTTATGATTTTAATTTTTTTTTTATTTGACTGTGATGGAAATAGTCTTTTGTCTGTAACATAGAAATTGTACAGGTTACATCTCTTCACGTGTAAAATATAGATCTGAACTTAGTCAATTTACGGTAATTCTAATGTATATATGGAATCCAAAGGTTCAGCTGTACCTCTGCCAAAACTATCAGTGTGATGTAAGGTCATGAGGTGCCACCCTCCTGTTACATCATGCACTTCCCTAAATAACAATGATCTAAAGGAGAGAGGTGATGGGGGTAGGACTAGAGACTGACCCTTGAAGAGTGCCTCTAATGAGGTCCTTTTTCCATATAGGCTGTCTTCATATCCATGTGAAGGACTTCAGGTCATCCGAAATGTACAACAATAGAATATCAGAATATAATTACAAACATGGCAAAAACTAAACATCGAATTGCACAGTGTGATAGTGCTGGGTCATAGAGGCAGTGATGACAGAGGCAATATCTGTAAATATTAGAGGAACTACAAATAACAGCAAGGACACCGTTACATCGGTCCTTGGAAGCAAGTAATAGCTCAGAAAACCCAATTGATGTTTATCCAGCAGAGTGAATGTGTGTCGGGTGCTGAATGACTTCTATTGGAGACGAGTACGTGCCTCAGCGAAGAAACAAAATAAAGGTGCCGTGGAATAAAGCTGGGCAAGGGAGGGAGGAATGTGAAAAGAAGGCCGCGAATTTGCATGAGAGGACACGAGAGGAGGGAGACGAGACACTCACCAAGGCCTGGAAGAAGAATGTTGAGGGTGAGGCAGAGGGCGGCCAACGAGCGGGGCAGGACAGGCAGGGCCCCCGGATGACTGAAGTGACGTCGACCAGGTGTGGTGGCAGCGTGAGCTCGTTCACACTCTATGGGACGACATGCACAAAAGCACTAGCCTAGGTGGTAAAGCCTCCAGGGCATGTACTCTCTCTCGCCACCACTTGCAGCCTCTGCATCGCATTTCCCATCCATGTCCTCGTCCTCCTCCTCATTTTATGTTTATTGTCTCATAATGTATCAATCTCCTCAGGTATCATTTCTTTTTCTCTCGCCATACTTTACTGAGGTAAGGATCTAATAGCAAATTTGTCATGACCAAGCATTGTCTATCTACTGTATCCAGCAGAGAAGAGGTTGTATGTGCTGTGTGAGGTAGGGGCTAGTGAGAGGCAGCATGGTAAAGGGGAGATGAATCAAGGACAGGAGGGGGAAGAAGAAGAAAAAAAGAAAGAAAAAAACAATGCGGAGGAAAAGGAGGAGGAAGAAGAGGAGGACCGGAACTAAAACTGCATTAGAAGATTGACAATAAGGTAAAAAATTAGAGGAAACAAGCAAACCAGAGAAGGAAGGAGGGATTAACAAGAGAACAGACGAGAGGGATTGTACGAACTGGGAATGGAACAAGGGAGGGAAGGGAGGGAGGTGGACCGACTCACCATTGACGGTCGACGGTGATGCGGCGACCTAGCTCCCGACCCTTGGAAAAATCCCTGGAGGAGTACTATTGGTATCGTGTCGTTGCCGCCTTTTCCCGTCTGCTCCACACGGCCGGAATGTATGGGCGCCGGATCCTCGATGTCGTCCACCACGATGTCCGGGGCCAGCCTGAGGGAGGAGCCCGCCGAATGAGGGGCTGGGCGGGCCGGTAAGAGGGAGGGAGGGCAGCTGGTGGAGGGTTGTGATTAGGAGGTGCACATGGTTGAGAGCGGGTAACTTGGGTGAGCTTTCAGGAGTAAATATATTTGTTCAATGAAGAATGAGAAGGATTTATTGAGAGATTCGTGATGAAAGGGAGTGGTCAGGGAGGAGGGGGGTTCAAGATAAATTATATGGGAGGGAAGGAGGGAAAGAATGAAGTCAAGGAGCAGGTATGGGAGGGAAAGCTTGATCTTCCTTAGACAAGAGACGGGGAACCAAGGGAGTAAGGCCCTTAAGAGGAGTAGAGGGAGGGGGGTAGGGAAGGGATGAAGGGAGGAATAAGTCAACATTTCATGAATAAGGAAATTTGATTTAAGTGAGAAAAGTTGAAAAAAAGAAAAGAGTCAAGAGAAGGGAAGGGTGAAGGGAGAGAAGGGAAAGGAATTAGGAATAACCCAGAGAAAATGTGTGTGTGTGTGTGTGTGTGTGTGTGTGTGTGTGTGTGTGTGTGGTGTGTGTGTGTGGTGTGTGTGTGTGTGTGTGTGTGTGTGTATGTGGCGTTGTGGTGTGTATGTGTGTGTGTGTGTGTGTGGTGTGTGTGTGCGTGTGTGTTTATTATCAGATATCCTCTGCAGGTGTGTTTCATTGGGTTTTGACATCTACTTTACTATTAGAGTTATTGTATTTATCATTATCATTATATTATTATTATTATTATTATTATTATTATTATTATTATTATTATTATTATTATTGTTATTATTATTTAGTATTAAATACTTTTACTATTATTTGTTATCATTATTAATATTTGTTCCATTATAATTATAATACATGCTATTTTCTTTGAGTCGTGGAAGCTAACGTAAGGGGAAGAGGGCGAAGAGCCGGGAACCCTATCGTGGGAAGCCGTGACTGTGGTACATACTCGTTGTAAAGACTATTACGGTGGCACATGGATTGCTCAAGAAAGCTGAATTATTACTGTATTTTCAGCTATCTTATTGGTGTCATTTTAATTGGATATTATTATAAATATTATTACTAATATTATTATCATCGATTTATTATTATTATTTTTAGTAGAATATAATTATCATTCTTATTATTATTTTAATCGTTATCATTGTTGTTATTATTATTATGATTATTATTAATTATATTATCATTTTATTATTGTAATTATTATTATAATAATAAATCATTATTATGACTATGATAAATAATGATAATAATGATTACATAAATGATGAACATAATGATTATATTCATAATATTATTACAATTATGTTTTTTCTCATTATTATTAGTACTATCATTATTATTATTTTATTTGTATATTGTTATTATTATCATTATCATTAATGTTATTATTATTATTATTATCACTATTATTATAGTTATTGTTAGATTAATAATATTATATTTATTATTTTCAAAAGCGCTGAACGTTACGTCTGTGATATACTGTTTAATTAAATGAATTAACATAATTATATTATACCGTCGCAGATTAACACTCACTTTCGATGAAGACTTGGGAAGCTCATTTGATTAAACGATTAGGGCTCTTCTTTTCACATCAAACTGAATTAAATCAGTGCAAGCTGATCAGAGAGAGAGAGAGAGAGAGAGAGAGAGAGAGAGAGAGAGAGAGAGAGAGAGAGAGAGAGAGAGAGAGAGAGAGAGAGAGAGAGAGAGAGAGAGAGAGAAATATATATATCATCTGATAAATCCATATATGACAACAGTTTATTGTGGTGTGTGTGTGTGTGCCGCACATTTATATATGTTCAACAGACAAACACACCCCTTGTTGCGTTCTGTCCCGTTGTGTTGCTAAGTATGTTGCATATACTCACTGTACAGTTGACACTTGCAACCGTACTGTTGTGTTGAATTCCGTTTTATCACCGTTGCACCTCAATGTGGTGTCCTATTGTGTTGCAGCGTGATGCGTCATGTGGTTTGTGTTGTGCCGTTGTGCTGAGTTACGTTTAGCTTATCACTTTAATTCAGTGTGGTGTACTACTGTGTTACGCCCTGTGGTTTGTGTTGTACCGTTGTGTTGCTTCATGTGGCGATCTGAACCGTTGTGGGGGTGTTGGAAGGCGCTGCTGCATGGGCTGGGTCGCGTCGCAGGGTGGATGGGTGGTGGGTACTGGTGACAACACAAGGCTTCTCAACACAACACAGCCCGGGAAGCGTGACAACACCGCTCCTCGGGCCAACACCGATACCCATGAATGAGGGCAACTCAACACAAAAAAGGAAAAAAAAAACAGCCCCACATGGAAACTACTACAGAAGCAGACGGTATATATAAAGCAAGAAGCAGAAAGGACTTTGTGTTATGAAAAATTAGTCCCATGCACAGCGCAAAATTTCGTAATCGCTTTGTTTTTTTATAAGTCTCATGGAAAAAATTGAGACTATTCTAAAGCTGAATAAATACGAAAAGGTATATTTATACAGTTAAAGAAGAGGAGAGAAAAGTATCATAGGCTAGAGCTTCTTCGTCAGCAAAAAATTCAAGCTGACATAAACACGCTCTCTAAAAAAGGAAAAAAGAAAAATCAGAGGTGAACTGGGGAACTAGACATTGCATGGTCACCGAAAATAAACGAAATAATGTAGAATAAGTAGGGTACGTTAGATTAACAAAAACAGAGCGTCCTTGAAGAGAAAATTGAAAGCACGAAGGTAATTATACTTGAAGGAGGTGGAGAAGGAGGAGGAAAAGGAGAGGAAGGACGAGGAGGAGGGCGAGGACGAGGAGGCAGAGGAGGAGAAGGAGGACGCGAAGTAAGGAAGGGGCACGATTGACTGCGTTCCTTCCATACCTCTCTACGACCTCCTCTCTTCCTCTCCCCTGCCCCGCCCCCCAGCTCCTCCTAGCCTCCCTGGGTAGGAGTGGCGCCGTACCCCAGAGGTTCCTGCGTGGCCGTGGGAGACTCGGACCTGTTGAGAGAGCGGCATGGGTTAGCAGGCAGTAGCAGGTTGAGGAGGAGGAACAGGGATGTCAGTACTTGTTGGGCTGCTCTGTGGCTGAATGATTCAATAGCTGAGTGAATGACTGCCTGCCTACCGGCATGATTGTCTGACTGTCTGATTGCCTTGGTGACTGGATGTTTGACTTACTGACTGGCTGGTTGGATGACTGACTGTCTGCCTTTCTTTGTGTGTATGTGTGTGTGTGTGTGTGTGTGTGTGTGTGTGTGTGTGTGTGTGTGTGTGTGTGTGTGTGTGTGTGTGTGTGTATGTGTGTGTCTAATGTAATTACAGATACACACACACACACACACACACACACACACGACACACACACACAGACACACACACAAAGAAATGCAGACAGTCAGTCATCCAACCAGCCAGCCAGTCAATCAGGAAGTCAAATATCCAGTCACCAAGCCAGTCAGATAGTGTATGGGTCTTTTGTTGGCTCTCGCACCTACTACTTTTCCGACTGCTATAGTAAAACGTTGAAACTGAACTGGATTGGAGAACAAAAACATGCATTAAAACAAAAACATGCATTTGATGAAATAAGAGATGAAGCAGCTCTCTGAATGGAAAGTTGAATAGCTGCCAGACTGACACGGAGACAAGCAGACAGTCATTAGCTGAATGACTGACCAAAGACTACTGTATACAGTAGTCTTTGGACTGACTGACTTACTGACTGAAAAAAATCCAATGCCCGCTTGCCTCTTCTTTGTACTGTAAATGGTGGTGTACCAGTGATTACATCTGTGGGATACCCAACGTTTTGTCTTTGATATCCTCTTGTGTTTGGCCCGTAAATTGAGGTTGAATTTTAAATGTTTGTTGTGTCAGTGTGTAGAGAACTACACGTCGTACAGACCGTTTCTCGTTTACAGAACTTTAGAGGGGGAGAAAAGTACAAACGGCCGTGTATTCCGAAATGATGTTGCAGTTTGAAGGTTTGTCCATGTCTTAGGAACCCCATGCGTTTGAGTTTAATATCTAGTGTCCCCACCTACTATTATATAAAGTTATAAATAACTGTATGTAACATTTATGATCCGTATACACACACACACATTTGTATAATCATCCGATAGTGCAATGTATTCGCCTTTCTATAAATCTGAAGGGCAAATATGACATATACAGATTATAAGCCTACACCAGAAAACGTATGATCCACATACTTCTTTGTCCTCTCCGTGCCTTACCCTTATGAGCCCCTTGCAGATCTATCATTGACCATGACCAAGTGTACTCACGACGTCAGTGTCCCTTAGTAGCGGAGGAATGTTGTATGTGGGTTGTACAGCTAATTTATAGTATTACACTAGTACAACTTTACTCAAATCAAAGTCCTTTGGTATATATACAATTCTGTTTATCCAACTTGACATTAATCCTCGTGTATCTGGACTTAAAGTTCAAAGATGCCAAAGATGAAGTTTAAAGATGGTGAGGTAAGGGACTTAGCGGATCTTAATATGCAGTTCTTAGACGTTTTTTTCTTCACTCTGCTGGAGACAGGCGAAGGAGTTAGGGAGAAAAAAATGAGCGAGGAAAGTTTCCGTGAAGTGATTCCTCCAAAGGGGAACTGAGGCAGGAAATAAAAATGTTGATAAGAAAAGTCTAATTTAAGCCCCTTTCACACATTCTAGAGTAGTAAGCCGAGTAGCGCCGAATCCCAAATCGGCGTCTACTCGTGGAGAAAAGGCGACACTGACACCCGACACTGTTTTATCGGTCATTTCTCGTGTACCCAATCACGAATTACTACGCGTTGGTACGACTTTGCTAAGAGTTTGTACGCATAGTTACGAGTGTCGCTAAGAGTTGCTATGAGTCGTTTACGAGTTGCTACGACATTGCAAGAGTTTGCTACGAGTTTATACGACCCGGTAGTTTATACGACCTGACTGATCTGGGAGGGAAATTATTATCCCGTGTGAGATACAGGGTCATCTGCACCTCACCCCGGGAGCATATTCCCGTTTTCTGGAAGAGTATGTGGTATAGGGATATCAACAGCCAATCACGGTTGTCACAACTCGTGACGTCACATAAAGGGGTGGAGCTAACGTGATCGCCGTGCTCGCCGTGAACTTCCCTTACACCCTTCAAATACCTCCCTTCACCCCTTCAATACCTCCCCTCTCACCCCTCATAACCTCATGCTTTGTTTCACCACTTCAATACCTCCCCTCGTAACCATAACAACTTTCCCCTTCATACCTCCTTTCATCCCTTCAGGTATTGAAGGGGTGAAACAAAGCATGAGGTTATGAGGAGTGAAAGAAAGTTTAAGGGGGTGAGAGGGGACGTATTAAAGGGGTGAAACAAAGCATGAGGTTATGAGGGGTGAAAGGGGAGGTATTGAAGGGGTGAAGGGAGGTATTTGAAGGGTGTAAGGGAAGTTCACGGCGAGCACGGCGATCACGTTAGCTCCACCCCTTTATGTGACGTCACGAGTTGTGACAACCGTGATTGGCTGTTGATATCCCTATACCACATACTCTTCCAGAAAACGGGAATATGCACCCCGGGAGGCGGGTACGTCACAAACCCCCGGCTAACACCCGGTACCCATTCACTACTGGGTGGACAGGGGCTCGATGCCATCTTACGTCACATGTGGGTACCACCCCCACTACCACCACCACCACCATAACAACAATAACAACAACAACCGTGTGTTAAACAGTTGCCTCACCTAGTTATCCACTCAACCTTTTCCTCTCTCCCCTTCCCCTCCCTTCTTCCCTCCCCTCATAATGAACCCCGCCCTCAGATTGCACCTATTAGGATATCGACTTTTGTAATGGCCGCAACACCTCATTAGACACACAGCTGCTGTTCCTGGGTCCTGCCACCACCACCAGCACTATGATATTTTACCCCCACGCTTTTGTATTTACCTTCAACATCCCAAAGGACAACAACAATGTTACACTCCAGTTTTCCTTCTACTCTATCACCACCACCGCAACCACCATCAACATAGGATCAACCAGAAATAGACTTCGTCACCCATCTACCTCACCAAACGGCGGGTTATCCATCACCAGTATGATAAAAGGGAAGGGAGCGTCTATAATGGAGGGAAAAAGGCAAATGACCCAACCTCTCCACTTTCGCTCCACCAGGCTTTTCTTCGCTCCGTCTCTCTGATCCATGAGGCCCTTAATGGGTATATAAGGTTAGGAACATTGAGGTCTCAGAGAAGTGGATAAGGAAATCCTCGTAACACATGCACTTCCATCCCATCCTGACCCTAGCTATCCCTATCCCTACCCATGGTCATCCCATACTACCCTGCCCATCCCGTCCTTACGCTGGCCATCGTATTACCCGGTTACGATTTTTTTCCCAAAACAGGTTTGCTATGGTGGGCGTCTAATAATACAATTTTTAGACGTTTTGACGAGTAAAAAAGCACTCTCCAGTTGTAAAAACATCAAATAATAACCTAATCAAACCATTAATCTAACCTAGCCTTTGAGGGTTAGGTTAGGTTAGGTTACTTTGAGGGTTAGGTTAGTTTAATGGTTTGATTAGGTTATTATTTGATGCTTTTACACTGTAGAGTGTATTTTCGCGCAACATCAAAACTGTTTGGATAAATGGCACCCCGCCACAATTCAACCTGCCTTCATAATGCAAATTGGCACCCCACGGCCATTCCATCCTACCCTGGATCCATCCCTACCCTGGCCATCCCATCCCTACCTTGGCCATCCTATCCCTATCTTGGCCATCCCATCCTAACTCTTGATGTATCCTATCCCTACCCTGGCCATCACATCTCACCCTGGCCATCCCTATATATGCTGTTCATGAGAGAGAGAGAGAAAGAGAGAGAGAGAGAGAGAGAGAGAGAGAGAGAGAGAGAGAGAGAGAGAGAGAGAGAGAGAGAGAGAGAGAGAGAGAGAGAGAGAGAGAGACAGAGAGAGAGAGCAAAAAATTGTCTCTCTCCCCTCCGTGATCCTCTCTTTTCTCGCTGCTCTAACTCACTTTCCCGTTTTTATATTTTTTTCCATTCTACACACACACATACACACACACACACACACACACACACACACGCACACGCACACACGCACACACACACACACACACACACGCACACACGCACGCACATGCACAACGCACGCACGCACACGCACACACACACAATTTTACCTGCATCAGTATGTTCTACAGAAGACCCACATGCACTGTATTATTTCCGTCAACGCAAAATTAATGTTTTTTTCTTCAAATTGCGTTTTCTATATTATTTTTGTCTTGGCTTGTCTTGTATTTGTTCTTCTTTTCTAGATATCAGTTGTTGTTTTCTATTTTGTATCTTGTTTTACTTTTTCTTTTTTTGTGTGTGATTGCAATTTTTATATTTATTGTTTCTGGTAATTTTTCTTGGTAGTATTTTTTTGTTATTTACCTAATTTTTTTTCTTATGTTCTATTTTTTTTCCTTGGTGTCTATTTGTGCCTTTGTGTTTTTTCTCGTTTTTCTTTTTCTCTATCTTATTCGTGTTTTACTGTGCACCCACGACACTTACAAGCGGTTCATTGCAAGGGATCACGTGACTACACTACTTTGGCTGATAATTACTGTATAATCATTGGCTGTTCAGAGGCTTTACTTTGCACATTGGCCAATCACCACTGAGAACAATGAGAGGCTCGTTTGCCATTAGTTAGTCAATCACTGCCCTCTCCGCTAATAACAATGTCCTAAGTCGATCTGCAGATTTTTAATGATTTTTTTTTATTGCACCTTTTTTATTTTTCTTATCAGAGATTAAGGTTTTTTTCACGTTAAAAGGGAGTATCCTTCTTCCATGGTGTTTGGAATGCCACTGAAGGAAACTGGAAGAGGAGGAGGAGGAGAAGGGGTCGCCGCGCCTTCCAAGTGGAGTTATAAAAGCCACGTCACTCGTGGTGCATTATGGTTATCGACCACCTCATAGGGAAGGGAGGGAGGGAGGGAGAGAGGGAGGGTGTAAGGTTGAGAAAGGGAGGAAGAACCAGAGTCGAATGGAGGATGGAAACGCGACGCCACTTTTCCATATTAAATAGTTTTTTTTTTTTTTTTCTCTACCACAGCCGCTGCTTCCAATATCATCACCACTATTGCCACTACCATTATCATCGTCACCATCATCAACATGATCATCTGTGGCGGTAATCTGCCTTCTTCTATGTTCCTTCCTCAGATCTCCCTTCGCCATTATTTTCTTGAATCGCTCATAAATTCTTCGTTCTGTCCAGTCCTGCCTTCCTTACTTAATTTAATCCTCTTTCCTTTCTTCCATCACGTTTCTTCCTCATATTACTCCTGTAATCTCCCTCTATTGCAATGGGCAGGTACTGTGGCACGTGACCCCGTAGTCGTGTCATAAACTTAGAGAGAGAGAGAGAGAGAGAGAGAGAGAGGGAGAGAGAGAGAGAGAGAGAGAGAGAGAGAGAGAGAGAGAGAGAGAGAGAGGAGAGAGAGAGAGAGAGAGAGAGAAGAGAGAGAGAGAGAGAGAGAAGAGAGAGAGAGAGAGAGAGAGAGAGAGAGAGAGAGAGAGAGAGAGAGAGAGAGAGAGGGCTCTCCTCTCTCTCAGAGAGCTCCCTCCTCTTCCCCAACAATGACCTGCCTCCTGTTGCTCACTTTCAACCTGTAATTCTTTCCAGCAAATAATTATCCACTCGCAATTTAGCCTCCCCGTCCTTACCCTCCCTGCTCATCATACTCTCGCTTAAATACAGCTTCATTAAACCCTCATCTTCACCACAATTTGCTTCCTAACCCTAATTTCCCCCATCCCTCCCTAACGCATCGCAAAAAACAAAGAAATCCAGCCTCCTCTCCGCATCATCATAGTGTCCTTCCTCCCCACTGTTTACCACATTCGGAGGTTTCTCACGAGAACAAATTAGTGATATTAACGCATTGAAAGGGAAAATAAGTCCCCTCCTTTCTTTTACAGATTTTTCATCACTGTTCCCTTCCCTACATTCATCATTTCTGGTCCTCTTTCCACCCTCTTATTCCCACCTCTCTTCTACCCCCCTCTCTCACCCTTCTTTGTCATTATATATCGGCCTTTCTCCGCCTTTACCTTAATCAAGGGTCCTATGAAATTAGATCAAACCTTAACTTATTGTGGTTTTCACTACTAAAAATGACACTTTGGATACTCTCATATTGGAGTAATAGACAAACTAAATAAAATATTATCCCTCTTCACTTTACAGTACTTCGTCATACTAAGTTCACAGAATTACTATACATACATAAATAATGTACTATAGCTGTACATTACATAATAGAAAAACTGATACAATATAAAGT
This sequence comes from Chionoecetes opilio, assembly GCA_016584305.1. Taxonomy (NCBI): domain Eukaryota; kingdom Metazoa; phylum Arthropoda; class Malacostraca; order Decapoda; family Majidae; genus Chionoecetes; species Chionoecetes opilio. Next base: position 738,123 of record JACEEZ010024208.1, read on the forward strand.
TTACTACACTATACTATATCCTCTTTCCTACATAACCATACTACTTACGTTTCTGGTCAACTACACTACATATTGCACACTATTACTATACTAAGAATATAGAATATAATAGTCAGTAAACTGATACATATCAACCGTTTCTCTTAGTTCTGTACATAGTACTTAATTCTCCATATACTAGTTACACTCTATTCACATAGCTCGTATACTCTATACACTACACGTACTAACTACATGACTTTCTTCTGTACTTTGTTGTATATTATACTGATAATTCTACTACTACTACTACTAACTACTACTACTACTACTACTACTACTTACTACTACGTTACTATTATACTAACTACTTCACTATTACTACTATTACTTACCTATTACTACTACTACTACTACTACTATTACGACTACTACTACTACTACTACTACTACTACTACTACTACTACTATACTACTACTACTACTACTACTATATACTACTACTATCTACATTATATATTACTACTACTACTACTATTACTACTACTACTACTTACTCTACTCTACTACTACTACTACTACTACTACTACTACTACTACTACTACTACTACTAACTACTACTACTACTACTACTACTACTACTACTACTATACTACTACTACTACTATATACTACTACTTACTACTACTACTATCAACTACAACTATACTACTATACTACTACTACTACTACACTACTACTACTATACTACTATTACTATACACTACTACTATACTACTTACTACTACTACTACTACTACTACTACTACTACCACAACTATATATAACAATATCATTCTATAATTTATTTCTTCAAGTGACCAGTAAGGGTTTTGTTAAGAACTGTCTGCTTGTATTGATTTTCTGTTTACGTATTATATCCTTCCTACCATTTGTCTTTACATTCATGGAGGCGCTGGTCGTGGTTGGCAGTCATGAGCGAAACAAAAAAAAGGATATAAAGATAGTAAGCAATGGTTATCAAGTCACTATAGTGACGTCAGTCGAGGTGAAGACACGCCGTAAGGGTTGACACGAAACACACACACACACACACACACACACACACACACACACACACACACACACACACACACACACACACACACACACACACACACACACACACACACACACACACACACACACACACACACACACACACACACACACACACACACACACACACACACACACCAACACCACACACCACACACCACACCATACACCCCACAACCCCCACCCCCCCCCCCACCGACAATTATCACCAATTAGGTACAAAGTATTGCGTGGGATATTAATGAAAGGGATGCAAGGTCGTGACTTGAACGATGGCCTTTCCTTCCCTCCTTGCTCGAATGCGTCGAGGGGGTCTCCCATAGCCCTCCACAACTACTTCCCCTTAGCGCCACCTACACACGCCCAACACCGAGCCCTTAACACGCACGCACACATCCCATGATATACATATAGATATAGAGTAACACTAAGAGGCAAGGCATATGATGGGTGAAAATGATGCCCCGGGGGTTGAAACTTTACTTATATTCTAACAGTGCACCATGCCAATATTCATGTAATGTTTTTAACGATTAAGAAGAGGCTAGAAGATGCAATGGAGCGATTGTATTGGCCCAACAATAATTACAAAAGTTTTAAAAGCGATACAAGCCACAGACAAAAAATTTCCATCCTCGATTTATGTGAACCGAAAGTTATGATCAGCTTTGTTACCAGATACTCTGAGTTTATCGGAGGGTTTTCAGGTGGCAATACGCTTGGTCTATTCTACTATATAGACCAAGGCAATACGGTTAGGTAAGAAACACCATGCGTTAGTCTCATCGATATGCACGGAATCAGCTCTTATTATACCGATAGATTTACGTTTTGTTTTAACACGTGCAAAGTGCTCGCAGATAATATAAATGAATAATGTTCATGTATTATTTCAGTGATAGTTTATTATTTGATTAAAGAGAGTTTTTCCTGATTTTGTTCACCAAGGCAAGGAAATACACTGCAGTGTATTTCCGAAAGTATTCCGTGCAAAACTAAGATTGTTTATACCCGTTTATATTATGTCTCATTACATTTAAATAACTTGCAGCTTTTCATTAGAAGGGATATCGGTATTGGCAGAGTATTGGTATTAGTATCGGTGTTGGCAAAACCCTAGCTTTCACGTTGAGGTTTACTACAGTTTTTCCTTCCTCAACTTTATTTTTAAGTTTCACCAGCCATCTGCTTATTTACTAGACGCGTAGGGGTGAGCGAAAACGGTTGAAAGAGAGAGAGAGAGAGAGAGAGAGAGAGAGAGAGAGAGAGAGAGAGAGAGAGAGAGAGAGAGAGAGAGAGAGAGAGAGAGAGAGAGAGAGAGAGAGAGAGAGAGAGAGAGAGAGAGAGAGAAGAGAGAGAGAGAGAGAGAGAGAGAGAGAGAGAGAGAGAGAGAGAGAGAGAGAGAGAACATTTAAAAAAAAATCATACTCTCAACTTTCAACATACGTACAGTGTACGTATGGAACAGTGGAGTGGAATACGTACAGTGTACAGTGGAAGACAAAGAAGTTGGCGGCGTCTTGCATCCGTTACGCTCCTTGACAAATTTCGTTTAATTCCCTCCCGGCGCTTCCTATGGGGAATGATTGAAAAAAAAAGATATCTGGGAACTCACTCACGGCCTTGACTTCCTGCTTGCAGTTTTTCAAATCATTAGTCATTAATGGGCAGTGACCAGGACATATTGCATCTTATCGTCATTCCCGCCTTGATTCCCCAAAACGTCACCAAAACATTTCGGGAAAGTGTTTTTGCTCAGTTGGATATGGGGCCTGAGCCACAGTTGATTGCAGACCAGATCACCCGTATTCACAGCTTATATAAGATCGGTTTTAGTTCAAAAGAAATTGTGAGGGAGACTGTGTTACTCAACGAAAGGTTGAGCGGTGGGTAAAAAAATCGAGAGACTTTACGGATGTAATGAGACACGCTCCTTACACACACTGTACCCAGTAACTGTGGGTTTATTGACTTTAATTATCTTGCTGTTTTGGTAGGAGATTTCACTAGCTGTCTATTGATAATATTCAAAGTTTTCTTTAAAACTTTTTTCTTGCGCCCAGGACGAGAAAAGTGCGTTAGACTTTCAGCCGTTGGCGAATCTCGTGATTTTTTAACCCACCGCTCAACCTTTCGTTGAGTAACACAGTCTCCCTCACAATTTCTTTTGAACTAAAACCGATCTTATATAAGCTGTGAATACGGGTGATCTGGTCTGCAATCAACTGTGGCTCAGGCCCCATATCCAACTGAGCGAAAATACTTTCCCGAAATGTTTTGGTGACGTTTTGGGGAATCAAGCCGGGAATGACGATAAGATGCAATATATCCTGGTCACTGCCCATTAATGACTAATGATTTGAAAAACTGCAAGCAGGAAGTCAAGGCCGTAAGTGAATTTCCAGACAATTTTTTTTTTCAATCATTCCTCATAGGAAGCGCCGGGAGGGAATTAAACGAAATTTGTCAGGGAGCGTAACGGATGCAAGATACCGCCAACTTCTTTGTCTTCCACTGTACACACGTACATACTCGTATATACTTGAGATATACATTCAAACACACATTCATAAACATCCTCAAGAACACACACTCACACAGACACAAATGAGTCAGACTGTCTCACGCACACGTATATAAGTGTACAATAGCACCGCGCACAACAGCGTTTCTATTAATGTTCTTTTAGAGTTAGACAATTGCAACGATAATGGTAATATAATGTAATGATATAGGTGTTAGAAGTCAGTTGGTGAGCTCTTATAAGACGAGGCCATAATAAGAGTAATAGTAATAATGAATAAAAAATGTTGGAGGAATAGAAACATTTCAAGAAGGAGAAAGGAACTGAAATAGAAGTATGAAAAAGAGAAGCAGGAATATGGACAATGAAATACAGAGCTAAAGTTGATCATGAAAAGGAGAAGGGGGAATAAAAAATAAAGATGAAGAGGAGGAGCAAGGGTCGGTTGATGAAGAGGAGGAGAATGAAAAGGATGAGTTATGATATAGGAGGAGGTAGATGATATGAATGAGGAGAAGGAGAATGAAGAGGAAGAGGACGAGGAGGCGAAGGACTATAAAAGAGGTGCTGAAAACTCTTGAGAGATCCATTTCATTAGAGGACGATTTCATTCAAGCAAATTTGATCAAGTTTCCTTTCCCTTTCATTTTTCTTTCTGTATTATTACCTCCTTTCACTCTCGTTTAGTGACAGGAAGAAGCGAGCGAGTGAAGAAGTGGCGTTCATAATGAGGAAGAGGAAGAAGAAGATTGTGGTGATAATGGAGGAGGAGCAGAAGACAAAGGAGGAGATGGTGTCGTTGATAATAATCGAGCGAAGGGGAGTTAGTTGGTGATGGTATTGATAGGGCTGGTAGCAGAGGAGGAGGAAGAGTTATTATAGATAAGCCGTGGTCTAATAAATAGTGTCACTTCTTAATGGCTTTCGGACGAGGCTATCTACTGTGCTAATTGTATGGTGTTGGCGATCACATTCGCATGAAATGGGTGGTACAGGTGAATGGTGGGGTCGATTAAAAAGTGGAGAAGGTGGAGATATCGAAGACACAGATGGAAGAGGATGATGATGATGGAGAATGTAATATAGTAGGATTATAATAAATGGTTGGGTGATACAGGACTATGGTATAGAGAAATACAGGACCGTGGCTGAGGATGTGGAGCGGAACAAGGCAGTGTGGTGGATGAGGATGAGTCATGCATGGGTCCTACAGCAGTAATCCTAAGATTGATCGAAATTCGTTAGCCTCATTCCAACCTTCTGCCGCACGCTACAACACCCTCCTCATGATATAGCACCTCTTCATCTCCTCCTCCTCCTCCTCCTCCTGTAGGGGAAGTCAACACTTATGGGCGGTAGACAGTCAAGGGAGGGTGGAAGAGATGCAGTAAAACTCGTGTCACATTTTCCTTCAAACGTCCCATATTTTTAGTGATTATTATTGCCGTGCGTGGGCTCTGTGTCAAGGTCTCTGCAGCGTGACATTGGCCCCATCAGATAGGGACAAGGGCCCTAGGGAAGCTCTCCAAGACGTCAAACTCGATCGAGGTACACAGTTTTTAAGGACGTTGCGGATTTTTCCTTCCAAAATTCAGAATTAGTGGCACATATTCTTGACACAGTTACCTCGTTATTGTTACTTGTACGGAGAATGTGAGTTAATGATGAAACTAGTGAGGGAAAAAACTGGACCGATTGTTTAAAGTTTGAAGGTTGGAAGTTGATTTGTATTGTATAAATCGGATTTCCACGATAACTTAACTTCCTTTCTAAAGCTAAAGTAATTGAAATTCCTTCGAACGTACATGGTCTTGCGATGTATATACGTATATACGTGTAACACCAATATACGCTGATGAAATGCAAGGGAGAAATGAAGTTACAACATTTTATTATGTTTGAGCGCTACGGAAAACACTGAAGAAAAGATTATTTTTACGGTTTCTACAAAAGAAAAAAATATGTAGTGCCGAGTGTTATGAAGGTGTTTCCGGGAAGCAATTTATAGGAAGACAGTCGTGCACGTGCTTGAAGGTCCTAGGGTTATTTACTTGTGTCATGGGTGGCGGTGCACGTTTTTATTTCTTTAGCTCTAAAAGTAGATGAAGGATAGCTGACAGGGAGTGAGGGAAGGGGAGAGAATGTGGCGGTCTCATGTCGATGAGTGGTGACCTTTCGTGCGTGTTTATGTCTTTTGGTGCCACGGTGTTATGTTGACGTTGCTTTTTTTATATATATTCTTATTCGTGAGTAGTAAGTAGTTCAACACGTAGCTATAAATCTAGACAGATGGCTAGGTATTGTAACCTTTGGATGTACATAGGTTGGTCTTCTCTTTTGAAACTCTCTATCTATTTACTATTATGGGCGCGACGATGAATGTATGGGCACTTTTATTTCATGTATTATTAAGTTTCGTTACTAATGCCCATGCGCCTAATCGTAAAGAAGATAAAAGAAAGGGAAGAACAAATAGTTATGCAATTTAGATAGAATTGCTGAACTGTAAAGAAAAAAAAGGGTAACTCAATCCATGTGTTCAGTACATTTCATATCGACGACGACGCAAATGGGTTATGAGGTTCTCTTCATAAAAAAGTTAAGATAAGAGTTGCTTGATTTATAAAAAATAGTATTGTAGTTTTAGTAGAAAATTTGATGTATCATAACCCATTTACTACGCGAAGCATGATTATGAAATGAAG
>JACEEZ010024208.1:751929-761929 GCA_016584305.1 Chionoecetes opilio
GATGCTGGAAGAATGCAATTAAAAATAGAGGTAAACAATTAAAAACGAGAAAGAGAACATATAAAAAATCGGGGCCGGCACACATGAAATATATGTTAAAATAAAATAAAGAGAGCGACAAAGAGACAAATAACGTTCTAAAGAGAATGCAAGAAACAGACACATTTTCAAACTCGAAAAGAAAATCAGACAGAGTGTAAGAAAAACAAGAATCAAACTTTGTCATCAGTGCAACGCCTAAGGACTCCTGAAGGCGGTGTTTCTACATCTAGGGAGAAAGGCCATTAACGGGGCAGTCAGTTGGAGACTGCGACAGTAAGAGTCTCGGAGACACCCGGCCGACGGGTCACGGCGTTGGGCTCTGCAGGGTGTATGGACTCCCGCCGTGATTAGGACACGTATAGTGACTGGAGGATTGTCTACCTCCATTTCCATTACTGTACGACACGCTGCCCATGGCTCTCGCCGTGCATTAGGAAACGTTAGCGAACTGGATGAGGAATTGCAAGAGTATTAGACTCGCACAACGCCTACACACACTTACACTGCCCTACATTCTGCGCTATTAAGTTTAAGTTTTGCAGCAGAAGCCTGGATGAGGAGAATGCAAAGGAATGTAATTGAAGAACAGACAGCAACAGCCCTACTGAGTCAAATGGGGCTGTCTGTGTGACTACTTTCTACAACTATAGTTTCTACTAGTTCGAGGCAAAATAATAGCAAAGTTAAAGTTCTAAATACTAGCACAGTTCTGCAAATGGGTGAAGGAGGAGGGTGTGAAGAGGAAGGGAGTGAGGAGGAGTGTGGTGGGGTGAGGGGTGAGGAGGAAGGATGGAACAGTAATGAAGGAATTAAGAAGAGGTGAAAGGAGAATGAATCGAACGGGGAGAAACATTGTAGAAAAGGATATGTGTGGTGTGTGTGTGTGTGTGTGTGTGTGTGTGTGTATGACTGTATGTGTGTGTGTAAGTGTGTGTGTGTGAGTGTGTGTATATATATGTGTGTGTGTGTGTGTGTGAGTGTGAGTGTGAGTGTGAGTGTGTGAGTGAGTGTGAGTGTGAGGGTGAGTGTGTGTGTGGATCCCTCAAGTGCGTGTGAGCCACTTAGGGGTCCGGAAAGGTGTGCTTGAAATGAGAGACGAGATCGAGGGGACGTAAGTGAGTAGGGGGGGGGGGTGGCGGATGGCCCCCTCTCCCTCTCTGCTTAATTTACCCGCTGCTAGGTTGCGGCGGTGAGGATGGGAGAGATGAGGAGTAGGGAGAAACCAGCAAGGGACTGAAGGTTGAAAGAACATATGGGAAAGTAGAAAGGGGTGATAGAATGGAGAGAGAGAGAGAGAGAGAGAGAGAGAGAGAGAGAGAGAGAGAGAGAGAGAGAGAGAGAGAGAGAGAGAGAGAGAGAAGAGAGAGAGAGAGGAGAGAGAGAGAGAGAGAGAGAGAGTGTGTGTGTGTGTGTCTGGCGGCTGGCTGTATTTTCATATTTTTCATAATGAGGTGGTGTGATATTTACTTGTTGCATGGCTTTGGTTAATTAGGTAGTCAGGTGAGTGAGGTGATGGAGGACAGTGAGGAAAGGAAAGAGAGAAAGAAAAACAAGAACAATGAGGGAGTGAGGGAGTGATGTTATGAAGGAAAGAAGAAGGACCGAGGAGGGAAAGGAGGGAGAGGAAAAGACGGATAATGGAGGAAGGGGGAGAGACAGATAAGAGGAAAGGAAAGTAAGCAAATAATGTGAGAAGAGTTGGGACGGAGAAAGGAAATGAGGGTAACACATTATGTCTACAATATTTTTATCAACTATTTTTATTTTGTTTTTTGCATCGATCGTATTTTCGTGAGTGTTCTGTGTTGGTTTTTAAATTTGGGAATTTCGTTTGTCATTTGTGTGCTGATGTGCACTAGATTACATCATGTGACTTACTAAGCTTAATTTAATACATTTTTACGTAATCTTTCTTCTATCTACACTTCTGCTGCTGCTGATTCTACTACTACTACTACTACTACTACTACTACTACTACTACTACTACTACTACTACTACTACTACTACTACTACTACTACTACTACTACTACTTACTAATGGACTTTCGGCCATTGGATCGGGACGTAAACAAGGCCGCCTTGACCTGCTCCTGGATTATTTGGATATACGGTGGCTAAATGAATGCTACGTGAGCAATGATAGTGCAACAAACTCTATGAAGGATCAGTGATTCCCTGAGACCTGAGAATTAAGTGAAACGTGATTACTTTAAGAAGCAATGGCTATATAAAACAACAAACTACCAACACCGCCACTAGCTGCTGTCACCGGTGCTACACCCTGGCCTTGTTAGTGAGTACACCGTAAAGAATTCTGGCAGTATTACCATGGTATGTACTGGAGTGAGCATCCCTGGATCCATAACGAGTGAGGTAGATCTCTGTTGAGTCATAAAGCAAAATGTTGCTATATTAAAAGACATTCTTGAAAATCTTCGCCATTTTTGCGCATGCGCACTGAAGTTGAGGAGGACTCACTGTACCTGTTGCCATGGTAACGCTAAAGCATAGTGCTGCCATCTGTTGAGTAAAAAATGACTCAAACAGGAGAGATAATCTTAAGCAGTGTTTTGTGCTTTACCAATTCTGCACGAGCTGACTACTCAGAAGAAACTCTGATAGATGTTGCTCATTCATTCTATTCCCATGAAGAAATAAAAACTGCTAAAATCAGTCTGTGTGATATCCTACATAAGGACATATCATGGCGTCGTGATTTTGAGAAAAAGAAGAAGGACCTCCGTGATGTCGTGGAGATGCAAAATGAATTATTGGCCTCGAAAACAAAAGTTATCTTTGCCACAGACTCACATAAAAAAATGCCACCTATTGGGATGGAATTTATTGCTCCTCTTCTGAGCAGCTTAATGGAAGATGTTGCAAAATTGAATGACTTAATTCCAAAAATAGTTGACATCCGGGCTGAGGTGTGCAACATGGCTGACACTGTTCGTCAGATGAAGATTGACGTCAAGGATCTGAACAATAAGTTTAGTGGAGCCATCTCAGGTCTTGAAGAAGCTGCTAACGACATTCCTCAAGAAAGCTTAGAATTCCTTCAAACTTTTAACACCACTAGGCAAGCATCAAGTGATGAACAAGAAGAGAACACAGCAAGACTGGAGCCTCCTGTATCAACTTTTGCAGAAGCTGCAAAGTCGAGTCTTGATCAGAGTAATGTCAAAAAGCAGCCAGTATCTGCTCGTACAGCTGAACGAAAGACTGGAGCTATAAGTAAAACCCGATCTCCAAAACCAAGGGCTTCACCAAATAATACAGCTGATAAAGAAGCTACTACCGAGGAGCATTCAAACAGCACTGCCCAGGCTGAGGCACCGGCGGATGAGCGAGCGAGAAGGTGGGAGCTGGTAAACAACAAGCGGCGGCGACCTAGACCTGCAGGTGGAAGCGCGGCTGCGCGTATGACGGGTGTCAGGAGGGATGGTACCAACCAGCTGAGAGGAGTGAGCCGCAAGGTGGATGGGTTCATAGGCAGAGTACATTTAGATTTTACCAGTGATGATATTGATCAATATATTAAAGATACATTTAATATTGAAGTGGAAAAAATAGAACAGCTCGAAATTTTATCAACAGTTTATAATGCGTTTAAGGTAACTGTCTCTCTTAGTGAAAGAGATACACTTTGTAATCCTGACTTATGGCCAGACAGGATATGATCGTAAATAAGTTTTATGCTCGCAAATCTAAAGACTTATAATACTTTTTTAATTTTTTGTGTTATTTTAGAATTCACCATGGCCATATGTAATTTTAAAATTTGCTCGTATAATTGTTGTTCATTAAGAAAGAATATTGATAATGTACGATTTCTCACACATCAATCGTTTGACATAATATTCTTGCAAGAGACTTTCATTACTGAGGATAGACTAGGAGACTTGAGGTACATAGATGAGAATTATGAGTGTTGGTGTGGCAGCTCATTACTCTGAAAAAGCATTAGTGTCTAATGCTGGGCGGTGTGAAGGAGGTTTGGCTTGTTTATGGATGAAAGATTCCTGGTTCTCTGTTAACAAAATTATATCTGAAAGAAATTTTATGATACTAGAAATATCTTTAGGCACACGCATTATGCTACTAGTAAATGTATATTGTAAAAGCGATGTTTGGGAGACTAGAACACTGCATGAATACCTTGAGACTTTAAATAGCTTAGAACAAATACTTATTGATATGAATTTTGATTGTATTTACTACTTAGGAGATTTTAATGCTGATTTATTTACTGGAAGAGCATGGCAACACTTGAAAGGTTTTATTGAAAGGAATAATCTTTCGTGTTTCGATTATGTTCTCCTTGATGATTCTACATTTACCTTTGTATCTTTTGGTAATACATATTGTAAATGGCTTGACCATGTAATTGGTAGAAATTGCCAGGATGTCACGGTTTCTGAAGCTGTTGTCATGAATGATTTAATTGGCTCAGATCATCTTCCCATTGTGGCAAATTTAGAAATTTCGTGTGATATAATTGATGCTAAAGAAAAGGTATTATTTGGTATTATTTGGTATTATCTCATTATCTGAAAATTTTAAATTGAGAGTTAACTGGGATAAGCTGAACGTGATGGACATTCAGGAAATTGCAACCAATGCCGTATTATTAATTAGTAGATATAGTGATAGTGCAGGTGTTCAATGTGCCACTCTAGGTTGTCATAAAGCTAGTCATTTGAATCAATTAGACCAATTTTATAATATTATTGTAAAATCTGTATCTTTAAGTTCTGAAAAATTTGTGACAATGTTAAGAAAAGTAAATAAGTTCAAGGTCATCCCAGGTTGGAATAGAAGAGTCAAACACCTTCACAGAGCAGCCAGGGAGAGTTATATTGAGTGGCTGAGAACCGGTAGGGGTAGAGATTCAGAGGAGTACAGGAACATGGTTCAGAGTAGGCGAGAGTTCAAAAATGCTTTAAAAGATTGTAAAAATGATGAACTGAATGAAATATCTTTATCTATTGAGGATAAATTCAAGAATAAAAATATGAAGTCTTTTTGGAAGGATGTTCAACTTAGGAAAAATAAAGTTAAATATTCTAGATTAATTTATGGAAAAAGTGGAAACCGTGACATTTTATAAACCCTTAGAAGCAGATTTCTGCCGGAAAATGATGAAAATGATCCAGAGGAAAGTAATTTAGTAAGTTTCCTCAAAGAAGTTTGGGCGAGAGAGAAAAAATTTAACCTGTGTATTTCAGCTGAGAGGATTGAGGAAATTGTAAAATCTTTAAATCCTGGATCTGGTCATGATGCTATTCATCATACCTTTTTAAAAGGCGCAACACATCAGTTTTTGACGTGTGTGGCCACGTTTTTAAATGCTTGTTATTCACATTGCTATATCCCTCCCGCTGTGTTAGGGGGAGATATTAACCCACTCATCAAAGATCACACCGGGAATTCAACTGAGTCTACAAACTACAGGCCTGTGATGCAATCTTCTTACCTTTTAAAAATGATTGAGAAACACATTTTAGATATATTAGAGGATAAGCTACATTTTAACTGGAGACAGTTTGGTTTTAAGAAAGGCTCTTCCACAACTGATGCATGCTTCCTTTTAAAAGAAACTCTAGATCATAATATTTCACTTAAAGATAAGGTCTATAGTCTTTTTATCGATTTTTCTAAGGCTTTTGACAAAGTAAATCACTTTTTATTGGGCAAGATACTTTTAAAGGAAGGACTACCACCTGATATTGTGTATCTATTGGTGCACTGCTTAAGGCATCAAGCAGCGAGGATTGTTTGGGACGGAGATTATGGAAATTATTATAGGCTTGATAAAGGAGTAAGGCAAGGTGGTATTTTGTCACCTCTCTTATTCAAATTATACATAAATGAACTTATAACTAATATATCAAATATGGGCATTGGATGCTGTTTGGGATTTATGCGTGTAAATATCATAGCTTATGCGGATGATATTGTTATTCTTTCAAATAACATGCATGATTTAGAGTTAATATACCAGAATATTGCTAATGCACTTAAAAAATTAAAAAATAGAATTAATAAGGTAAAATCGAAATGTGTAATATTTGATAAAGGCAGATATCCAAATCATGATGATGCCATGAAACTAGGTCAGGATGAATTTCAGATTGTAGATAAATATAAGTATCTTGGACATGTTTTAGAAAGAAATTTGTCGGACATTTTAGATGTTGAGCTGCGATTGCGCAAATTTTATTCACAATTTAATTATGTTTTTAGAAATTTTAAAAAGGTATCAATTAATACTCTTAATTTTTTGTTCAACTCTTATTGTCTCCCAGGCTATGGACTTGAATTGTGGGACTGTAAAGCAATATATAATAGGCAGATTTTTAAAACTTTTGAAGTTGCTTTTAATAATGCATTAAAAAGATTATGCGGTGCCGCTATCTCAACAAGCAGCCATCTGGTGGCTAATTCTCTTAATCAGTTTTTATTGAAACATCATCACTCCCTTTTACTTGCTAGATTTTATTTTAGAATTTTAAACTCACAAAATGTTATTTTAAAATTATCTAAGTTAGCTTTAAAATCAGGAATGCTTTTTAAATCAGTGGATTCTCATTCTAAGGAAAACTATGGCATCAGCCTACATGGTAATGACATAGGCATAGTAAAAGCTCGCATCACATGGGTACAGACTCATGAACCTCACACTGGTCCATGTCTCTTGTAATGAACACCGATTTTAATGTTTATTTTGTTCATTTATGCTCGCAAGTAGTTTTATCACTTCTATATTTTGTAATTTTTAGCCCACCTCATAGTAGAATGTAACTATGATATATATTTGCAAGAATATTTTGCTATGTATGTACATATACGAAATAAAACTGTTTGACTTTGACTTTGACTACTACTACTGCTACTACTGTTACTATTTCTACTACAAATACTACTACAACAACAATTACTACTATACTACTACTACTACTACTACTACTACTACTACTACTACTACTACTACTACTACTACTACTACTACTTCTACTACTACATGTGTTTTCAATATTATTTGCATCCGATATTTAATATATGTTTGTTGCATGTATTACGAAATAAAGTCTATGACGATGATAAAAACTATTACTACTACTACTACTACTACTACTACTACTACTATTTCTACTACTACTACTACTACTACTATGTTTACTATCAACGTGTGTGGTTCGCTTACCGCATTGCCGCTGGAGTTCACCAAGTCTGTTGACATTTATAAACACAAAAGTGATAGAATTGGAGCCAAAATGAAACTGTATTTCTTTCTTGCCGGCGGAAGTTGGGGACACTGAGTGTATGGTCTCTCTCTCTCTCTCTCTCTCTCTCTCTCTCTCTCTCTCTCTCTCTCTCTCTCTCTCTCTCTCTCTCTCTCTCTCTCTCTCTCTCTCTCTCTCTCTCTCTCTCTCTCTCTCTCTTATATATATTAAAAAAAAATATATTATAAAATAAATACATATAGTATATTATATATATATATATATATATATATATATATATATATATGTATCTCATTCTCACTAACTTTATTTCTCTCTCTCTCTCTCTTTTGCATTCCCATTCGTGTTGTGTATGTCTCCTCTCTCGTCTCTTTTCCTCTCCTTTTATTATATTTCACTAGTCCTCCCTCCCCTTTCTCCACACCATTACTCCCTGTCCCCTTGCCCTCTGCTCCCATACATCCTCCTCCGCCTCCTACTCTCTCGCTCTCGGAAAAAAACCGTTTTGGTCAGCGACAGTGCAACTGAGATAAAAATGTGGTGCAATCACTTCAACACATTCTTGTTCCTTTATTTTTCCTCTATTTATCTCTGACTTCGTGCGTTTTTGTGTTGGCTTTCGGTTTTGTCGCTTCAGCATTTATTTTACTTCTGCTGCGACGCAGTATCTTCTCGAGTTCAGTTTATATAATATATATATATATATATATATATATATATATATATATATATATATATATATATATATATATATATATATATATATTTGTTTTTTTTTTGTTTTTTTTTACATTGTGCCTATAGCGCCTGTAGGCAGTGGTGACCCAGGGCTCGGATGGTAGGCTCTGAAGGTTCACTTGAGGGCTCTGATGGTTGGGCCTCGCCCGTGGTGGCGCAGGCAGGATTCTTATAGTGACGCCTGTGGTTAAAGGCTCATGCCGCTCCCCTGTGTCCTCCGATGCACTCGCAATCGAAGGTAGAGTTGATGGGCAGGGCATGTGGGTGTTCTTAGGCCACTCGACGGTGCAGAAAGGTTTTGGGTTTCTTCGGGGATCGAACTCGGGTCACCGAGAACGCCAGTCGGAGACGCTAACCACTCCGCTACCGCCCTATGCATATACGTATATCCTACGCTATATATATATATATATATATATATATATATATATATATATATATATATATATATATATATATATATATATATATATATATATATATATAATTTTCATTTGTTATTTAACTGAATTTTCTCCTATATACAGTTTATCACCTTTACTTCTTATCTGTACGTGAAAGTTTGGGTATCTAGTACTTTGGAATATGCATTTAATTTAATTGTGTTTGCATTTATTTATTTGTTTGCACTTTTTTTTGCAGGAGTTGAAGGGAAGAGTGCAGCCCTGCCTCTGTCACTCTCCTGTTGTAATTGTGTGGGTCGTGGCCGCCCCTTTTCTATACCAGTGAAGCTTATAGGGGGCGTGTGACTCCCTCCCTCTTATCTGTGTCAGCCAGGCGGGGGCCACGTCGACTTTTTAGAGCAAAAAGTGAGGCACTTGAAATGTGACCTCCGCTTCACTACTTAACGACAAATTATATCAATTGCGCTGCAAACCTGACCTCGACCCATTTCCTTTACCAGGTGTGTGAAGGATAAATACTACTACCCCAATTCTGCCCTCGTATTTACCCCCCCCTCCACCCTTCCTTCCTGAGCAAGACCATGAGGCACGCATGTCAGCACCACCAGCACACGAGGGTCACGCAAGTAATCCTCATAATACCGTATATTTATTGCTTCTTTATGGTTCTTTTTTAATCGTGTAGTTGCATAATAACATGGAGGGTGAAGGATATGCAATGAAAAGATGTTCGCTTAGGACAAGATAAGAAATACAGTATTGGGGAGTGAACAAAGAAACTACTGTGGACTAAGGAGGTTATAAAAGATATATTTTATAGTTAAATTACTCATATTTAAGGAGAGAACAGATAAAGTATAGTCGGTATATGAGGGCGAATGATGAAGAAAATGCAATGCCAAGAAAGTGGACACAAGTACAGGTGTGAATCCGATAGGACATTAGAGGATGACGGATAATGTCTTGCCTTTTTAACCCTTTCCCTATACACCCCCTCATTCGACGGCTCGCTCCTTTGCCAACAAAAAGCGTCACCAATCCACGAGGACCTCCCCGAAGGCGATGTCTCGTCATGACCTCCCTCGGCGCCTTCTTTTTACCAGTGGGAGTAATTTTTTGCCCCTCAAGTTTTCTCTTTGCAATAGTCGTTTGGCGGCGCACACCTTCCCTTATCTTCCCCTTCAGAATCCTTTTTTAAACTTCACGTATACAGGCTATTTTTTACTCTGCATAATTTCGTCACACCTGCGTCATAAACAAGTTGGTGTTTTAATTACTTAATTGCCGCGTGTAATCTACCTGGTATCACCTGCTTTAATGGTGTAATTGTTGCCTGGTTGCTCGACGACGTGCTTTTATGTGTTGAGGGTCGTTCTCGGAATGGTGCTTCTGCCCTTGTATTGTAATTATAACTATTTGTCATTTGTTTTGTTTTTGCGCCAAGTATGTCAGGGCGAAGTCAAGTCTTTGTTACTTACTGTAAACAAACACACACACATACACATACATGCACACACACACACACACACACACACACACACACCACACACACACACACACACACACA
>JACEEZ010024208.1:764429-796929 GCA_016584305.1 Chionoecetes opilio
GGTCGGGCGGTGATGATACAAATATGTCTATATAGCTACTGGACGTGTGAGCGTGGTGGCGAGGGCTTGGCGGAGAGGGAAGTCGTCTTTTTTGGGGGTCTGAATGTAATTTTATGGGGTTAAATGCGAGGTAGAAAGGCAAAAAAGGATAGTTATGTCACTTTTTTATATTCTTCCTTTTTTGCGGGAGTCTGAAGGTCAATTTTTGGGGCGAAGTGCGAGCTAGCAAGGCAAAAAAAAGGATAGTAATGTCACTTTTTTATTACAACGAACACCATATTATATCTTATAGAAAAAATATAGAGAGGTTTTATTATATTATTATAGATATCATAATTAGAGGAAGATGATATACTACCGTCAATAACACTATCGTCGCCACTGCACTAGGGCAGGACAAAGGATCAACTCTTTTCTCAGTCAGATTATGTAACTGTATTTTTTTGTTAGAAATTTATTAAAGCCTGGGAAGGTATAATCATTGTTTTGTTTTATACTGAAAATGTACATCAAAAATAATCATAAGTTATGAATATTGTGTTCTTTAATGCATTTTGCAAATTCTAGAAATCTCGCGACCCCCCGGAAGACTTTCGCGACCCCTCGAGGGGTTGCGATCGAGGGGTCGCGACCCCCAGTTTGAGAACCCCTCCGTTAAGGCACACATAGCGCAACCATCCTGGAAGAACACGAACGGCAGGACACTTCCATTCACTGCTTCAAATGTTTACTCAGATTATTATTAGAGAAGCCAAAATAGTACAGCTGATAATCTCTCATATCATAAGAATTGTGCAAATTATGACTAAAGCATGAAATTTCTACCAGTGTTAGTACATGCCATAAGCTTCATTTTCAGATCGAGAGGTAAGGCAGATTTGACCTCTGAGGACCGTGAGAGGTCAATGACCTCAAAGTATCAAAATATTGATGTTTGGCATCATTGGTTAATGGTAAACATGTTTATGATGTACAAACCATGCTTTTGTGTTCCAATAAAAGTGTCTCTGTGGGTACTCCGTAGTGTAGTGGTAGCACGCTCGGCTCACAACCGAGAAGTCCCGGGTTCGATCCCCGGGCGGAGCGAAGAGAGATGGGCGGTCTTCTTAAAACCCGAGCCCCTGTCCACCCAGCAGTGAATGGGTACCGGGTGTTAGCCGGGGATTTGTGACCCGCCTCCCGGAGTGATGGCTTCGGCCAACACTTTGGGGAGGCGGTAGCAAAGTGGTTAGCGTCACCGGGTGGCACTCTCTCAGACCCGAGTTCGATCCCGAGTGAGACCCATAAATCCACTTAAAATCTTTCTGCACCGTAGAGTGGCCTAAGAACACCCACATGCCATGCCCATTAACTTTACCTTCGATTGCGAGTGCATCGGAGGACACAGGGGGGCGGCATGAGCCTCTAATCACAGGCGTCACTATAAAAAACCTGCCTGCGCCACCACGGGCGATGGTCAACCATCACAACCCTCAAGTGAGCCTCCAGGGCTTACCATCCCACCACTGGAGGGCACTGCCTACAGGCGCTATAGGCCAAAATGTAAAAAAAAAAAATAATAATTATAAGCACTAAGGATGAACGCTAAATATAGTTATGGAGACGGGACCATACGAGTGTAGCTCAGGCCCTGTAAAATACAACTAGATGAATACAACTAGATGAATACACACACGCACACACATATACATAATTTTACTCATGTGAAAGTCATTATAAGTTTTCTTGATTACGTTGCGATGATGGTGATACGTAGATGATGATTGGGATGATGATGATAATGAGGATATCAGCCACAACGAGTAGGTAATGTTACCATTGTAATGTTCACGACATGTGCCAAACAACCAAAAGATGGGAGATGGAACATTAAAAGAAAAAGAAAATATAAGAACAATTTGACAGAGACTAATGACATTGACCCTTGCCAAATGACGGCATAATGATGCAATGTGAAAAAAAGTTCATGAATGTAATGATGAAAATGATAAACTACGACAAGACCCCCACCCCCAAAAAATGGTACTCACAACACACACATGCACACGCACACGCACACACACACACACACACACACACACACACACACACACACACACACACACACACACACACACACACACACACACACACACACGAAAACAAAGACGATAGCTGTTGATGGCACCCATTGACCAACGAGGGTGACGACAACGACGACTAGGATTAATGGAGGGAGGAAGAACGAAGAAAACCAATACTCACAAGGGCATATTAATGACATGATCGGCCGGGCGGTTCTGGAGCTTCTGTAAGTCCTTGGAGGTCCACGGGGAAGTCTTGTGGCCCTCGTGGCGGAACGGGATAGCACCGGGGGCGTGGGGGGCAGAGTTATCCAGTAGACGTGTCGATTCTGCGAACTAAGACGTAGAAGAAGATAAGATAAGATTTTCATCCTATCTAGACACTTTGCAAGTACCAACTACAAAGGTTATTGACTATACAAAGCGCCGCCACGTCAGCACGAACTAGGCGGAGACGTAGAAGAACGGATTGAAAAAAGAGAAAGGTGATGAAACTGGTGATGGTTGCAGGGGGTATACCTGATGGTGTTTGGAGCGAGTGTCTTATGGATGGATAACTCATGGCATGGGTCGTGACGTACGGCGTATTATCTAGAGATTCTAGATTATAGTACAAGTGTAGATTCTGCGAATTGAGACGAAGGGGGAAATATAGAAAAAAAGGATTGATGAGATGGATAGATGTGGCGTGGTGTGTGTGTGTTTGTGATATTTTTTTTGGCGGGGAGTGATGAGTCAAATGTATCTTTAGGTTAGGCTAGGGTTCGTGAGTAGGTGGTATCTGGGTACTAGTTTCGAGAGGGCAGTCATTGTAGTACATGCGATGTATAAGGGGAGCGAGTGATGGTTCGGAAAGGTCAGAGAATAACCGAGAAACAACAAGGAGGTGGTAGTGCAGGTTGTAAGAAGGATGAGGTGAACGTATATGAGAAGGATGAGGATGAGGTGTTGAGTTTAGAACAAAAGGGGTTGTTAGGCTTGAGTAAAGATATGCTGTGGTTGGGAATTAAGCGGCTGGATAGAGGGAAGAAGGAGCATGGATGTGAGTAGGGTTTATGTGGTCCTGGGGATAAATGCAGCGGTAGAAGGAAGTCACAAAGGCCACCCCGTTTGGCCCAGAAGGGTACACACTCAGAAATAAGGGGTATATTAAGGGTAGAATTGTTACATCGCACCATCACTACCCTTTTTATACCCTATGTCCAGGCTGGAGGGTAGATGCTGCTGATTATACCCTTCATCTACCCTTTATCTACCCTTTTTAGACGAGAGGGTTGAGAAAGGGTATATTTGGGGTTGGAAAAGGGTATATTTAGGGTTACAAAAGGGTATATTTGTAAGGGTAGAAAAAGGGTAGCAGTATTTCATCACTACAAACACCCTTTTCCTACCCTTTTCTTACCCTTCTTTTCTAAGAGTGTAGTATTTATGTGGTCCTGGGGATAAATGGAAAACGACTGGTATATGCATTCTATTGTAGATGAGGCTGAATGTGATAGTAATAATGATAATTGAATAATGATAATGATAAATATTACATATGTATCACATAGTAGCAAGTATTTAAAGGAGATATAGAAAGGTTTATGCAAGAGTCTCAAAGAAAAAAAAGACTAATACTGATAGTAAGAAAACTTAGAACGGCTTTATGGTCCTTTGTATTATTAATGTCTGAACTTGAAAGTTCATGTGCGTCGTCATATGGTATAAGAACATAAGACAATAAGGAAGCTACACGAGGCCGTGAGACCTACACGTGGTAGTTCCGTATCATGCTGAGACTTGCTATTACTACTCCTATGAAAAAAAAACCTGTTGCAGTGACGTAGCTACGGGGGGGAAGGGGAATCTGGTGTCCACCCACTGGCCATGGCTACCATATTCTACATATATTATACTCTAATACCCACCACTGATCTGATCTTAGAATATGCCCTTATAGCTGCCCTTCTATATGGCAACAGAATGCACCTGAGCTCCGCATGCCTACTGCCCCCCCCCCTCCCCCCCATTAATAGATACCTTGCCACGCCACTGATAACTAAACAATTCAGTCCTTTAACAACCCACAAGCTACGTAGAAAAAAAAGAAGGAAAAAAAAAGAAGATATCCTACCCACAATCCTCTGCAACGCTGTTAACGAGTTCGAAACACTAACGAACCCTATCAATATACACTTTAAAATAAATGCTACAAAACTATGTCAACACTATTACTAACTCACATTTACTAACATTTAAGACTTAGAAACGTTACAGGGCAAAAATTATTGGTCAAAGGTTAACAGGTAAGGGCGAAGGAGGGAAATATGGGAAAGGTTTAGTGTTTCAAAGCAGTGTTGAGTTTCTTGAGTAGTCCAGTATACGAGCGACAGTCGAGAGTGAGCCGGTGAGGGGGCAGGACGTGTGTGCAAGCATCTGGGAGGAGGAAGGGGATGATTTCTGGCCAAACAACGCTTTGTTTTGCTGTTTTTCTCCATATATCTGCAGCGTACATTATGGTAAGTAGAGAGAAAGGGAGGGAGTAGGAGAGAGAGTGAGAGGAAGAATGAATGGGCAGTGGCGGATCTAGGGGGTGGGCCACGGCCTCCCCTGAAATCTTATTGGCCACCCAAGATCTGAGTCAGAGGTCTAATGAAAATTCAACCATTTTTTTTAATGGCTATGCCATCCATGGCTACCCACCTAGATATGGCCAACCTTGGCCACCCAAGGCAAAACTTCCTGGCGGCGCTACTGTGAGTGGGAGAGGAAGGGAGAGCTTACGTGTAATTTGAGGTTTAGTCCTCCCTGTAAAGTAATGGTTGTTGTCTCGTTATCTTTCTACCTTATATAACGTCAGATCAGCTGTAGCCATGTCTGGCAACCCCCCCCCCCTTTTTTTGCATTAAATCAATCAATCAGCTATAGCCAGTGTCGCCAGGCGGCATATATTACGAATTATAGCATCACTACTGCTTTTTATGTGTCACTGAAGATGATACACGATAGTTTATAATCATGAATGTACATTGCATAATCTACCCTGTTTCCGCGTTGTTTTAAGCTTTGTATCTGCAAGTATAGACGGTTTCAAATTTACCTATTCTTTTTTATTTCGGGCGACGACAACGGCGGGAGGACACTAAACATAAACACTAGATGGCGACCTTAGTGTAGCCCGTTACCAACGTCGCAACTCTGTTTTATTTTTGCAGTTTGTTCATTTATAGCCATATTATGACACAGATGAAGACACAAAATGACACAGACTCTCCAGATAGCCCCTTCTAACTTTCCTGAAATCATGGATGTAAAAATGTAAGTATTAACGCCACCACACGTCTGTTGTCAGAAAAAAAACGTTGTCCCGGCGACTTTAGTGTTTTCTACGGTCGAGTCGAAAGGGATCACTGTTATACTCTACATTTCACCATGGCAACATATAGGGAAGTGCTACATTTTGAGGAGGAAGGTTTTTTCACTACAAGTATAACGGTGAAGGATGACACAGTTCGTCTCCGCATAAATATTAAATAATTATTTTGTTGAATGATATTTTTTATGTTCCGAATACGTATAAGACATAGAGAGAGAGAGAGAGAGAGAGAGAGAGAGAGAGAGAGAGAGAGAGAGAGAGAGAGAGAGAGAGAGAGAGAGAGAGAAGAAAAAAAAATGGAGGGAAAGGAAGGAAAGACAGTGACAAGAATGTGACTTATATGACGGAACATTAGTAGTAGTAGCGCTGATGGATGAATGTTAGAAAGGAAGACAAACACTTGGCTCATAAAACTAGTCTTAAAAAAATACTTACATGCGCTTACTAATAAGTCACTTCGTTAAAGTAGTCTTTTCCAACCTGCTGTTAAACTAAAGTCGCCGGGACAACGTTTTTTTTCTGATAACAGACGTCTGGTGGCGTTAATACTTACATTTTTACATCCATGATTTCAGGAAAGTTAGAAGGGGCTATCTGGAGAGTCTGTGTCATTTTGTGTCTTCATCTGTGTCATAATATGGCTATAATGAACAAACTGCAAAAAATAAAACAGAGTTGCGACGTTGTAACGGCTACACTAAGGTCGCCATCTAGTGTTATGTTTAGTGTCCTCCCGCCGTTGTCGTCGCCGGAAATAAAAAAGAGTAGGTAAATTTGAAAACCGTCTATACTTGCAGATACAAAGCTTAAAACAACGCGGAAACAGGGTATGATTATGCAATGTACATTCATGATTATAAACTATACGTGTATGCTCTTTCAGTGACACATAAAAACAGTAGTGATGATATAATTTCGTATATAATGCCGCCTGGCGACATGAGTGCAGGTTGGCAACTATACTGTTATCTACGGTAGAGTCCCAGACTAGATTGAGGCCAAACTCCCAGATCATTCTCCTTCATTCATCTTATACTGTTTCCACCTTCCTTCTCTCTCTCTCTCTCTCTCTCTCTCTCTCTCTCTCTCCTCTCTCTCTCTCTCTCTCTCTCTCTCTCTCTCTCCTCTCTCTCTCTCTCTCTCTCTCTCTCTCTCTCTCTCTCCTCTCTCTCTCTCTTTTGTTTGCTATCTCTCTACAAATATATTATTTAAATCAAGTCACGCACAATATCTGCCCACAAAAGTAGCAAGTTACCCGTAACTATTGTGTGTGGGCGTCTGAGTATAAGCCCCTCCCACACCCCCGCTCTCACCGCGCGCTGATTGGTCCCAATTTCCCCTGATCCCGTATAGCAATAGACTTCGGCAATATGCCACCCGGGGACGCTAATTACTTGCTACCGCCTCTCCTAGACTGCACCCCCCCCCCCCATACACCGCTGTACCCCCCCAAGGTACCCCCCCCCCCATTGATAGATACCTATACTCTATTCAGTTTGGCAAGGACACTTAAGCCCCGTCCACACTGTGCCTCATGCGTAGATACACGAGGCAGGTGGATGTGTTGAAATACCACCCGCGCGTCCAGACTGTGCCTCACCGCCATGGCAGGGAGGCGACGCTCCGTCACAAGATTGATTGATGTTCATTTCAATTTTTGACCCCCTAAATATTTTTGCATTGAGACGTATCATATACCGTCAGAATCGGAAAAGTGTGTTGCTCCCGAGACAGTAAATAAAAATGCAATGCAAGCAAAGTTAAATGAATAACAAGGAGTTGAATAAAAAAAGGTGAGAGAGGAAAAAAAATGTATGCACTATTTCGCTTTGGTATCATTATCTTATTCTTGCTATAGTATACTGTAATTTATTTATATTCATGACACGCAGTAATGTCTCGTGAAGATGATGGTATGTTCAGTCTTCCTAAATATCATCTTATTCATCTGGTAGTTTGATAATACCATCACTGGGGCAGCACTGGGGAACTACAACACGTCCCTCGAATCGGGAAGGGTTGGATTCGCTCCGCACGACGCGCGCGGTGTTGAAAACCTCGATTTTCAACACCGCCAGCCTCACCGCCAGCCTCATGAGCCCTGGTGTGGACAGGCCTTTTCAATAGCTCAGTCCCGGCAACTCCACTTCTCCCGGCGCGGCGATCAACTGTTTTAGACTGACAAGTTTTACAGTATTGTCATTTTTGACCACCTACATATTGTTGCATTGGTACGTGTCATATATCATCAGAATGGGAAAAGTGGGCTGATTCTGAGATCGTGAATAAACTAGCAAAATTACAGGAATAATAGGAAGTTGAAGAAACAAAATGACAACAAATATTTATGCATCATTTTATTTTGCTCCCATTATCTTATTTTAGGTTATTATATATGTATAGCTTACTGTAATTCATTTATATTCATGTTATGACGTAATGTTTAGTGAAGATAATGGTAGGTTCAGTTTTTCTAGATATTATCTGGTAGTTTGATGATGCCGTGTAAGAGTACAATAGGTCACGTGGTCTTCTAGAGTGATAGCAGGTAAAAGGCGACCGGAAGTGGCTCGGCCGTGATACTCGCGGCCACAAAGAGTGCTCTGGCCCACACGACATATTTTACTCCTTCACGGTAATATCAAACTATCAGATAATATTAAGAAAGCTATCACATCACATAAATATCACATAAATACATCATCTTCACGTGACATTACTTCATAATCATGAATATAAATTAATTACAATAAGCTATACCTATAGAATAAGAAGATTGTAAAAAGATAAGATAATGGGAGCAAGATAAAATGGCGCATAAACATTTTCTCATTTTATTTTTCTTCAACTCCCTATTATTCCTGTATTTCTGCTTGCATAAAACTTTCATTCACGGTCTCAGAATCAGCACACTTTTCCGATCATGATTGATGAGAAAACAACGGCAGATACCCAGAATTACCGGCGCGTATATCAGCGCGCCGGTAATTCTGGGTATCTGCCGTTGTTTTCTTGTTGATCCTCCTCCTCCTCCTCCTCCTCCTCCTCCTCGCTGTCTTCCTATTCTTCTTTCTCCTCCTCTAACATTCATTTTATCAATAGTACGTTGTCAATTACGTAATCTCCCGTTTTTCCGCCGTGCGACGTTATCCGGCGCCAGCAAGTCGGCTGTATTAAAGCACACTCCGTCCATGTCATGTATTGTCCGGCGAACATTCTCCGGAAGTTGGACGAAGGCTGGGCCATTGGGCGCTGCTGAATGTTGAATGGATGGGGATGAAAGGTGGATGTAGGTAGTGTTAAGTAACAGGAACTACCTCGTGTAGGTCTCACGGCCTCTTGTAGCTTCCTTATTTTCTTATGTTCTTATGTTCTTATGATGGTATATGACACATGCCAATGCAAAAATAATTAGGTGGTCAAAAATGACAACAATGTAAAATTTGTCAGTCTAACAGTGGATCGCCACGCCGGGGAGCATATTCCCGAACTCTATGAGAGTATGTGGTTTCCGAGTGAAGACGCTTGGATGTAGCTCCGAAACTAACCATAGGAATTTCTCGAAAATACCCTCATTGTGATTCCAACCAAAAAGTTACCTTCAAAAATCACGGGATAATTTATAGTTTTACCCAACCAACGATTTTCTGATGCGCTTTATGTTTTTCTGGTGTGTTTTTATGTGTTTTGAATGAATCTGCTAACCGTTCCTGTCGCAATTTTTTTTTTTTTTTTTTTTTTTTCAGGTAAAGGTTAGTTTTTGTGTTTTATTGTTTTTTAAAAAGTTAGGTAAAGGTTAGGTTAGGTATAGGTTAGGTTAGGTTTAGGTTCATTTTTTTTTTTTTTATGACATTTTTGCAAAAAAAAAAAAAAAAAAAAAAAAATTGCGACAGAAACGGTTAGCAGATTCATTCAAAATACATAAAAACACACCAGAAAAACATAAGGCGCATCAGAATATCGTTGGTTGGGTGAAACTATAAATTAACCAAATCACGAAAGCTAACCTATCGTAACCTAACCTGACGTGTTCAAGAGGAAACGCGACATAGTGTTCCAGAAAACGGGAATATGCCGCCGGGGAAAGTGGAGCTGCCGGTGTCGCTTTCCCAGCAGTATGTGTATTCGATGCAGTCCGGCTTTCTTTACCAACAAAAGGAGGCGCAAACTGCGCATGCCCGGAGGCGAAAGTTTACTAACAAAGACTTGTTGATCAATTCACATGCGTCCTCCGAGAACATCCTTGCAGCCCTAATCAACAACAACAACAACAACAACAACAACAACAACATGGCTGGAGTTTTACAGAAAAGATTGGCCCAATATAGGGATGAAATAGGCCCTTTACATAATTTTGTGTTGAATGAACAATTTCCACCGAACACGAATCCACACACATCCACATCCAAACACATTCACCGTACACGGTATCGTGTTTAATGAGATCCGGCTTTGTTGATCCATTGTAAGTAAGCATTCGCCTCCGCGCTTGTGCAGTTCGCGCCCCTTTTTGTTGGTAAACAAAGCCGGACTACACCGAATACACAGACTGCTGGGAACGCGACACCGAGACTAAGCTATCGTGAGTATCCTTGCCAAACTGAATAGAGTATAGCTACACCCACGGATGGCTACGCCACTGCACTGTTGCCGCCACCACTAATATGACGTCTACAACTCTTCCACCAATGCCTCTTTGGCTGTTAGACTTGGAGTTTCAAAACATTTACCACTCGTACACACTCACTCTTCTCTTTCTCTCTCTTGAGAGAGGGATAATTTTTATTTTACTTTTAAAAATGTGTGTCATTCATTTCATTCACCCACGTTCTTGTCCACGCGAGTCGGGCTCGCGATTGCCAGTTTTTCCCTCCCGGAAAAAGCTTGAAGCTCATAGTGACCGATCTTAGGGCAATGCTGGGACCTCACACATCACACACCCTATCCTCGTGTTCAAGGGGGACAATAAGTGCCCACATTTGTCACAGAAAAATATCCGGGAGCGAACGGGGACTCGCATCGACGAACCAAAGTATGGCGCGCCAAGGCCTTATCCACTAGACCAGCCAGCTGGTCCAGTGTGTGTGTTATGTGTGTGTGTGTGTGAGTGCCATCTTTTGTCCTTGGACCTTGTCATGGCCACATGAAATATGCGTGTCTATTTCACGCTTCTTCTGTTAAGTATCCCTGAACATCTTGCTAAATGCCTCCCATACATAAGAACATAAGAAAGTAAGGAAGCTACAAGAGGCCGTGAGACCTACACGAGGTAGTTCCTTTTACTTAACTCTACCTATATCGACCTCTCTTCCCCATCCATGAATTTATCCAGACTCCTTTTAAAGACCCAATAGTACAATATCAAACCTAATGACAGCGGAACGAAAAGAATGCGTCCTCCCTCTACCACTTTCCACACCTATGCCTCTGTTTCTCGCAATCTTCCTATTGAATTTCTATATTCCCGGTATTCCGCCGTCAGATTGACGGCAGATAGGTAGTACTACTACTACTATTACTACCTGTGTCCCAGAACTCTCGGTTCGGCGTGGCCGGCGTTGGCATTATGATATGCCGAATGAGGAGAAAAATTGGACAAAGGTTTGAACAACGCAACCTGATTACTTTCCTGCACACGCTAATGCGGCCCTAAAGTCTCCTCAATATTTACAGTGCGCTGCATCTTTGTTGCAAGCGACTCTTATGTGTTTAGAAGTTGTAGTCTGCTTAAGCCATGTATTACTTATGACTACTGTTACTACCACTACTACTACTACTGCTACTATAATTACGGTAGTCTATAGTCTACATATATACGGTAGAATATAAACTACTATACTACTACTACTATTACTTCTTCTATACTACTAATATACTACTGCTACCTCTGCTCTGCCCATCACTACTACTACTACCACTACCTCTACCACTAAAGCTTTTATCTCAACTACTGCAACTACTATTAACATAGCTGTTACTGCTGCTGTTGCTGCTATATTAATATTACTGATAATGATGATAATAACAATAATATTGTTATTATCATTATTATTGTTATTATTATTATCAATATTATTATTACTATTTCGATAATTAGCACTAATAATAAATATTGTTATCGTTCTTAGCATTGTCATATAATGATTATTGTTGTTTTTGTTGTGTCAAGCGCAGGCATTTTTTAGTGATTATTTGGTGTGAGGTTTCATTGGGCGGCAGGTGTGCGGGAGAGTGACATAGGGACAGGGGCGTGAGGTAATGCCATTTAGAGCACAAGGTAGGGGAGGTGTTTGTGGGCATAGTCGCGCGAGTTAAAAGACTCAGGAAGTGTGGAATAGTGAACCAGGCTGTGTATGGGTAAGTATTTGACACTCCTGCAGCAGATGTGTTACTCACCTCGTCTCGTCGTTTTCGTGTCGGGAGAGCATTCTGGTAGAGTCGTGTATAGACGTCCTTGCCTCCGTTCTGTTGGTGGTGTCGTTGAGGCTCTGGGGCGGGTGCTCGGGGGATGATGCTGGTGAGACCCGCTTCTTTCTCCTTAGTCTTCGAGGGAATCGCTTTCGGTTTCTGTTTGAGTTCTGGCCTTCTAGAGACGAGAGCCGCATGTTCGATCCTCCGGTTGTTGTGAAGGCGGTCGAATACGTCCCCGATGCTCTGTTTCGGCCCCGATGACGCCAGCAAGGGGGCAGTGACCCCAGTTCCTGTTTCTGCGTGACGGTCGTGAAAGTGCTCCTTCTCCTTTTGTGCGTGGTTTTTTGCGCCGTTTCGCTGGGAGTCGCTGCCCCCGTCCTTGTGGGTCCCGCGCGTCGCCTGATATTCTGAGGTGAGACTCTCCAGGTTTTTTGGCACAATTCCGCTGGCGATAATGATGGGCGGGCTGTTACGGTACTCGTCCAGCTTATCGAGGATGGTGTTGCGGGGTTCCTCCTTCCGTGCTGACCGTGGCTCTGTCTTTTTGAGGATGCCGTGTCTAGGTTGCTGGTTTTTTATTCGCACCGTCTGCGCGCCGCGGCTTTCCTTTACTCTTGTATGCTGCGATATGTCGTTATAGTCGTCTTCGTAGTAGTAGTCATCGTCCTCGTAGTCACGCGTGTTTATTCTCCCTAAGGAGTTGCGACGTTGCAGGACGGGCCGCGGCGGGTCCCGTGGTAAATAGTCTTCGTACTCCCGAGGCTCACGGTAATAAGTATCATTCGAAGGTCTTACTGCCAGCGGTGTGATCTTGTGCCACAGACTAGTAGAAGATTTATTAGAGGATTTATTGGAGGTTAAACGGTCAAAGATGCCACCATTGCCTTGGTCACGGAGAGCCATGGGCCGACTCATGTCGGCGGCATTCTTAGACACAGCCAGCGACACAGTAGACAAAGTGGACTCTGGGACCTCCACGGCTGACAGGGACGAAACTCTGGGAGCCACATGGTAGGGCATGACGCCTTGGCCCTGTGGTGTAGGTAAGAATATTCTGTCACCTGCGTTAGTCCTCGCTGACTCCTCTAAAGCCTTCACGAGAACATCTCCTCGCAGAAAAGATGCATGGGGTGGTGGGTGGTCAGGTGCATGTGGGAGGCCTCTGTCACGGATGTTTCCAGCTGTGGCAGTTCCATAGTCACTGTGAGTGGTTGGCCTCAGAGGGTCGTGTGAAATGGCTGTCTTAACACTGTTGCTTGCTCCTGCATCGTCCTGTCTTAGGGGCTGAGCCTCGTGAGGGTCACCGCCAGCATTGTTCACACCGCTTCCGCTCAGCGCCGCACGTGAGAGAACACTGGTGGGCGTTGGGACTTTGCCGCCACTATCCTTCACGCTCGTCGTGCTGCCCGCCACACCGTCCTTGGTTATTGATTGGTCCGCCGTGGCCTGCTTGCCGCTCTCTGGTTGGCTATCATATATCTGAGTAACTTGTTGTGGGCTTTGATTGGCTGCGAGCGAAGCAGTTAATGGCTTTATCTCTTGTGAATGACTCTTATATGCCGTTTGATTATCTTTTGTATTAACCTCCTCATTGGCCTCTTGAGTGCGAGCATTCGATTCTGGCTTCTGGCTTCGAGAACTTAAGAAATTTTGTTCTGCCATGCTTGCCAGCAGGGAGCGACCTTCTTGTGTATCCTGTTTTGGTAGCTGCTGGGAGTCGGGTTCTTTCATGTGGCCTTCATGTGATGCTACTGTTACCGTTGTGTGCTTGCTGCCGGTGGTGTCCTGTTTGGGAGTCTGTGGCCTTGATGAGTTGTTTTTAAAGGACAGCGGGACACCCACAAGTAGGGGGTCGTTTTGCGACACAGACTCTTCTTCTTGAGTGGGCTGTAAGGGTGACCCGTCTCTGAGGTCTGGTGTCTGGCTCAGCACCCTATACTTGGAGGCGTGATCAGGTATGGCCGGACCTTTATCCTCCTCACGTTCATTCAAAGGTTCAGTTTTGTTACCTGACACATGTTTCTTAATAAGCCTTTGGTACAATTTTGATACATTCTTTTCTTGATTTTGCCTGTCCTGCGCCGCTGTTAACTTGGACCAACGACTCCCTGAGGATGAATGAGACATGCCTGGCCTCGGTGCCGCAGAGGGAGGCAAGCCATGATCAGCTTGTAGGGGATTTTGAACAGACGATTCCTTGATGGAGATCCTTGATGACTTTATAGAATCTCTATTTCTGGAGGTGGATCTAGAGCCCCGACCTTCCTCTACTGCCGCCAATTGGCTCTTTTTATCTGTCTTGGTATTAGATGGTCTCTCCTTAGAGGTGGGCCTGCTTGGGAGGCCTGCCTTCGAGCCTCTCTCTATTGAGCTAGGTCTACTGGGGTTCTTGCCTCTGTCTCTTGAAGTAGGCCTGCCTGAACCCATGGCCCTCTCCCTTGAGGTTGGCCTACTGGAAGCCATGGCTCTTTCTCTTGAAGTAGACCTACTTGAATTTATAATTCTGGTTTTTGAGTTAGGCCTACTAGAACTCATGCTGCTACTCTTCGAAGTAGGTCTGCTCGAGCTCATGCTCCTATCTTTAGAAGTAGGCCGATTGGAGGTCACGGCACTATCCTTTGATTGAGGCCTCCTTGAGCCTCTCTCCTTTGAATCTGGTCTTTTTGGTATCACAGCGCTGCCAATGGGTGGAGGCCTGCCTGGGGTTTCCACTATATTGCTGGACCTCGGTCTGGTGGAGGTCTTAGCTCCGCTGATGAGGACGTTGTTTTCAGTGTGGCTAAAGCCTTCAACTTCGGACCCCAATGAAGCCTTATTATTCCCATGTAGCATGGCGTCAGCTCCTTCATCAGCTGCCGACAGAATGGATGCCTTACCATCTTCAACTGTATACACTTTATCCTTGTGGTGTGTGTCGCCCTTATTTGCTGGCTCTATTTCGTTGTTAGCTACATTAGGCGTCATCTGTGTATCGTTTTCGTGTTTTCCTTGCACTATATCCTTGTTCTGCACCGCCAGCTGCACTACCTCCTCCATTGTCTTCACCCTGTCTGGCACGATTGTCTTTCCTTGCTCGGGTGCATGTTGAGGGGGTGTGGTTATGTGAGGAGGTGGCGTGTGGACACCTGCGGCTGTGACCTCGTGCACCACGTGTCCATGGACCATGCCAGACCTAATAATAGAAAGAGAGAGAATGTTACCATCGTGAAATTTATGCATGGAACTCCTTCGAGACATTCTTTGTCTCTGTGTGCAAGGACATAATTTTTTATATCAATGCCACAGATCACATAACTGCTTTAGTGGGTGAAAAGTGCATGGAGTGAGGAGGATGGAGGGTGGAAGGTGAGGGGGGACAATCTCTCGCGTATATCACGGCAAACTAACCAACCAGTTATTAATAACTCATACATGGTCAATAAGTCGCCTGGTCTTCATAACCACAACGTAACTGTTTGATATTCTTTAGACAAATTACCTTTCATAACGATTGCACATGTTCTTGTTTATAATGACGTTCAGCTCTTGTATAAACACTAACAAAAAAGAAGGGAGTAGATTAATGGGGTGGATTCGGAAACAAGCATGGTTCGTATGAAGAGTTAGTTATACAGTATTGTTGTCTAAATGCGAGGGAAATATGTAGTAGTACTGCCGATATATACGTAGTGAACGTTTTCTTCTTTGACTACTAAAGAAGAAGAAAACGGGTATATTCATGCTGGACTTAAATATAATGTGGGGGAAAGGCGTTTTCTCACACAAGCACGCACGCGCACGCACGCACGCACGCACGCACGCACGCACGCACGCACGCACGCACGCACGCACGCACACCGTAGTGTAAGGGCTAGCACGCTCGGCTCACAACCGAGAAGTCCCGGGTTCGATCCCCGGGCGGAGCGAAGACAGACGGGCGGTCTTCTTAAAAAACCCGACCCTCTGTCCACCCAGCAGTGAATGGGTACCGGGTGTTAGCCGGGGGTTTGTTACCCCCCTCCCGGAGTGGTGGCTTCGGCCAGCATTAAGAATTAAGGATGAATGATAAAATAAATGTTGATATGGAGACGGGGCCATACGAGCGTTGCTCAGGCCCTGTAAAATACAACTAGATGAATACAACTAGACAACTAGATGAATACACACACACACAGTACAAGCTACCCACTATACACACCAATATAACATAACAAACCGAAATATACTCAAATAAAGATTTGTTTGATCAGAATATAATGTTGAAGGTAAACATCCCGTGAAACAAACACTCAGGACAAGCAAGCTAGTCTAAAATGAAGGACAGAAGTGATGGCAGACATGCACGAATTATACTTCATTTTATATTTATCGCCGAAACGTCAAGGCCAACCATGTGGAGGGAGAAAGAGAGGGAGAGTGGAAGAGTAGAGTGAGAGTGCAGTGTGTGCATGGAAAGGACGTTGAGGAAAGGGATAGCAGTCTGTGGGGTAATTTATAATTTTATTTTTTAGGTACCTATTTTGTTTTTCATTTTTTTGTGGGGGTCTAAACTAGAGAGTTCAGCATGTAGGAAAAGAGAGAGAGAGAGAGAGGAGAGAGAGGAGAGAGAGAGAGAGAAGAGAGGGAGAGAGAGAGAGAGAGAGAGAGAGAGAGAGAGAGAGAGAGAGAGAGAGAGAGAGAGAGGAGAGAGAGAGAGAGAGAGGAAGGGAAGAGAAGAGAGAGAGAGAGAGAGAGAAGAGAGAGATAGGGAAAAGCTCGGCAACAGTGTGATAAATATTAACGAACAGAGAGAGAGAGAGAGAGAGAGAGAGAGAGAGAGAGAGAGAGAGAGAGAGAGAGAGAGAGAGAGAGAGAGAGAGAGAGAGAGAGAGAGAGAGGAGAGAGAGAGAGAGAGAGAGAGAGAGAGAGGAGAGAGAGAGAGAGAGAGGAGAGAGAGAGAGAGAGAGAGAGAGAGAGAGAGAGAGAGAGAGAGAGAGAGAGAGAGAGAGAGAGAGAGAGAGAGAGAGAGAGAGAGAGAGAGAGAGAGAGAGAGAGAGAGAGAGAGAGAGAGAGAGAGAGACGAGAGAGAGAGAGAGAGAGGAGAGAGAGAGAGGAGAGAGAGAGAGAGAGAGAGAGAGAGAGAGAGAGAGAGAGAGAGAGAGAGAGAGAGAGAGAGAGGAGAGAGAGAGAGAGAGAGAGAGAGAGAGAGGAGAGAGAGAGAGAGAGAGAAGAGAGAGAGGAGAGAGAGAGAGAGAGAGAGAGAGAGAGAGAGAGAGAGAGAGAGAGAGAGAGAGAGAGAGAGAGAGAGAGAGACTCATGGTGGGTTAATATAAGGGATGCATGACGAGTTGCTGTTAACTACCTACCTACCTACTACTACTACTTAATTAACTCACTACTACCCCTTACACAATTGCCACCACCATTACTACCATTATTACAACTAATATTGATAATAATAGTAATGATAATAATGATAATGATAATAATAATGCTAGTAATTATATTAATGGTAATTATAATGATAATATTTTTATCGGAATCATTATTGTTTATTGCTATAATTATGGTTATTACTATGATTACTACTACTACTACTACTAGTACTACTACTACTATTGCTACTACTACGACTACTACTACTACTACTACTTCTTATTTTTCTTAACTCACTTCTACCACCAACACTACTACCACCGCCATTACTACTACTGCTACTAGTAATAATAGTAATACTAATAATGAAAATTATAATAATAATATTAATGATAATTATAATATTAATGATAATTATAATAGTGATAACTATAATGATAATTATAATTATAATGATAATTATAATTATAATGATAAAGATATATAAGATAAATATATTTAATCGTCATCACTATCATTATTGTTTTTGCTATAATTATGGTTATTACTACTACTATTACTACTACTATTAGTCTACTACTACTATTTTTATTGTACATCTGCATATATATCTTCATCTTTTTTCTATTTTTTTTTAAATTTGTTATTCTTCTTCCTCTTTTCTTCTTCTTTTTTATCATCATGTTAACTTTTTCATTAATTCTTAATTTATCATTTTTTTTTCTTTATAGCGTCAGTAGTAATAGTTGCAGTAGTAACTGTAGTTAATGTACTAGTAATAGTAGTAATAGTAGTAGTAGTAAAAGTTATAAAAGTAGTTATACAAATAATGATAACAATAATGATAATGCCATTGATGATAGTTGTAATTGTAGCAGGAGCAATGATATACTACATGTTCATAGACAACTAACTAAAGTAACAACATAAATATCCTGAAATCCGCAAAAAGAACAGGAACAATATAATCACTATTTGAATATTATACATAATATGTGTTAAGCCCCACTCTGAAGGAGAGGGGGCTCAACGGGGGGTGATGCTCCTGTTAGCGGACCCTCCACCCGCTACGGTTCTATCCAATCGGTCGCTGACGTGGCATGACAACTAATCCTCAGCACCCCTACCTGTAGGGTGCCAGGTTGGGCATATCTCCATGTACTATATGTACTTACTTTTCACATTAACCGGGGCAGTGCCCCCTCGCGTCGAAGATACGGGTAGCTTGCCTCCCCAGGCTGGTAAAAGCCCCGGCATTGCCGGGGGGGGAGACCCTCCCTGTCCCCCCCGAGGTCCCTGGCTTGCTACAGTTCCCGCGGGGGCATCCTTAATCGCCCGCCCTGTCATGCACTGTATAATTAATACATCACCTTCTGCTGCGTAGCCTCCTGTTAGACCTATGGTACTCAAGGGATCCTAAGGCCCTGCTGCGTGTGTCTCGTAATGCCCCGGGGTCCCAGGGGGAACCCAGGGGAAGCCACAGGGGCAGGTGTCTAGCAGAGCGTCGTAGCAGCGTAGAGTTTCACCTCCGCCCCTAGCCCCGCCGCGGGTGTCTCGCGCAATGCCCCATGGTACCCGGAGGGCCCTGAAGAGAAGCCACAGGTGAGAAGCCACAGGGGCAGGTAGTATTGCAGGACGTCGTTGCACCGTAGAGTTGCACGTGCCCGCCCCGTGGGGCAAAGCGGGGCGCTCCTTTGTCGCCCCGCTGCGGCCCCGTGATCCCCGGGGGCCCAGGAGAGAAGCCACAGGGGCAGGTAGTGTTGCAGGACGTCGTGGCACCGTAGAGTTGCACGTACCCGCCCCGTGGGGCAAAGCGGGGCGCTCCTTTGTCGCCCCGCTGCGGCCCTGGGATCTCAGGGGGACCCAGGCGGAACCACAGGGGCAAAGCAGGGGCAGGTGCTCTTGCAGGACGTCGGGGCACCATAGAGTTGAGTTGCACCTGCCCCGGGGGACAAAGCGGAGCGGCGGGCGTTGGGGCGTCGAATTAGGGCGTGGCGTGTGTGGGCGCGACAGAGTGGGACTCAGCTACCTACCTGAGCACGCGCGCCGCCGTCGGTATAACTCGCTCACTGCCCTAAGACAAGACACTAGTCTCATGGTCACGTATCACCGCGCGCCGCGAGGCAGGTCTGCCCACACTCAAAGCTAGAAAGATTCTCCTTCCTTCTTGTGTTCAGGGAGGCAGCGAGGCGTGTGTTGGTGGCTACAGGGCAAAGGTTATATCAGTCTGACAGTTATGAAGTGAAGGGTGTAAGGTGACGGCGTGAGTTGATTCCCGGCCGCTGGCAATTCTGCTGGGTCAGCACTCTTCTTATTCCTTCTCCTCGCCTTCTCTCTCTCTCACTCCTTCTTCCTGCTCCTCCTCACTCCTTCCTCCTACTCCTCCTCACTCCTTCCTCCTACTCCTCCTCACTCCTTCCTCCTTCTCGTGGACGCTCATCTGCTGAATACCTAGTGTCAGCGAAACTGGAGGTGGCCTCCTTGCTCACCCCTCGCGGGCTGATAAGGATAAGTTGTGTAAGCAAAACATTGTCGCCTCTCTCTCTACCACTACCGTTATCAGAGATTCTCTCTCTTCCCTTATTCTCTTCTTCTATTCCCTTATTTATCCTCCTCTCCTTTCCTATTCCTCGTTCCTCTGTCCTTCGGAGCCCTCACAGTATGAATGACAATGATGGTGATGATGGTAATAATGATGATAAAAGTAGTACTCATTATAACCCTGTAAATAAATGTATGTCAAGGCGTGTATGTGACATTACATCATCGACTACCACTTACACAATACACAACCCCTAGTACTGCGTGTAAGAGTCCTGTATCGAGCGTGACGTGAGGACGTACAATCTTTACCAACCAAGATAGACTAGTAAAATACCCAAGACGATCACACACACACACACACACACACACACACACACACACACACACACACCACACACACACACCATGACATATTACATTTTCTCATGGGTATCATAATATTTGCAGTTTTTATATTATATATATTGTCATAGTGAAGGAAGAAATCCACCTCACCACCACCAAGCCACTCAGTACTTCACGAGGCAAGCGTCGTAATAGTAGTGGAGTCAAGGTTACGAAGGAGGGAGGAATTTTCTACTGACTAAGAACAGTGGAGGGCGGGAGGTGAGGAGAAGAGTGACGACGCACGCAGGGGTAATGAGTCACGCAAAGAGAGAATCAGTTATTTAGAAAATTTCTGAATTTTTTATTATTTTATTCCTTCATGTGTTTCGCATAGCACCGAATCACATGCTTTACTACTTCTGTTTTAATGGCCTTGCGTTCGACTGCACGACTTGAACTTTGAACTTTTCACACACAATGCACTGCAGTATACATTTTTTTTTAAATTCTTTCATGCCTTTTGAACCTTTGAGAAACGGAGAAGAAAATTACCAAGTCTTCACATGATTCATCGGGTGTGTAATTTTTCTCTTGTATTAAATTTTTGGCTTCAAATTTCCCTCCTATAATGTTTCAGATCCCTGTATTTTTACCCGATTTGTCAGACAACACAAGTGGAGGGAAAGTGATATGGAATGAGCGGACTGGGAAGGACTGTGGTGGGGAATTAAAGGACTGTGGTGGGGAATTAAAGGACTGTGGTGGGGAATTAAAGGACTGTGGTGGGGAATTAAAGGACTGTGGTGGGGAATTAAAGGACTGTGGTGGGGAATTAAAGGACTGTGGTGGGGAATTAAGGGGAAAGGACAAGGACGAAAAGGGGATATTGGGTGTTGAAAGGGGTTTTTGGGGAAAAGAGCGAGCAATATGGTAGAGGTGTAGGGATAAGGATGGGAGAACGGTGGGTTGATGGGGAAAGGAGGAGGAGGATTGGGTGGAAAAGTGAGTGGGAATGCTTATGATTTGTGGTCTAAGCAAATCTTCCAAAAACTGCAGCGTCAAATTAATCTCTCTATCTCTCTTTCTCTTTCTCTCTCACTCTCTCTCTCTCATTTCCAGCAAACTATTTTCATTAGTTCTAAGTTTTGCTCCACACTAAGGTTGTCATAATGTAATGGTCCTCCTTCACCCTAACATCCCTCTGTTCTCAACTCTTCTCCATTATAAGGTGCTTCTCACTGCCATGGCTTCCTCGGCCCCAAAATGTTTCGCTCCTCCAGATTCCCTTTCCTCCAGAGTCCTATATTTTCGCAAATTTTCATATTTACTCACCGTAATTACAAGAGTGCGGAATAAACAAGGGAGGGGCTTATGTACTCGAGGGGGAGGGAACAGCATTATCTACACTCTCTCGGTGGTTGGTGCAATTAGTCCTCCAACCCT
The DNA here is from genome assembly GCA_016584305.1 of Chionoecetes opilio. NCBI lineage: Eukaryota > Metazoa > Arthropoda > Malacostraca > Decapoda > Majidae > Chionoecetes > Chionoecetes opilio. The sequence goes on from JACEEZ010024208.1 coordinate 785,910, forward strand.
TGCCTTGATTACCACAACACCGTTACCTACTACGTCTTCCACCCATCTTGCCAACCAACCAGCAGATAGTCTTCCACCCAACAACCCTGCCAGATAAATAATATAATTAGACCAGCTGTACCTCACGTTTGGTAGCCGCTCTTGTCCACTATTCTCCTTGCCACTTTTCTTTATTCCCTCCTGTCGACTCATCTACCTCAACACGCAGGCACACCTCATGTAACCGTGGCAATATAATCTTTATGAGATTGTGCGTGTTTAGCGGTCTGTCTAGCTCTCCACTTCGCCGCCATCTTGCCAAAGCACCCATTCAAATCTAACCACCCACCCACCCGCCCGCTCGTCCGCCCATTCATTCCGGTGTAGCGATCTCACCAGCTCCCTTGGCCCGAGTATAGCTACACCTCACAAATACGCACTGAAACACTGCTCCCTGGGTGAATAGTTGTTTGACAATGTATACCAATTCAGATTTGGGGTAAAACATGATGAAAACATTGAATGTAGAGTAGTAATTAAAGTAGAACAGAACATTTCGAGCGCATGTGCCCTTGCCTCGAACACTCCGTACCCTACCCTATACTGAAACACTGCTCCCTGGGTGAATAGTTGTTTGACGATATAGTACACATATACCAATTCTGATCTTGGGTAAAACGTATATATTGTCAAACAACTATTCACCCAGGGAGTGTTTCAGTGCGTATTTGTAAGGTGTAGCTACTCGATCCAAGGGTAGCTGGTGAGATCGCTACACCGTCACTCAATCAACCAGTTAACGAAATGGCAAGATAATCAACTTAATTTATCTACCACATCACACTCGCGCGCGCACGCACACACACACACACACACACACACACACACACACACACACTCAGGGTACTCCGTAGTGTAGTGGTTAGCACGCTCGGTTCACAACCGAGAAGTCCCGGGTTCGATCCCCGGGCGGAGCGAAAACATAATATGGGCTGTTTCCTTCAAACCCCAGCCCCTGTCAACCCAGCAGTAAATGGGTACCGGGTGTCAGCCGGGGGTTTGTGACCCCCCTCCCGGGGTGGTGGCTTCGGCCTACGCTAACCACTAAGGATGAATGATAAAAATGTTGATATGGAGACGTTGCTCTGGCCCTGTAAAATACAACTAGATGAATACAACTAGATGAATACACACACACACACACACACACACACATATATATAGGCAGGGCAGGTCAGTCAGTCAGCCACGCCACTTATTCGTAACACGTAATGCTAGTGGCGTAAATCTTGCCATTGCCCCGCCCACCCTCGGAATGGAGCACTTGGTCCACCGCTCGATAGAAACACAGAGGGGCATTGAGGAAGTGAGCAGATCCTGATGAGGAAAGGGCAAAGTTTTGTTATGACCCGCCCAGTCACGCTCCGCCCTATTACCCCCAGTAAGCAAGAAGTGAAATGATGATCCTTTATAGTAACCAAAAGGACCCCCTTCCTTGCTTGTATCTTCATAATAGCGATGTATAGTGTGTGTGTGTGTGTGTGTGTGCGTGTGCGTGTGCGTGTGCGTGTGCGTGCGTGTGCGTGTGTGTGGTGTGTGTGTGTGTGTGTGTGTGTGTGTGTGTGTGTGTGTTTTATATTATAAAGAATGGTTATAAATAGTCACATGGAAAAATATGTATACTACGTAGCCTGTTACCTTGGGTCATGCACGGCAGGGAATCCAGCCTGCGCTAAACAGGTCAGGCAAAATACAAAAGAGAGAGAAAGTAAAAATATTAATGTTAAGTTCTGAGGTAACCGGTAGTGTGTGCTGTAATGAACCCCCTTTGAGGGCCTAAAGGGTTTGGCGGGGCGGCAAGGCGTAATCAAGGCGAAGGGGGGACCTGCGGGCTTAGGGAGAGAGGGGACACCGAGGACTGGTTACTGAGTTGAACTAGAGTTTGGTGTTTCTCAAGGAACCGCTTTAAGACCCCAAAACATCGCGTTGTTCTCTCAGCATGTTTTCCCGCTGCTAATTTTTTCCACTTCCTGACTCACTCTCTCTATCTCTATCTATCTCTATCTCTATCTCCCGTCTTCCTTTCCACGTTAGCTTCATCTTGTTCACGTTAACATCCTCTTCTCCTCGTCCTCATGTCCTGACTCCCTTTCTTGGCTCGGTTCACCCGCTGCCTGTCCACCCTCTGTGTACGTAACGCCACACAGCTACAATCATGCTATTTGTGTGGGTCAGCAAATTACGTTGTGTGTGTGTGTGTGGTGTGTGTGTGTCTGTGTGTGTGGTGTGTGTGTGTGTGTGTGTGTGTGTGTGTCTGTGTGTCTGTGTGTCTGTGTGTGTGTGCGGGTGTGTGTGTGTGTGTGTGCGGGTGTGTGTGTGTGCGGGTGTGTGTGTGTGTGTGTCGAAAGAGAGAGAGAAAGGAAAGGAGAGAGAGATGAGAGAGAGAGGAAAGAGAGAGAGGAAAGAGAGGGAGGAAAGAGAGAGAAGAGAGAGAAGAAAGATAGGAAAGAGAGAAGAGAGAGAGATAAGATAAGATACTTTGATCCTATCTAGACACTTTGCAAGTACCAACTACAAGGTTATTGACTATACAAAGCGCCACCACGTCAGCACGAACTAGGCGGACTCGAACCGCTGACCGAATGCGCAGGGACGTTGCACATTGCGAGCTCACGTCTCTACCAACCATGCCACGGGTAGGGGAGAGAGGAGAGAGAGAGAGAGAGAGAGAGAGAGAGAGAGAGAGAGAGAGAGAGAGAGAGAGACCCTTGCGTATGTTGTGCAGCGGCTGTGTTTGAGTAGGGTGGCTAGGGTATTAGAGGAGAGTGACCCACATTGTTTTCAACGCTTTTAGTAAGGATCATCCGTACATCTAGAACACACACGCACACACACACATAGCACACACACACAACACACGCACACACACACATACAACACACACACATACAACACACACACATACACACACTCATACACACGCACACACACACAACACACACACACACACATACACACACTCATACACACGCACACACACACAACACACACACACACACACACAACACAACCCACACACATACACACACTCATACACACGCACGCACACACACACACACACACACACATACATATAAATAATAAAATATAACAAATATAAATAAAATTACATTAATTATGTAAATAAAAATAACAAACATAAATAATATATTTGGAGATACACACGGGATGGGATGTTGAAGAATATTAGAGTGGCATTGCATTACATGGACAAAAATATGATGAGAAAGATAATTACTTCAATGATCCGACCAAAAATGGAATATGCTTGCCATTGTCCCCATATAAAAAGAAGCATGTGAAAAAGTTGAAGAGGATACAGAGAATGGTAACAAAGATGATACCAGAACTAGAAAAAACTTTCTTATGAAGAAAGGTTGAAGGAAATAAACTTACCCACACTTGAGCAGATAAGAGAAAGAGGAGACTAAATAACAATGTTTAAGGTGATCACTAAGATGGAAGAAACAGACAATGAGAGACTACTGGCTCAGTAACAAAGAGAAGGTCGGTACACAAGAGGACATATTCACACAACTAGGAAAAGGGAGATGTCTGAGCAACATAAAGAAGTACAGCTTCCCTCATAATAATGTATAGAAGTTTGGAATGGACTAAATGAGGAGGTGATGTTGGCTAAAAATGTACACCAATTGTAAGAAAGACTGGATAAATATAGCTCAGGCCCTGTAAAACACAACTAGGTAAATACAGCTAGGTAAATACACACAGACACACACACATACACACACATACATACACACACACACAGACACACACACACACACACACACACACACAGACACACACACACAGACACACACTGGGAGGATGATGGTATATGTGAATGGTAGGGAAGTACATCTCATCTTCTCAACATTGTTCGACCTCTGCAAATGACATTTTAGTTCACATTTCCTTATGTATCCTGGATGATGGTTCTTGCAACGATGTATCATTTTTGTTATCATCGTCATCGTGTCATCCTCCTCCTCCTCCTCCTCCTCCTCCTCCTCCTCCTCCTCCTCCTCCTCCTCCTCCTCCTCCTCCTCCTCCTCCTCAGTATGATAAGTGGCGCCCTTAATACCAAAGTTAAGTTGCCAGGTTTCCATCATACTCTCTTCCTGAAACAGATAATGGAAGGCCTCTGATTTGACCTCTACCTCCACAGTTACTTTCGGGCACATATGTGATTGGGTTTTGGGCTGACTCGTGTAGCGTTGCAGGGGTCTTACTGGGTGTCTATGTTGTGGTGGTCGGGGTATTGCAGTGTCTTTTGTAGTGTTCGAGTATATTTAGTCTAAGTTAATTATATTCTATCATTTTTTTTGGTTTTTGATTTGTATTTAATTTTTTTTCTTTTTTTTCAAGTTTATGCCTATAGCGCCTGTTGGCTAAAGTGATGTCCAAGGCGTTGTTTTATAATGATACAATATTGGGATTAATTATAATGTACTGCTTTGTGGGATGCTCCTTGTTGAAATATTTTGTGGTGTGTTCTATCATGTATCTGTGTTACGACCTCGTGCAGGATCACGTTTGAAGGGGAAGTTGTGTTGGAGTCATGTAGCACTTCCTCCTCCTCCTCCCGGATTTCGGACGTGAGTGTGTTGTGGAATTTCTATACCATCATGTTTTCGTTCTGTCTAACGTTGCCGCGATAGGAGAGGGTTGAATTCACTCAACGGGCTGGTAGGAAGAGTGAGGGGAAGCAGCTTCATGGAAAGAAAGGAAATTTAGTATACTGAAGTTATCACAGTGTGCTATTAGGGGGAAATTTAGTGTACTGAAGTTATCACAGTGTGCTATTAGGGGGAAATTTAGTGTACTGAAGTTATCACAGTGTGCTATTAGGGGGAAATTTAGTGTACTGAAGTTATCACAGTGTGCTATTAGGGGGAAATTTAGTGTACTGAAATTATCACAGTGTGCTATTCGGGGAAATTTAGTGACTGAAGTTATCCAGTGTGCTATTAGGGGAATTAGTGTACTGAAATTACAGTGTGCTATTAGGGGAATTTAGTGTAGACGTATATCACAGTGTGCTATTGGGGAAATTTAGTGTGAGTAACGTGTGTATTGGGTGAGGTGTGTGTACTGTGGTGGCTGTCGTCTTGCTGTGTGTGTGCGTATGTGTGTGTGTGTCTTGTGTGTGTTGTGTGTGTGTGTGTGTGATGTGTGTGTTGGGTGTGGTTGTGTGTAGTGTGTGTGTATGTGTGGTGGTGGTGTAGTGTGTGTGTGTGTGTGTGTGTGGTGTGGTGTGTGTGTGTGTGTGGTGGTGTGTGTGTGTGTGTGGTGTGTGTGTGTGTGTGTGTGTGTGTGTGTGTGTGTGTGTGTCTGGTAAGCGCCAGTTATGCTGAAGTGCGTGGAAACTAATTTGATGGCGCGTGAGGAGTAGTGATATGTGAGCCATGGATTGAGAGAGAGAGAGAGAGAGAGAGAGAGAGAGAGAGAGAGAGAGAGAGAGAGAGAGAGAGAGAGAGAGAGAGAGAGAGAGAGGAGAGAGAGAGAGAGAGAGAGAGAGAGAGAGAGAGAGAGAGAGAGAGAGAGAGAGAGAGGAGAGGAGAAGAGAGAGAGAGATATGCGGTTCGAGGTACACAACAAAAGCATTTTTTTTTTTTTGTCAGAAATCTTGTTGCATTTTAGTTTACCCACCATTTCCCGTCCCGAATAATACATGCGAGAATTTTTGAAAACCATTAAAGGTCATAACAAATCTATTATCAAATACAGAATAAAAATAAAACATCACACGTAACAATTAAACGCGAAAAAAAAGTGAAAAAAATCAGGAAATTTGTGCCAGGTAGAAAGAAAAATAGTAAAAAGAATTGCCGCCATTCCGACAGTTCCTCTTTAAAAACAGTTTAAGTCACGTTGAAGGAGAAAGATGGATTGTATCAGGCCGGTCCAGATTCCCCAGATGCACATTCTTTCTCACTGTCTCCTGCTTCTCTCCCGTCTTGGCAGGCAGTTTTTTCGTGTGGAGGGATGGGGGAAGGAAGGGGGGGGGGTGCAGAGGAGGCACTGGTTTTGACGTGTGGATGGTGGGACAAAATTATTATGGTGGAAAGGTTAGGAAAGTTTGGGTTCTATGAGGCCTTACTCTCCGTGGTTTTGGAATGTAGTTATGGTGGAAGAGAGGAGAGAGAGAGAGAAGGAGAGAGAGAGAGAGAGAGAGGAGAGAGAGAGAGAGAGAGAGAGAGAGAGAGAGAGAGAGAGAGAGAGAGAGAGAGAGAGAGAGAGAGAGAGAGAGAGAGAGAGAGAGAGAGAGAGAGAGAGAGAGAGAGAGAGAGAGAGAGAGAGAGAGAGAGAGAGAGAGAGAGAGAGAGAGAGAGAGAGAGAGAGAGAGAGAGAGAGAGAGAGAGAGAGAGAGAGGAGAGAGAGAGAGAGAGACCACACATACACACTTCAATGTACTACATTTGGAAGTGGGTGATGTGGAGTTCGTGCTATGAATGTTAGTAGTGCGTCTGCAGTAATGTTGTAGATAGTGATGATAATAGGAGCGAGGGGGAAATTTTAGCGAAGTGAAACGTATACCACGTTTATATAAAATATATGTATATATGTACGTATACCACGAATATATTTAATCATAGATAACAGTAGAACTGGATGTGACACTCCGCCGCCACGCGCGGTACACACTGCAGTACTGGCCCCATGGCCAGTCTGCTGGCCCATTCACTTGCTGCACATGACTATCATATAGACTGGTTTATCAGTATATATGATATACTGTTATCTTCGTAAATGTTTGTTCTATAATATTATCAAATAAAAAACAGTAAAACACACTAAAGAAATGCCATTACGAGACTCAGAAGAAATATGCATGAACTTAATATTTACTTGAACTCTTCGCCATTTAAAACTTTGCGAGTCAACCTTTATGGTGAAGGGTATCAATAGAAGCGCAATTTTGTTAGCTTTCCATTGATATATTTCGTTTTCTGATAAATTAAATAGAACCTTGCATAAATTAGCGTTAAATAAATACATAAAATCATCAATCGGATAATTTTCCCGATTGATGAAGTTATTTATTTAGTTAACGCTAATTTATACATGGTGCTAATTCATTTAGCATAAAACGAAATATACAAGTAAATAATTAACATCATCAATCGGGGAAATTACCCGATTGATGATTTTATTCATTTAGTTAACGCTAATTTATGCATGGTTCTAATTCACTTATCAGAAAACAAAATACATCATTGGAAAGCTAATAAAATTGCGCTTCTATTAATACCCTTCATGATAAAAGTTGACTCGCAATTTAAAACTTTTGGTGGGCCTTCGGCCCACCAAACACAGACTCTCCAGATAGACCCATTACCCACCACCTCGGCCCACCAAACACAGACTCTCCAGATAACCCCTTCTAACTTTCCTGAAATGTATGTATTCCCCCCACCCATTCACTCACCCATTACCCATCACCCCCCACCCATTCACTCACCCATTACCCATCACCACACACCCATTCACTCACCCATTACCCATCACCCCCCACCTATTCCCCATCACCCATCACCCCCCACCCATTCACTCACCCATCACCCCACACCATTTACCCATCACCCCACCCATTCACTCACCTATTACCATCACCCTACATCAAGGTTTCCTCAATTCTCGCAACCCACTTTTTTTTCTTCACAGTTCTCGCTAATAGGCTGCTAAAAAAAAAAAGAAGAAAAGTGATCGGATCATCCTATAAGTAGGTTTAAAACCTTCCCCTGGTCAACCTGATTCCAAAACTGTGACATAGGATGGGATCCCGCCACAGGGGGCGGCACCTATCGCGGACAGACAGACAGACAGACAGACAGACAGACAGACAGACAGACAGACAGACAGACAGACAGACAGACAGACACACACACACTTTCGCTTATATTATTATGCGATAGTCCACCCCACCCATGCGTCGGCATTGAAGGGTTTTGCGTGGTCGGGAACCCCTGCAGAACCGGGTCGTCAATCATAACTAATGATAGACTAACCGACCAATGAATAATGACTAAAGAATCATTACTAATGATGACACCTAGATCCTTCTTCTGCATAACCATAATTAATGACTTATGGATTTGATAATTATATGTGAAGTTGTTGTTACCTATATGAATTACTTTGCAATTATCGTAGCTAGGTTTTATTAACCATCGCTCCATTCTGATAGGTCTTATAGATCATGTATGGTTTCAGTCTTCAGTATTGTATATGCTCCAACGCCTAGTTTTGTTTCGTCAGCAAATATCGATATTTTAGAATAAGCCCGTAGTCTAGATCATTGATATATGTTAGGATAAGTGTTGGACCCAGGAATGATGCTGAGGCATCCCACTTATGATATCTAACCAATTTGATACCTTACTATTTATTACTCCACGCTACTTAAGGTTTGAAAGCCAATCGCCAATCCATGAGCACAGCTACTTTTCTAGACATGCCCTTGCATTTTGATGAGTAGTCGCTTATGAGGAACTTTATCGAAGGCTTTCTGAAGATCAAAGTATACTATTATATGTGAGGGCATTTCAGCGTCACCCTTTGAATAAATGACCTTGAAAAAGACGAGTATGAAAGTAAAACCGGATACTGCGTAACCCATGCTAAGAGTTTCATATTAATTTATTTTCATCTAGGCAGACACTCTATTATCCCGTTATATATTTTTTCAAATACTTTACACATAATTCAGACTAATTGGTTGATAAGAGTTTGCGAATATTTTAGTCCCTTTTTTTAATATTGGCGTTACATGAGCTAGCTTCGTGACACATGGAAATTCTTTGTAAATTAGCTATTTATTTAATTAATTTTTAATGATAGCGAGAGTTCGCGGTGGCATTCCCGAAGCAATTTAGGTGAAATTCATAAACTCCTGAGGATTTGTCGCCTCCGTGGTGTAATGGCTATCGCGCCTAGCTTCTTTTTTTTTTTTTTTACATCCAAAGGACTGGCCAAGGGCATCACAAAAATGGGTAACACAAAGCCCGCTTAGTTGCCAGTCCCTATAAAGAAGACAGTAAGAGAATAAAATAAAAAAGAGGGGTGAGCCAATTTAGTTCGGGAGGTGTCTTGTTACTCTTCTTTTAAAAAGATTTAAGTCATAGGAAAGTGGAAAAATAGATACAGGAAGAGAGTTCCAGAGTTTACCAGTGAAAGGGATGTAAGAGTAAAGATACTGATTAACTCTTGCATTAGGAAGATGGACAGAATAAGGATGAGAATGAGTAGAAAGTCTTGTGCAGCGAGGCCGCGGGAGGGGGGGAGGCATGCAGTTAGCAAGTTCTGAAGAGCAGTGAGCATGAAAATAACGGTAGAAGAGAACAAGAGAAACAACATTGCGGCGGTGATTTAAAGATTGAAGACAGTCAGTCAGAGGAGAGGAGTTGATGAGACGAAAAGCTTTTGATTCGACCCTGTTTAGGAGAGCTGTATGAGTGGATCCTCCCCAAACATGTGAGCCATACTCCATACATGGGCGGATAAGGCCCCTGTAGAGAGCAAGCAATTGGGAGGGAAAAAAAAAAGGACGCAGACGCCACAGGACACCTAACTTCTTAGAAGCTGTTTTAGCATGAGATGAGATGTGAGATTTCCAGTTCAGATTTTTAGTAAAGGATAGTCCAAGAATGTTCATTGTAGAAGAAGGCGACAGATGAGTGTCATTAAAGAAGAGGGGATCGTTATCTGGTAGGTTTTGTCAAGTAGATAGGTGAAGAAATGGGGTTTTTGAGGCATTGAACAAAACAAGGTTTGCTTTGCCCCAATCAGAAATTATAGAAAGATCAGAAGTTAGGCGCTCGGTGGCATCTCTCCGTGAATCACTTAGTTCCTGTTGAGTTGGACGTCTAATAAACGACGTTGAAAAATGCAGGGTAGAATCATCAGCGTAGGAGTGGATAGGGCTTTGAGTTAGACTTAGAAGATCATTAATGAATAACAGAAAGAGAGTGGGTGATAGGACAGAACCTTGGGGAACACCACTATTGATAGATTTAGGAGAAGAACAATGTCCGTCTACAGTACACGAATCAACGGGACCTGGTTCGAATCCAGGCCAGGGCAGTCGGCGGCCAGCCCTATCTGCTATTCGTCCTTTTTTTCGGGGTTGGTTTAATGGGTACCTGGGGAAACCTGGGGAAGCTAACTGTGGTAACCCAGATGTCACATTAGCCTGTGTCACGGGGTATAGCGGGTGTCATCCACCAGAGGCTCAAGGGTTAATGCGACGAAAATTAGCACCGCAGCATAGCGTATTAGCGCAGCATAGCGTGTGGCCCCATCTTTACCTACCTGAAGATCTGATGGATCAAGTTTATGTAAGTAAGATATTTCTTTTTCTTCTATATCTCCAATCACCAACGTATCATTTACTGGCCATCCGATTGAGTCAACTGGCTCTGGTAATAGATCCTCGTCTTCTTTAATAAGCTTGGTAGAGTGCTCGGCCCATGTGTAGAGTCCCTGCATTCGGTCAGCGGTTCGAGTCCACCAAGTTCGTTCTGGCGTGTGGCGCTTTGTATAGTCAATAACCTTGTAGTTGGTACTTGCAAAGTGTCTAGATAGGATCAAAGTATCTTATCTTATCTTCTTTAATAAGCAACACATTGAAGGATTGGTGAGTGCGGACGCTGTTTTTTTTATATCTACTAATATATTATTTAAACTTTTTAAAGTCCAATACACGCTTTGAAGTTTTTCTGCTTTTATTCGTAATGGAAAAAAACAAATGTTCAATTTGGATTTTCTCTTTATATTTGCATTGGTTTGACACAATGAACCTTTCACAGCTGTCTAAGTCAATATCATATCTGAAACTCGCAATTCGTTTGCGATCGCTTGAGGAGGAAGGGGGGAGGGGGGGAGAAGAAGAAGAAGAAGAAGAAGAAGAAGAAGAAGAAGAATCGTCGTCGTCGTCGTCGTCGTCGTCGTCGTCGTCGTCGTCGTCGTCGTCGTC
>JACEEZ010024208.1:801929-804429 GCA_016584305.1 Chionoecetes opilio
GGGTAGATAAAGGGTAGATGAAGGGTATAATCAGCAGCATCTACCCTCCAGCCTGGACATAGGGTATAAAAAGGGTAGTGATGGTGCGATGTAACAATTCTACCCTTAATATACCCCTTATTTCTGAGTGTGTACCTTTGACAGCGAGTGCATTGGAGGACACAGAAGGTGACCCTCTAATGATCAAAGGCGCCACTATAAAAAACTTGCATGCGCCACCACGGGAGAGGGCCAATAGTCACAGCCCTCAAGTGAGCTTCCAGGGCCTACCATCCGAGCCCTGGAGGTGGACTGTAGGCATTTGGACTGCCAAGTGCCTACACGCGCTATAGGCTGAAATGAAAAAGAAAAAAATCCTTCCAGATAACCATCCCCTCTTCAACATTGAACATTCTTGGCCCCTCATATACTAAATCTCTTAACTGAACATTTCACATCTCATCACTTGCTAAATTAGCTTTTCAGAAGTTAGGTGTGTTGTGGCTTCTACGTCCATTTATTCCTCTCTCCCAAATGCTTGAGTTGTAAAAGTAAGGGCCCTTATCTCCCCATGTATGGAGTATGCCTCTCTTGTTTGGGGGGGGGGGATCCACTCAAACAGCTCTCCAAAATAGTGCACAGTCAAAAGATTTTACTTTCATCAACTCCCCTCTTCTAACTGACTGCCTTCAATCATCACCGCCGCAATGTTACTTCTCTTGCTATCTTCTAACGTTATTTTAATACTTACTGCTCTTCTGAACTTGCTAACTGCATGCCTCTCCCACTCCCACGGCCTCACTGCACAATACTTTTTACTACTATCTTCTCTATTATGTCCATCTTTCCAATGCAGGAGTAAATCAGTAACTTCATTCCTTCCTCCCTTTCACTGGTAAACTCTGGAACTCTCTTCCTGTTTATATTTTCCCCCTTTCTTCGACATACATTACTTCAAGATAGGAGTGGCAAGACACCTCCCAAACTAAATTACCCACCCACTTTTGGGAATCTCTTACTTCTGCTTGATAGGCTGGCAGCTGGTGGGCGTTTTGTTCTTCTTTTCCCCCTTGGACAGTCCCTTAATATGTAAACACACACACACACACACACACACGCACACGCACACGCACACGCACACGCACACGCACACGCACACGCACACGCACACGCACACGCACACACCTTGTGTGTGTGTTGCCTCCTTCAAAGGCAAACTGGATAATAGTAGATTTGGAGACGGGACAGTACGAGCATAGCTCTTTTCCTGTATGTTACAACTAGGTAAATACACACACACACACACACACACACACACACACACACACACACACACACACACACACACACACACACACACACACACACACACACACACACATCTCCAAGTGGACTGAAACTCACTTATTCTCGCTATTTTCCTGAGTCAAATTGGAGCCATAGCCTCAAATGCTCAAAATAACTTCTGACGAAGGTCGTGTAGCTCTCCCTCCTCCCTCCCTCTTTCCACCTTGCACTTGCCTTCATAGCAGACCCTACCTCGCTCTCTGTAATCTTGCTGAGTAGACACACGTGTAATTTATTAAGCTGGCATTAGAGGAAGTAAATAATACGTAATTGAACTTTTCTTCTGATAATCTATTGCTAAGCTCGGCCTTGTTCTTACTTCACTTTTTTTTCAGCAGGTCTGTGGTTGGTGTGTGGCTTTAGTGGGTATAGTTATTAGTTTTAATGTTTTAATTTTTTTTTACGTTCGTGTATGGGCAGCATTGGTTTTTTTGTTTGTTTTTTGTGTGTGATTGTTGAGAAAATATTGAGTGTTGAGTAGATAGTGACTGTTTGAGTATTGAATGGTTAGTAACTTAAGTGTTGAGTGGTGAGTGAGTGATGAGGTCTTAAGGAAATAAGTGTGTGGATAGACTTGGATGTGGGTATTTGAAATTGTCTCGTGACTTGAGTTTCTAGCATTCATATAAATATTGAATAATGTGGCAATGGGGTTAGAGGCATGAATATTAGTTTTACTAGAACTCCTGGTAGTTGTGTTGATATAGGAACAAGGTCGTGGGTAGCAGGGTTATTGGGCATGTAGCAGTTTTGTGGTGTACAGGGTTTTGTGGTTGTATGGCAGGTTTTGTGGGTGTAGGCAGGGTTTTGTGGGTGTAGGCAGGGTTTTGTGGGTGTAGGCAGGGTTTTGTGGGTGTGGGCAGGGTTTTGTGGGTGTAGGCAGGGTTTTGTGGGTGTAGGCAGGGTTTTGTGGGTGTAGGCAGGGTTTTGTGGGTGTGGAGTCCATTTTCGGATGTATAAGGCAGGTTAAAAGAGGGCCAATAGAGAGGTAGAGTAAAGGTAGGTAGGTAAAAGTAGAGGGGCAATGTAGATCAAAGGCAACCTAATCCAATACTTTCTGAGGACTTGCAGGAGCTACGCATTGTGTGTGCGTGTGCGTGTGCGTGTGCGTGTGCGTGTGCGTGTGTGTGTGTGTTGTGTGGTATGTGTGTGTGTGTGTGTGTGTGTGTGTGTG
>JACEEZ010024208.1:811929-821929 GCA_016584305.1 Chionoecetes opilio
ATATATATATATATATATATATTATATATATATATATATATATATTATATATATATATTATATATGATATATATATATTAGTTGTGAGTGTGAGTGTGAGTGTGAGTGTGAGTGTGAGTGTGAGTGTGTGTGTGTGTGTGTGTGTGTGTGTGTGTGTGTGTGTGTGTGTGTGTGTGTTGTGTGGGGTGCGTGCGTGCGTGCCCGGGTCATATGACAGATTGATAGCGGGGGACGGAACTCTTACCTGGCCGCGCCCTACAAGGCTGACTATTCATCACCTTAATTACCAAAAGACAGGTGAGTGAGATTACCTGCAGCGATCACGCCAGGTACGGGACACAACCTTAGGGGGTCTTACAGTGCTCGTGTCATGGTGTCTATGTTGGACCCCTCTTTCTTCACTTGCAGATCTATTTTTATTTATATTGCATCATGTCTATACTTTTTTTATGGGTATTGTATATTGTTAATATGTATATATAATAGTTTTATAGATATTTACGATGTTTATTTTACAATGACTTTATTTATTCCTTTATTTATTCCTATCTATCCGTGTCAGACCGCGCTTGTCTATTTTTTCTATAGAGTTTGCAAATGTTTTAATCTTCTGCCTGAGCCTTCCACCCACATCCATCTCTCTCTCTCTCTCTCTCTCTCTCTCTCTCTCTCTCTCTCTCTCTCTCTCTCTCTCTCTCTCTCTCTCTCTCTCTCTCTCTCTGAACATTCCTCAACGGTCTTGATGGACTGCCCGTGCCTTAAAGAAGCTGCCATATGTAAGATATCTCTCTCGGAAGTCAGTAGGCTGCCATAGAGTACATTTTCTGAATTCCCGTATGGAAGCGCTGTGTTATGATGTCGCGAACAATATTTTGGCGCGTAGGGTATGTGTTTGTGTGTGTGTGGTGTGTGTGCATGTGTGTGTGATTGTGCGAGAGAGAGAGAGAGAGAGAGAGAGAGAGAGAGAGAGAGAGAGGAGAGAGAGAGAGAGAGAGAGAGAGAGAGAGAGAGAGAGAGAGAGAGAGAGAGAGAGAGAGAGAGAGAGAGAGAGAGAGAGAGAGAGAGAGAGAGAGAGAGAGAGATTTTAAATGTTTTGAAACTTTGCTGAAATTGCCTGCGGCCCCAGCTTCGATGCTTTGAAGTTGACTGGTGCCTGAACTTTGACAAAATATGCGACGTAATAGGAACTCTGTAGTGGTTGCGTGGGTGAGTGAGAGTGAGAGAGAGATTGAGAGAGAGAGAGAGAGAGAGAGGAGAGAGAGAGAAGAGAGACAGAGAGAGAGAGAAGAGAGAGAGAGAGAGAGAGAGAGAGAGAGAGAGAGAGAGAGAGAGAGAGAGAGAGAGAGAGAGAGAGAGAGAGAGAGAGAGGAGAGAGAGAGAGAGAGAGAGAGAGTAAGAGAGAGAGTAAGAGAGAGAGAAGAGAGAGAGGAGAGAGAGAGAGAGAGAGAGAGAGAGAGAGAGAGAGAGAGAGAGGAGAGAGAGAGAGAGAGAGGAGAGAGGAGAGAGAGAGAGAAGAGAGAGAGAGAGAGAGAGAGAGTGTGGGTGCTTGCATCCTCTGTGTGAGTGGGTGGGTTTTGACAGACGCATGCTACGGAACATTGACATATTCATTACTTAACGCACAGTTGAAACCTAAGAATAGTAATGTAACAAATGTGGGTGTTGCCTTAAAGATGCCTTAAAATTAATTTAAAAAATGTTCAACATGCGAGGACTACAAGTTATATTAATTGTGACGAATTCCACCTGCTTTGCGTTATTGTTTATCAAATTATATCATTATAAATTTGCGCTTTTCTTTCTCTTATAGTTTCATTGATACTTGTATTGGTATAGCAAATATGTAAGGGCAAAGCAAAGTCGAAGGTTTGGAAGAGGAAAACTTATGAAGAGGCGAAATATACCATAAAACGTCAAAGTTGGGATCTTAAACACGTTACAGATAATTTCGCTTCTCATCTTGTCTAGTGTTCCGCAAAGTCATAAAACGGCATGTGGTGGCCTGCAAGTGTGCAGCTCACGTAGGATATATAAGTTTCAGAATGGTTGGTCGGGGACTGAGCGAGCGTCAGTGGTAGCCATGCAGCAGAACCGCTAGGGTGCTTCTGTGCTTCGTGGGCTGCAAACCTTCCGTTGGCATGCTAATCATTCTGAAAGCTGGCGTGGTTGTTTGGTGAGTTTGGGGAGGGCTGGTGTTGGGTAAATGTGAGGATGAAGGGCGGTAACAAGGCTAGGGGAGTGGCCGGAAACACGGTCAAGGATGAGTGCTGGAGTGAACTTTTCTTTAAGGATGGAAGGTGGACTTGTAAAACAGCATGGATTTGATTATTACTTCTGCTTCTTCCTGTTTCTCTATATCCTTACTGACTGTTGTGTTGCTTAATCTTTTTCTTATTATTTTCATTCCGAGCGTTTTTTTGTGTGTGTAATCTGGGTTTGTGACTTTGTAAAATATATCGTATGGGAATATCTGAAAAATTGTTGTTTTGATTTTTGTATTTCTGCTGTTATAGTGTGTGTGTGTGTGTGTGTGCGTGTGTGTGTGTGTGTGTGTGTGGTGTGTTTGTGTGTGTGTGTGCGTGTGTGCGTGTGTAGTGCGTGCTTGTGTTGTGTGCGTTAAACTGTGATGATGATGTAAAAGAGAAAAGAAGGGAAAATAGGTGTGTAGGTGGGNCCCCCCCAAAAATCATTACCTACACAACACGTAGAACCTGAACCCATAAAAACCAACATGGTACGCTGGAAGCCCTCAGCCAGTTATTACCTGAGGGCTACAGTATGCCGCCCTGGGGTGGAGGAGAAGGCAATTCAGTTTATATTTCAAAAAGAAGTGTAGTTCAAAAACCAAAAATTTTAAAGTGAAAGGGACTGCATTCAAGGTCGTGTCTTTGTTGTTGCTGTACTATAATTATATTATTTTGCAAAAAAGAGTATTAGGATTCCTGAAGGTGTGTGTGTGTGTGTGTGTGTGGTTTGTGTGTGTTGTGTGTGTTGTTTTGTGTGGTGTGTGTTGTGTGTGTGTGTGTGTGTGTGTGTTGTGTTGTGGTGTTCGTGTGTGTGTGTGTGTGTGTGGGTGTGTGTGTGTGTTGTGTGTGTGTGTGTGTGTGTGTGGTGTGTGTGTGTGTGTGTGTGTGTTGTGTGTGTGGTGTGTGTGTGGTGTGTGTGTGTTGTGGTGTGTGTGGTGTGTGTTTATGTGGTGGTGTGGTGTGTTGTGTGTGTGTGTGTGTTGTTGTGTGTGTGTGTGTGTGTTTGTGTGTGTGGTTGTGTGTGTACTACTGTACTACTACTACTATACTACTACTACTACTACTACTATACTTATATTAGTGCTACTGCTACTACTGCTACTATTTTACTACTACTACTTCTACTATTATACTACACAACTACTACTACTACTACTATAACTACTACTACTACTGCACAGTACTACTTTCACCACCACCAATACTTTCATAATTTTCGCTTACCAACCTTTGGAAGGGGGGATAGGAAAGTAGGATGTGAGTCATACAGAAAATCGATAAGTGGAGAGAAAATAAAAGAGGTTCTAAGAATCATGCAATTTACGTGGTAAACTAAGAGGTTTTTTTCTAATGAATACCAAGGGCTATTGTACAAGACGGAGCGGAGAGAGAGAGAGAGAGAGAGAGAGAGAGAGAGAGAGAGAGAGAGAGAGAGAGAGAGAGAGAGAGAGAGAGAGAGAGAGAGAGAGAGAGAGAGAGAGGAGAGAGAGAGAAGAGAAGTGGAGGGAGAGAGAGAAGAGAGTAAGAGAGAGAGAGAGAGAGACTTACTTTTCGGCGTTGGCTTCCTTTTGTAGTTGCGTAGCGGCTTTTTTTCCTGGCCCACTCATGAGGTACTCCACTAAGGAACCCATCGACATCCTGGACGTAGCAGCCTCTGTGGAACTGTCCGAGGTGTATGTGTCCACATCACGTGCTGGGGAAGTCACCGAGGGCATGTTCAGATGCTGACCGTCGGATCCAGAGAGTCAAGGTCATTTTTAGTTCCGTTAGCCACTGCGGAAATCTGCGAGTCGCCGATGCCCTTATGGGCGAGGCAGATTTCAGCGTTTCCCTCAATGTCTTGTCCTTTGAGGCAAGCGAGTTGTTGACGTCCTTCATGGCGTTCCTTACTCTCCTTCGCCTTCCTGCTTGTTGTTGCTGGAGCGTCAATGGGACTCAGTACCTGCCGAAGGGGAGATATATCTGGGTATCATGCGTCCGTTGTTGTTATTGGATGCAGTAAATGGTGTCCTTAGCGAAGGCGTAAGGGTGATGTGGAAGGTCACGACCCCATCACTTAACGAGGCACTATACATAATATAATTATAATAGTACTAAGCGATAATTAATCATGCGGGGTAACAGGTAATTCCGCCGTCTTTCTAATATTCGGGCATTGTACAGGAGTATATATATATCTATATATATATATATACTATATATATATATATATCTATATATATATATATATATATATAAATATATATATTATATATATATTATATATATATATATATATTATATATAAATATATATATATATGTTCCACAGAATACCTTGCTGGAATTTGCCTTCGTATCATCCCTGCCTCAACCTGCAACTCTACTATGATATAGTTCTCTCTCCTCTCTCTCTCTCTCTCTCTTCCTCTCTCTCTCTCTCTCTCTCTCTCTCTCTCTCTCTCTTCTCTCTCTCTCTCTCTCTCTCTCTCTCTCTCTGTCTCTGTCTCTGTCTCTGTCTCTCGTCTCTGTCTCTGCTCTCTGTCTCTCGTCTCTGTCTCTCTCTCTCTCTCTCTCTCCTCTCTCTCTCTCTCCTCTCTCTCTCCTCTCTCTCTCTCTCTCTCCTCTCTCTCTCTCTCTCTCTCTCCTCTCTCTCTCTCTCTCTCTCTCTCTCTCTCTCTCTCTCTCTCTCTCTCTCTCATCTCTCATCTCTCTATCTCTCTCTGCCTTCCTAATCCATAGCTATCCGTCTCACTTCTGCTGGCTTACTGTCTTGGGAATACCTGTTCTTACATTGACCTACATCGACCTTCATTGACCTAAATTGACCTTACATTGACCTTGTACCACACAACATATATATATACTCTTCATCGCCCTTCCTCATGTCTTCCTTTGTTATCCTTATGACCTGCCACCTGTCCGTTTTGTACATTTAATTCGGTTATTACCTCTCCTCTAGTCTATCAACCTCTAGCCTGCTGTCACTGCCTCACCATGTGTCCAGCTTCTTCATGTGTTATTAACTTGTCACTTGCTCACCCCGTAGTTATCTCAGTTATTAGTACATATCACCTGCCAACCACCTGCCTCTACCCTGTCTCCTCTCCACCTAGTCTCATTTGTACCAGTCATAATTCTCCCTCCTCGTTCTTTGTCCTTCCTTTGGCACGCGTTCTTGCCTCATTTTCAATTGTGGCACGCACAAAATAAGTGTGCACCTGGGTAACAACGACCTATTTCCCGTCACTTTGATAAAATGATTCGATTCCTCTCGCCTATTTTTTAGGGAAAATGCACTGCCTCGTCCTCTGGCGCTCATGAAGGCAACCCTATATGAGTGAGTGTGTGGTGTGTGTGTGTGTGTGTGTATGTGTGTGTGTGTGTTTGTGTATGTGTGTGCGCGTGTGTGTGTATATAAATAGGCATGATAAACGTATATGTAACGATGGGCACTTGTAGCATTAGAATATCCTATCGGCATGCATGATGGATGGCAAAAGGACCTACATCATTTTTTTTACATAACCAGTAAATATTTATTGTGTATCTGGACTAATATTTATTTCTATACCTCATATATACCTGGTTATGCAGTTATCTTATTATATACAATAATTTTATAATTTATGCAGACAAAATGCCTACTGATGCCTTTCTGTAGCCATTTCTCTCTTTCATATTTAATAGGAAATAGCAGTCTGGAGGGTAAGGGAGTGGGTGCGTGAAGGGAATGTGTCTAGAGTGTGGAAGGTCACGGGTAATTTGTTGGAGAAGGAAATTATCATAATAGTAGGTAGTTGGAGGGCGAGTCAAGGTGAGAGAGAGAGAGAGAGAGAGAGGAGAGGGAGAGAGAGAGAGAGAGAGAGAGAGAGAGGAGAGAGAGAGGAGAGAGAGAGAGAGAGAGAGAGAGAGAGAGAGAGAGAGAGGAGAGAGAGAGAGACGAGAGAGAGAGAGAGAGAGAGAGAGAGAGAGAGACAGCAGAGAGCGAGGACGAGATAGAGTTGAGGGAAGAGAGAGAGAGAAGAGAGCGAGAACGAGAGAGAGAGAGGCTGTAGGAAGAAGAGAGAGGAGATGGTACGAGAAGTAGAGAGAGAATGAGAGAGAGAGAGAGAGAGAGAACACATTTGCTAGCTGTGTTTCGAGATAGGTTCAGCGGGAAAATCCTGTCTTCTTTAAAAAATTCATGTTTCCCTGATCTTTATCGCTCCACTCACTCCTTTTTCCGGTGTGTTCCATTATGTACATTTTGGAGCGAGAGTGTGTACATTATATGTTTAAAATTTGTGTGCATATGATAAAAAGAAATATTTACCTGCAGTTTTGGTTATGTTCTATCACAGAGAAACTTATATTTTTCTATTATTTCTTTATTTATTCAATCATTTTTGTCTTTTTTATTATTTGATTTTGTTTATTGAGTCAGTTTTGGTAGTAAGCTGATATTGAGAAGATACTCGTACTAATATAAGGAGATCGAACTGGTGTTGATTGTGCTCCCTTGTGGGTTTTTTAACGAGATCATCAACCACTCGTAAGACTACAATTCCGTTATTTCCTCTCTATTATAACTTCAAATAAGAAAATGAGAAGAGTTGTCAATCAATGATAATAGAAAGTTGGTTATAGGATTAAAAGGAAATTTTTGATATACATTTATACAACACACACACGTTTACCTAGTGTTACTGCAGGTTTGCATCGTTGGCAGTTTGTTGCTGAAAGTCTTCTTCGTTTTTCTTTTTGGCCCCTTTTGCGGTCTCTAAAAACTACTCTAAGGGTACACGGGGACGGCCCATTTAAGTTACTACAGTTGCTTCATTTATCGATGTTGCCTGCCGGCACCTTAAGAAGCTTGAAGGGAAAGAAATTAGGGTAATATAAGGGGTTTTCCCCTGCTGGCTGTGACCGGGCCCCGACTTCGAAAAGACTGACTCAACAGATAAAGTAACAAAATTTGAATTTTACCCCAGTGGGGGGGACGTGTAGAAAAAAAAATAGGGGAAGCCTTAAAAGTAAAATTTTTTACCATCAAGTTGTTTTCAATAGTAAACACTTTTAAATCTTTTTATAATGTTGCGTCGTTTTTTTTTGCCCAAAAATTAAGAAAATAAATTTTAGAAATGCTATGCTTTTTTTTATTTTTTTTCTCATAAATAATTATAATTATATAAGCTTGAGGCGTCTCTCGAATACTTCCCCTTTAATTATTTTCAACCCTTGCTGCACGTATGTATCGACAGTAGTGGCGGTGCGGGTATTCTTCGCCATTTAATATGCTGGCGGTAGTCGTCCTGCAAACTTTTGCGTAAATTTGGGCCTTTGGGCTGACAGTCCAAGAGTAAATAACTGCGGGTTTGTAGACCCTAATATGTAAAACAAGCATTCTTATGTACGCATAGTGTGTGGTGTGTTTATGGGGGGGGTAATGTGTATTTACTATATATATATATATATATATTAATATAATATATATATATTAATTATATATATGTATTAAAATTTTTATATATTAATATATATATTTAAAAATTATATATATATATATATATAATATATATATATAATATATATATAAAATAATATATTAGGGAGTGTGAGGGGTGAGTGTGAGTGTGAGTGTAGTGTGTGTGTGTGTGTGTGGTGTGTGTGTGTGTGTGTGGTGTGTGTGTGGGTCGGGTCATATGACAGAGATGATATCTGGGGACGAAATCTTACTGGCCGCCCCCTTAAAGGGTGACTACTCCCCTTTAAATTTCCCAAAAGACAGGGAGTAGATTCCCTGCAGCGACACGCCAGTACGGGACACAACCTTTTGGGGGGTCTACAGTGCTCGTGTCGGGGTGTCTAGTTGACCTCTCTTTCTTCACTTGCATATCTATTTTATTTAATTGCTCATGTTATACTTTTTTTAGGTATTGTTATTTTTAATGTAAATAAATAGTTTTATAGATATTTACGATTTTTATTTTTACAATTACTTATTTATTTCTTATTTTTTCTATCTATCCGTGTAAAAGACCGCGTTTGTCTTTTTTTTTCTGTAGAGTTTGGAAATTTTTTTAATTTCTCCCTGACCCTTTCCACCCACATCCACCCTCTCTTCTCTCTCTCTCTCTCCTCCTCTTCTCTCTCCCTCTTCTCTCTCTCTCTGAACTTTCCCAACGGCTTGTGGACTCCCGTGCCTTAAAGAAGCTCCCCAAGGGGGAAAGATTCCCCGGGAAAGTAGTAGGCTTGCCATAGAGTACTTTTTCTAATTCCCGTATGGAAGCGCTGTTATGAGTCGCAAACCTATTTTGGCGCGTGTGATGTTTTTGTGTGTGGTGGTGTATGGGTGTGTGTGTTTGGCGAGAAGAGGAGAGAGAGAGGGGAGGAAGGAAGAGAGAGAGAGAGGAGAGGGGAGAGAGAGAGAGGAGGAGGAGAGAGGAGAGGAGGAGAAGGGAGAGGGGGGAAGAAGGAGAGAGAGGGGGGAAGAGAAGAGAGAGAGAAGAGAGAGAGAGGGAAGAGAAAAGAGGGAGAGGAGAGAGAGAGAGAGAGAGAGAAGAGAGAGAGAGGAGGGAGAGAGAGAGAGAGAGAGAGAGAGAAGAGAGGAGAGAGAGAGGATGAGAGGAGAGAGGGAAAAGAGAGTAGAGAGAAGAGAGAGGAGAGAGAAAAAGGGAGGAGAGAGAGAGAGAGAGAGAGAGAGAAAGATTTTAAAATGTTTTTAACTTTGCTGAAATTGCCTGCGGCCCCAGTTCGAGTTTTAAAGGATGTGCCTAAATTTTTGCCCCCAAATAGCGAGGAATAGGAACTCTGTGGGTTGCGGGGTGAGATGAGAGTGAGAGAAGAGTGAGTGTGTGGGGGTTTGCATCCTCTGTGTGAGTGGGGGTTTGACAGACCATGCAGGGGCATTTAATATCATTATTTAAAGCACAGTTGAAACCTGAGAATAAATGTAAAAAATGTGGGTTTTTTCCTTTTAAAGATCCTTAAAAAAAAATTAAAAAAAGTTCAAATGCGAGGACTAAAATTATTTTAAATTGTACGAATCCACCTGCTTTGGTTATTGTTTTTCAAAATTATATATTATAAAAATTTCCTTTTCTTTTCTTATAGTTTTTATTATATTGTATGGTATAGCAAATATGGAAGGGGAAAGGAAGCGAAGGTTTGGAAGAGGAAAATTTTGAAGAGGCGAAAAATTTCCATAAAAAAGTCAAAGTTCGGGTTTTTAAACACGTTACAGTAATTTCGCTTTTTTCATCTTTTTAGTGTTCCGCAAAGTCATAAAAGGGCTCGGGGCCTGCAATGTGCAGTCACGTAGGATAATAATTTTTAGAATGGGGGGTCGGGGGCTGAGCGTCGGGTAGCCATGCAGCAGAACCACAGGGGGCTTTTGTGCTTGTGGGCTGCAAACCCCCCGTTTTCAGCTAACATTCTGAAAGCTGGCGGGGTTGTTTTGGGTGAGTTTGGGGGGGGTGGTTTTTGGGGAAAAGTGAGGTGAAGGGGGGTAACAAGGTAGGGGAGGGCCCGGGAAACACGGTCAAGGATGAGGCTGGAGTGAAATTTTCTTTAAAGGGGGAAGGGGAAACTTTTAAAACAGCATGGATTTGTATTACTTCTGCTTCTTCCTGTTTTTTCTATATCCTTACTGACTGTTGGTTGTTATCTTTTTCTTATTATTTTCATTCCGAGCTTTTTTTTTTTTGTTAATTGGGTTTGTACTTGTAAAATATACTTGGGGATATCTGAAAAAATTGTTTTTTTGATTTTTGTTTTTCTGCTGTTATAGTGTGT
>JACEEZ010024208.1:826929-834429 GCA_016584305.1 Chionoecetes opilio
TATCCTATGTAATCCAGGTAATCTCCTCCGCCTCTTCCTCTTCCTCTTCCTCTTCCTCTTACTCTTCCTCTCCTCCTCCTTCGCTCTCAAACTTACTTGATTTTTACAATAGTGTATTTTAAAAATGTACGACAACACGAGGGCAGCAGACGTAGTTTACCTCGATTTTCAAAAAGCGTTCGACAAAGTTCCTCATAAGCGTTCTCATTAGCAAGTAAAAGCGCATGGTATAATAGGCAGCACTTTCAAATGGAATAGGAAAAAAACTGGCTGTCAAATCGTAAACAAAGCGGTGGTAATAAATGGAAATTCTTTTGACGGACCAGTGTAAATAGTGGCGTTCCTCAAAGAATCATTCTCGGCTTATCTGTTCTAAATATACATAAATGGACATTGACGAGGGAAATCACATGCAGGTATCGAAATTTGCCTGATGACACGAAAATCACAAACTAGCCTCTATACAGAATCTCAGAGCCAACTCATACAAAATGACCTTCTCTAAACACGATAACAGAATGGTCAAAAACATGGAATGAATTTCAACTTGACAAATGTCATGTACTACATATCGGTAATAACAACCTCATAAAAGACGTGATGAACGATTTCAACTAACAAGTGTGATAAAGGACAAAGATTTAGGCGTTATAATCTTGAAAGGATCTCAAACCGAATAACCAAATTATAGAGGTAGTAAAAACTGCAAATAAATTGTTGGCTTTATTGGACGACGAACTTTCAGTTTCAAATCTGAAAGAAGTGATACTCACTCTTTTTAACTCGTTGTTCGCACCATCTAGAATTACTGTGTGCAGTTTGCTGGTCACCTTCTTACAAAAAAGGGACATGTAATGATAAACAGAAAAAATACAGCGCGAGAGTAACCAAAATGATACCTAGATTACGAATAACCTCTACGAAAAAATTGGCTCAAAGAATTAACTTTTATTGCCCACTAACGCAAAAACGAAGGATAAAGGTGACCTCATCAATCTCTTTTAAAAATCTTTAAATGGATTTACGAACGTAGTCCCAGAAAATCTTTCACGCTAGACCGGATCAAGGCTCAGCTAGAAACAAACGGATTTAAAACAAGCAGAAACGGTTTGTAACGAACGAAGCCAAATACTTCTCACAACCGTGTTGTGAAACGTTATGGAATGGGGCGCCCCAGACGTAGGAAACGCAACTACAATAGAATTATTTAAAATCGCCTCGATAAATATTCATATCCAAATCCCGGTTGTCATGTTTATCTCGGGAATAAAAATTTATCTCGCGGGACTTGATGCTTACTCTCATGCGTAAAATGATTGCGAGTCGCGTCTACACAACCCCTCCCACCACGTTCAGACAGCCCGAAGTTAAACGGTCACTACTACAACTTTTTGACCTGTGACGGGGCTGTGGTTCAGTTAAGGGGGAGCCCCCTGATCAGTTAGTGGACACCATCGGGATTTAGATACAAGGGGTCAATGCTGCAGGGGGCAATTGAAGTGCACGGCGTCCTACTTGGAAAAAGTACACTACCGCAGTGGATTGAACGGGAGTGGGGCCTGATGACTGCGGCCTCCCAAGAAAAGCGCCATGCAAGGCTGGCCGCACCACCCTTGAACTTCTACACTGACGCTACCGACACTACATTATACCTCATAACACACACAGATAGCCGAATTTAACGTTTACAATAATACATCTAGACCTGTGAGGGATGTGGCTCAGTAAGGGTCCTGACAGTTATGACCCACCATCGGATTCAAGGGGGTTTTAAACCAGGGGTCACTGCTGCAGGAGCATGAAGTGTACGGCCGTCCTAACATGAAAGTACACAATACCGCAGTGGATTGAACGGAGCTGGGCCCTGATTGACTGCTGCCTCCCAAGAAAAGCGCAAGGCAAGGGCTGCCGCACCACCCTTGAACCTCCACACTGTGTTCCCACCATTACAAAAACACAACATAAAAAAAAAAAAAAAAAAAAAAAAAAAAAAAAAAAATAAAAAAAAAAAAAATACAAAAAAAAAAAAAAAACAAAAAAAAAAAAAAAAAAAATTTAAAAAAAAAAAAAAAAAAAAAAAAAAAAAAAAAAAAAAAAAAAAAAAAAAAAAAAAAAAAATCATGACTATCTATCAAGCAATAAACCTACCCCACAAACTAGTAGTAGTTAGCAATAGATTACAGCTGTTTCAATTTCCTCACAAATTCCATGAAGTTTTTCTATATTGCATGGATCACTTAATTTCCGGCCAGCTTCGGTGGAGGATGGTGTGGGTGGGGAGGAGCCTTCTTACTTTCTATCCTTCTCTTTTATCATCTAGTTAGTGTATGGTAGTAAAGCAAACAGCCTTCCTATTTATAAGGACCTATCGGTCTGTTGCTGTTTGTGTTTCCTTTGTAATCCCTTGGAATCCTTTGTAATCCTCCTCCTCTTCCTCCTCCTCCTCCTCCTCCTCCTCCTCCTCCTCCTCCTCCTCCTCCTCCTCCTCCTCTTCCTCTCCTCTTCCCTTCCTCCTCCCCTCCTCCTCCTCCTCCTCCTCCTCCTCCTCCTCCTCCTCCTCCTCCTCCTCCTCCTCCTCCTCTCTCTCCTCTCCTCTTCCTCCTACTAGAAACACTGAGGAGTGAAACGAGGTCTTAAGTTGTATTTATGTATTTCTTTCATTTTCTATTTTCTTCCTTTACGTGCTAATGTCAGTCATATGTGACGTCGCCAGGGCTCAGGGAAAGACGAGATGGCAGGAAAGAAATGGAAATATTAGAGCAAATGACTAAATGGTACTTCCCCTTTGCGTTGAAAAATGGTTACGATATTATACCAGAGAGAGAGAGAGAGAGAGAGAGAGAGAGAGAGAGAGAGAGAGAGAGAGAGAGAGAGAGAGAGAGAGAGAGAGAGAGAAGAGAGAGAGAGAGAGAAAGAGAGAGAGAGAGAGAGAGAGAGAAGAGAGGAGAGGGGAGAGAGAGAGAGAGAGAGAGAGAGAGAGAGAGAGAAGGAGAGAGAGATAGAGGGGAAGAGAGAGAGAGAAGAGAGAGAGAGAGAGAGAGAGAGAGAGAGAGAGAGAGAGAGAGAGAGAGCGAGAGAGAGAGAGAGAGAGAGAGAGATTTTCAGAAACCTATTGTAATGGCCAACCGATGTTTCATTGCGTAATAAATACTTAGAAACGATAACCAATTCAGCTTTAATGTTGTACTTTTTTTTTTTTACATTATTGCTTATAGCGCCTGTAGGCAGTATGAACCCAGGGGTCAGATGGTATTTCCTGGAAGCTCATTTGAGGGTTGTTATAGTTGGCCGAGAGAGAGAGAGAGAGAGAGAGAGAGAGAGAGAGAGAGAGAGAGAGAGAGAGAGGAGAGAGAGAGAGAGAGAGAGAGGAGAGAGAGAGAGGAGAGGAGAGAGAGAGAGAGAGAGAGAGAGAGAGAAGAGAGAGAGAGAGAGAGAGAGAGGAGGAGAGAGAGAGAGAGAGAGAGAGAGAGAAGGGGAGAGAAGAGAGAGAGAGAGGAGAGAGAGAGAGAGAGAGAGAGAGAGAGAGAGAGAGGCCCATCTCGTGTATGCAAGATTTTTTATAGTGGTGCCTGTGATTAGAGGCTCATGCTGCCCCCTTGTGTCCTCCGATGCACTCGCCGTCGAAGGTAGAGTTAAAGGACAGCATGTGGGTGATATTTTACCACTCGTCGGTTGCAGAGAGATTTTGGCACCCCTCGGGGATCGAACTCGGTAAACCGAGCACGCCACTTGCAGGCGTTAACCACTCTGCCACCGACGCCCCGTGGTGTCATCATCTGTTAATGTCCACGGAAGTCTTATATAGAGATGTCGTTGCAATACATTTATCTACGAGTCCCATGCCTCTTTAAATTTAATCACCGCGATGTACTATATTTTTGACGTTTTGTAGGCTGAGTGAACACCGAAAATATGACTCTTTGATCATATCATTCAAGATTCCACACATCATTTGGATAAAGCAGAACCCTATCACATAGCCGCACACCTACACCTATAGACTAGCGTGATTACAGCTCTCTATGATATTCCCGGGTATTCGTCATATTTTCGATCCTGATGGTTAACTGATCTAGTGTGTTGATCACTCTGCGTCAATCTGCTCCTGCTGTATGTTAGGATATCCTATAAAATTTTAATACCATTTTCCCACCGATATTGGTCTTTTGTCCCATTACTGCACCTATCATTTTTTAAGTTGTGGTAGTCAACTTTTGGGAAGATGTTAAAACACTTATCTAACGACATACGCTGCCCAACATCAACCTCAGTTTCCACCCATAGTTTGTGTCATGTCTTTCTTCGTCACATTTGTATAAATATATTCACATTTCAAGGTATTTTTTTCAATATCTATATATTCATGACCCTGTGCTCTCTTAAGTTATTTGGGTTTGATTTAATTAATTTATAATTTTAAACAACTGATGTGTTTATGAGATTTTTGTTTTATTAGAAAAGTTTAATTGTATGAAGTTATTTTTAAAGAGGAGCTGATCAGAGTGTTTTCACTCTGATTCAATAAATAAGATTTTCATCCATGTAGATGATTGCAATGACATACGAATTGTATAATTCTTATTAACCCAGTCCTGTAATTAAGGCCCGCGTCTGAAAGAGGGGACGCTGATTCTCACGTTAACCACTTTGCCACACCACTATCTTTTATATAGCGATGTGTGAGTGGGGGGGGGCCCTACACACGTATGACACCTACGACATACAAGGACATACAGTATATGTCTGGGACACAGGACTCCCAACTTTATAGAAGCTGTTTAGCATGAAGTGAGATGTGAAACTCCCATGTGCACTTGTGATTTTTATTAAAGCACATGTCAAGAACAATCAATGTGGATACGCATTTTGAAATGGAATTGTATACATTTGTATGGCTATCAAATGATTGCTATCCTGCGTTGATCGGTGCATTTAATTTTTTTTACATGTATTTCATAAAGCTTTGATTCTAAACAAAAACGTTGATAATCACCAACGATAGTTTTACCTTGTGTGTTATTGAATTTATCATATCAAAAAAACTTCGGGCGACCAATTATAATTATCCAAAATCGAAATGTTGTTCAATAAGAAGAAAAGTAATGGTTCGAGGGGTAATTATGGTACCCTAGCTGACGTTGTAGCTGTATCCATGTGTTCCATGCTAGAGGGATAATAATAATTTCATTTCCACTCTGTTGGATACTCAAAGTTTGCGCACTTTATATTTCTTGACCTTTGTGATTAGCATCAAATCGTACTTATAATTGCATGGAGGTCCAAATGCAGATAACCAATCTTTACTCCATATAACTCATATGTCATTATGAAAAATAATAATTATAAGCTTAGATGCTGAACTAGTGCTGTATATTACAGAACTTGCTTTTATAGTAATGTTAGGCGACTGAGTTCTAAGTTCCTGTGCGGTTTTTCACTGATTAAGGCCGAGTTTTCCAGGAGGGAGTGAGGAGGTGGCGTGTTGGAGGAGGCGTCTGCGTGTTGTTCTTAAAGATAAAAGCTCAAGTCTTGTCCTTTGTGATATGGTTTTACGTCTTTGTGTGGATTGCTTCTTTTGCATGTTATCCAGGTATCTCTGAACATTGTTAGGTGCCTTCTCTTTAGATGGAGTACGGTGGCACCCCAAGACAGCTTTAAGTAGCTACCCTCATTAACACATGACATGTTCGTGCACGAAGAGGCATTACTTATCGTGTTTCAACAAATGACGTAACTTGTCTGCGTGTACGTGTGAAGAGGGAGGAAAAACATTAATGATGATTTTCAAGATGATTAACAGTAAAAACTATAATGATGATGGTGATAAAATTGTTATTATCCAGATTTATTATTATTATTAATAATATTATCATTATTATAATTATTATTTTATTTATCTAATATATCTAATATACTATAGGAGTAGCCGTGTGTCTGTGTGTGTGTGTGTGTGTGTGTTGTCTGTCTGTCTGTCTGTTGTTTTGGGTAGCCGAGTCTGTAAATTCAATTTTGATGAGAGTAGGCTCAAAAAATCGCAAATAAATCGTAGGTGGTAAACGGCTTAGTCCCATGTCGATTGAATAATTTTGAAGGGGGGTTTTGGGCTAAAAACACTTTAAAGTGATTAGATTACAGGAAAAAACTCTGCGGTAACGTTTTGCCGCATTTCACTATTTCCGTAGACTCATGGACTTACCGTTTGTGTGTGTGTGTGTGTTGTGTGGTGTGAGTGTGAGTGAGTGTGAGTGTGAGTGTGAGTGTGTGTGTGTGTGATGTGTGTGTTTTGTTGTGTGTTGTGTAGTGTGTGTGTTTTGTGTTGTGTGTGTGTGTGTGTGTGTGTGAGTGTGAGTGTGAGTGTGAGTGTGAGTGTGAGTGTGAGTGTGAGTGTGATGAGTGTGAGTGTGAGGAGTGTGAGTGGAGTGTGTGTGTGTGTGTGTGTGTGTGTTTTTGTGGTGTGAGTTTTGAGTGTGTGAGTAGTGGAGTGTGAGTGTGTAGTGGGGGTGTGGGGTTGTGTGTGTGTGTGTGATGTGCAGGACAGGCGTGGGGCTGGGGTGAGACAAGCGTGGGGCTGGGGTGAGGCAGGCGTGGGGCTGGGGTGAGACAAGCATGGGGCTGGGGTGAGGCAGGCGTGGGGCTGGGGTGAGACAAGCGTGGGGCTGGGTTGAGGCAGGCGTGGGGTAAGGCAGGCTACGGTGGTGGTAGGTGGTCTACCCTGAGGCACTTTGACCAGTGACCAACGACAGCAACAACACGATTGGAGTTTGCACTCACATTGTTGTTTAAAATATACTACTACTACAAACATCAATACATGGGTCCGAAGGGCCCACAAGCACTTGTCTAATATACTATAGCAGTAGCCGTGTGTCTGTCTGTCTGTCTGTCAGTCTGTTTTGGGTAGCCTGTGGTTTGGGATGATTTAGATGGTATTAAAGCTAATGGTAATAAGAACATAAGAACATAAGAAAATAAGGAAGCTACAAGAGGCCGCGAGGCCTACACGTGGTAGTTCCTGTCACCTAACACTACCTACATCCACCTTTCATCCCCATCCATGAACCTATCCAGCTCCCCTTTAAAGCTCCCCATTGACTCAGCACTAACTACCTGTCTACTGAGACCATTCCATTCATTCACCACCCTATTTGTGAACCCGTTTTTCCCTATTTCCTTTCTAAATCTACGCTTTTCCAGCTTGAATCCGTTACTTCTTGTTCTACCCTGGTTAAAAGCCGTAAGAACTTTTCCTACCTCCCCTTTATTAAATCCCTTTATCCACTTAAAAACTTCTATCAGATCGCCCCTTACTCTGCGTCTCTCGAGTGAGTGTAATTTTAATAACTTCAATCTCCTCTCATAACTAAAGTTACGCATCCCTTGTATCATTTTAGTCATCCTTCTCTGCACTTTTTCTAACAACACTATATCCATCCTGTAATATGGGGACCAAAACTGAACTGCATAGTCTAGGTGAGGCCTGACTAGAGCCAGATAAAGCTT